>OU026153.1:126215254-126402754 GCA_907269105.1 Volucella inanis
AATAAATAATAAATAATAAATAATAAATAATAAATAATAAATAATAAATAATAAATAATAAATAATAAATAATAAATAATAAATAATAAATAATAAATAATAAATAATAAATAATAAATAATAAATAATAAATAATAAATTATAAATAATAAGCAATTGTATCTTATCTTTTTCGCAGTATTCTTTAAAGGTATTTGAGGTAGATGCAGCGCCTTTGTATGAGATAATGCGCTCTGGATTTCCAAATATCGTTTTCTGAATTTCTAGTTTTTGGATTTCTTCTAGAGCAGTTATTGGATAAATCCAGGTAGGCTTCGTTAAGCCATCTACAACGCAAAGAATGTAGGCGTATTTCTTCCCAGTGTGTGATAGAGTACGTGAATGATCGATGTGATATGTCCTCAAAGGTGCATCTTCCTTATTGATTGGGAGAAATATCATAATTGCTTTCGTTTTTGCTTAAGCTACCATAACACATCCGTTCTCTTTGTAAGTCCCAAGAAATCGATTCTGTGACAAAGAATCCTCCATTAAAATTGTACCCATCCAACATCTAAGACACGTTTTTAGTTGTCCAGTGCCTCAGTTTCATTTTTGGCCAGCACAGATTTTGGCTGTTCTAGCAGGGGTTTCAAAGTTTGTTTTACGTGACGTTGGAAAACCGCGGGAGACGTACATAGTCTAAAACGTATCTTATTGAATTTATACTGTTCTGAGGGAGTAGCGAAAGGTGCGTACTTCTTGCTTTCTTCTGCTACTGCGACATAAAAGAAGCCATTTTCTAGATCGACCGTAGAAAATACCATAGCTTACTCAACGCATCCATTTGTTCGTCTATCAGAGGGATCAGATTACGGTCTCATATGATCTCCCGGTTTAACTTGCAATAGTACACTCACAGCCGCTTTGTATCATCTTTCTATTCGCTAGTACTATTGGACTTGAAAATTCCAAACAGCTGGGTCTTATCATACCATCTTCCATTCATTGCTTTACCTGCTCATTCGATCTTTTTTTTCGAGTGGTGCTAATCTTCTTGGGCGTTGCCGGATTGAAGCCTCGTTTCATAGAACGATTTTCATTTCTACATGTTTTTTTTTTTACCGTGGGAACATAGCTTGCGACTCTGATTTCCTTTTCATATTTCGGATTAACAAAGCTATATCCAACAACAAGGGGCTTTGATAGATTCAAGCACTCGAGTTTACATGTGTTTTCCTTAAGAATTATAGCCTTGTATTTTTGCAATTTAATCGTTGTTCCAGTCAGAATATCTTTTTTAACTATCATAAGTTGCTTCATATTAGCTCGAGATGGAACGTAATTTCGGGTCTTGCAGTCTCATTCACCAATCCTTACGATGCGCTCAAAATATCGACTGAAATTCTTGCATTTCTGGAGGGTCCATTTCGATGTACTCGTCATACCGAATTGCAGTGACAGCACTGTCTGTGTTGATATCAGCTAAAATTTCCTGGCCGACTTTCATGATTTTCTTCCAACCTCTCGTTGTCTATTTGTACCCGCCATAATCTACTGTTTTATTGTTGTTTTCGTTCTTTTTAGTGCAATTGTTTGATTTGTGTTCGAATTCATTACATGCAAAGCGCTTTGGTTGCGTTTCTTTGCAGTGGCGGTTTTGTGGTCTTTATCTTCACAACTGTACTATATTTGTTCTCCACGTACGTTATTTTTTTTTGATATGTTTTATTACCTCTCGAATTTTCATCACGACGTCGGTTATACTATGACTTGCTTTCTTTCGAAAGGCTATCTCTGAAGCGCTAGATAAAGCGCTGATGCTAGATTCTCTTTAAGGGCTTTTATAAACTTTACTCCATAGAGCAGCATCTTGTCGTTGGGCTTATTCTCTATCCCATCGATAACATACTGAATCACTGTCTTCTCCTCAAGTTGACCCTTAGCACCTAGTTCACGTATAACAAACAAATAGTCTTGTAGTGTTTCATCTTTATTGTGCTTGCGGTTGAGATAACTTCTCAATTTTAAAAATTTAATTTGTTCCATTTTACCAACCTAGGTTGAGGGCGCAGAGTTGCTTTCGCTGATTCGGTTAAAAGCCGCCTTGCATAAAGGACTTTTTACATGTCTCCCCAAGAAAACATCTCCGCAACAGCTTCAAAGTCCTTCATCTTCATTTCAACTGGGGGTGGCAGTGGTGTAGTGGTATATGCATAGACTTCTCAAGCAGAAGGTCGCGGGTTCGAATCCCGTGCGAGGCAGTTCTCTGAAAAATTAATTTCATAGAATTTGTATGTAGCTATATGAAAATCCCGTCGGCGTCAACTTTGACATGAAGGCATAACACTGATGTTTGGAGTGGTTGCTGGCTGGACTAAATGTATCGAACTAACAACTAGCACGTACTAAAGCCCACAGGTTGAGCATGCACTGGCTCCAGTTTGGCAACCACTGCTGGAAAAATATCGAAACCTAAAACCCCCGAGTTTCAAACTACTACAATACCCGTCCGCGCCCTGGAGAAAAAACACTAAAAGGGTATTCATATGCCCTTGGTTCGCGCGCGGGACTATAAAAAAAAATTCGTTTTCGCCTGCAAATTTTGGGCCTGCATTACGCACATCCTCATAACTTGTGGAACACTATGCTTCTAAGTTTTTCAAGTTTTGTACGTAAAAGCGTTACCTCCAAGTTTTCCTCGTACCTTCCTACTCTCTCATATCCCTCTGCCCCTGGGTAGATCACCGATTTACGTCTAGAACTCCGTGAGTAGTTATGGTGTGGTGCTTCTTCTCTTGTTTTCCCTGGAATTTGTTCGCCCGCTGGATTTTGATTTGTCAACTCTGCTTCTCTTTCCCTGGGTAGCTCACCGATTTACGTCTAGAACTCCATGAACAGTTCTGGTGTGATGGTTCTTCTCTTGTTTTCTCTGGAGTTTGTTATCCAGCTGGATTTTGATTTGCCAAATCTGCTTCTCTTTTTAAAAAGTTCCCCATTATGTCTGCGAAATCTCGTGAATTTTCCGATAATTCGGTACTATTTACCCCTTTTTTAATTTTTTCTTTTTGTTTAGAAAAATTTATGAGAAAAAAATATTCATCTTTTATCGAGATCATAAAATTTATTTTTCTTACCGGTTTTTTTACCTGATTTAAACCTACTTCCTGCTTTTTATTAGATTTGTATAATCGTACCTCGATTTTGATTTCTCTCTTTTTTTGGTGATTACCGCTTCAGTTGTTGAATGGATTAAAAGTGGTTGAGCCCCCAGTTGTGGGTATCCAGTGAAAAATTCTAACTTTAATTCAAGTTTTGATGCAAAAATAGAAGATGAAAATTAAACAATATATATACCATAAAATTGAAATTACTTCTGTTTTCTTTCTTGTCTTTTTCGAATTTCTTCTATTATTTTTATGAGAATTTGGTTTCTGGAAGCTCGAAATAGTGTAAGTTTATATCTGTTAAGAATGATGCTGCCAAACCCACATGTACAGTTTGTTTTTGCATAGAAAAACACTGTTACAATTTATTTTTCTCTTGCTAATAAAGACTTATCTGCACATTTTTTTTAATTTTTAGTTTACACTTTTTAAAACTAGCATTTAAAAGATCAGATAACATAAACAAATACTCGATTTTATTTAAAAACATAAGAAAAAATAAAAAAAAGTAGTTTATTCCAAGAAATTCTGTGTCAAGAAAGTGTCTTTAAACATTGTGGTCTAATGTTTATGAATGAAATTTAAAATAATAACAGTTCTTTCTGTTTTTGTTTTTGCTGTTAACTCAATTCCGAAGGAGTAGGAGCAAAATTGTTTCTTTCCTTGTTTATCCGCCGAAGAAATATTTAGTGTGAAAAGCAATTAAAAATGCCTGGTAAAAGAGTGAATTAATTTAGTTAGTTTATTACAATCACTATAGAATTAAAAGTGCAACAGAGTTACCTCAGATGTCTGGTTTGACCCGGCAAACAAGTTATGTATAACATAATTAAACGTTCAGAAAATGATTGCATTTAATAAAGGCTGTGTGCAGGCCTAATTATTAAAAATAAATGAACGGAAAATAATTAAGAAAATATATAAAAATCCTCGAATATCGACTAGAGCGCTGGCAAATAAACTGAAGTTAGAATATGGAATTTGTATATCTCAGGTGCCTTTTTAGCACAAATATTTATCAAGAGTCTTCTGTGAAGAAACTAAAACAATGTTTTATTATAACGAGAGAGCTAATTAAGAGTAGCGGCCTTAGATAAAAGAAATATTTATAATACAAACAGACAAATATAGTAAATTGTCCGTTATAGTGTGAGCTTGTATAGGCTTTTCTTATAACGACTTGACAAGTTTTTTTAAATAAAAGGCAAACCATTTGAGATATTTCAAAAACTTTATTATTAACTTGAAGTACAATCAAAACATTTACGAATGGAACTCGACTTCGTTCATATGGCCACCGCGGCCACATTTGCGGCGGTCGATTCGTTGGACCCAATTTTCAAAGACTCGGCCACACATTTCGGCCGAAACGACCGCTATTTCGCGGTCAATGTTTGCTCTGAGCTCTTCTAACGTCGTCGGCGTGTTCTCATAAACCAATGATTTAATGTAGCCCCACAGAAAATAGTCAAGCGTCGACTGGCGCATGTCTTGAGATAACACGATCACCAAACTAACTCTTCAATAAATCGATTGTAGCGTGTGCTGTGTGGCTTGTGGCACCATCCTGTTGAAACCACATGTCGTCCAACTCCATATCTTCCAATTCGGGCCAAAAATAATCAGCGATCATGGCGCGATAACGCTGACCATTCACAGTAACGTGACGATCGTTATCGTCGAAGAAAAAATATGGCATATTTTGCTTATTGACAAACCCATTGAGCCGAAAAATGAGCTTCGTCACTGAAAATGATTTTGCGATGAAATTGTTCATCTTGGCGCATCTTCTCCAGAACCCAATCGGAGAACGTACGTCGCTTCAAATGGTCCATCAGCTTCAATTCTTGAGTCAGCTTGACCTTATTAATCAAGATCCTTACGCAAAATACGCCATAATGAGGTCTGAGCGATGCCCAAATTTTGAGAGCGCCGTGGAATTGACTGACTTGGATCGTTTGCTACGGACATCTGAACGGCTGAACGGCGATATTTTCGACACTTCGACCAACCCGTTATCTCATTGACACGGCAACATCACACAACGAATATGTAGGCTCAAATTTTTGCACTAAACTTGTTATTGCCTGTCTATTATTACGGCCGAAAATTGGAGTTAACGCTCTTAAAGTTGCAGTCACCGACTCCAAAAAACTGTAGAAAATTTTTTTAATTTGTAGACGTTGCTCGTTAGTGTACTTTACCACGATGAAAATGTTGAGTTTACTGAATAAATTGATAGTAACAGTTTGATGATTAGTGAAAGAGTGCGTTCACAAATTAAATTCAAAGTTGTCAAGTCCCTATTGGAAAACCCTATACCGGGTGAGTTTCTTAACTTGAGACAATCGACACAATCACAATCACAAAACTGACCTTCGTTTGACCTTGAAAATGGGTCTCAGGGTCAGACTCGTGGTTACCATCTTATGTCCCCTACAGAACCTTGTGACTTTTGTCTGAAACATTTTTCGCGATATTTCGTACAATAGTTTTCGAGTAATTTTGATGTCTTAAGTTTTATGGCGCCCTCTGATATGAAAATAACGCATTTCTGAAAAAGGTGTTTAATGTAAAAGAATTGTAATTTTTCACGCAGATTACAAATCTGTCAAAAAAATAGGAGTTCCCATTGAAAAATCAATAGTGACCTTCGTTTGACCTTGAAAATGGGGCTCAAGGTCAAACTCGTGGTCACCATCATACGTCCCCTTCAGAAACTTGTGACTTTTGTGTGAAACATTTTTTGCGATATCGCGTATTTTTCGAGTAATTTGGATGTCTCAAGTTAAAAAACTCACCCTGTATATCAAGCAAAGAATTTGGGGATTAGTTTTTATTGATGGCCACATGAATGCAAAGCAGTACTTAAACATTTTGCGATCTCAATTGAATAGTAGTGCCAGTAAATCACGGCGGTGATTGTGCCACAAAACCGAAATTCAAATTTTACCAGAACAAAAATCCCAAGCACAAGGAGCACACAGTTAGGATGTGGCTGTTTAACAACTGTACCAAAGTGCCCAATATACCTGCCCAAAGCCCAGACCTGAATCCTATAGAGAATTTTTAGGCACATTTGAGAAAAAAAAGGTGAGTAAAAGAAGTCCTAAGACTCGAAATAAGTAAGCGCAATTTTTTTCAAGAAGAATGGTCAAAGGTACCTCACGAATACGACTTAAAAAATTAATAAGATCGATGAAAGCCGCCAAACAAAATATTGAATAAAAATAAGTTGATAAAATTTGCTTTTAAATGCTTAAGATAAATATGTAAAAAATATGTAAAAAAAAATAGTAAAACATTTTCCTAATTTTGTGAATTCTTTCGTTTTTGTTGTTTTTTTTTTCATAAAATTGAATACATTTCTTCCCTATTTGTGTACTTAAATATTAGTTTCAAGAAATGTAAATTTAATTAAAAAATTAAAAAAAGTATGTGATTTAATCTTTATAAGCAAAAAGTTTTATTTGAACAATATTTTTGGTTGTAAAAAAACTTAATTCACAAACTGTGTATGTCCTGTATTAAATGCATATTAGTTCTGACTAACTACTCATAATGATCGGTTGTTTTATTTTTCAAACAGGTTATGGTCGCACAACCCGTACAGTATAGTGTAGTATCTAGAAACTTCAATAACTTATCTATTTTTTTTGCATTTTTTTTTGTTGAAGACTACGCGCGCATACTGTAGTAATCAGCTGTAGTGAATTACCTGTATTATATATCTCAGAAAATGATTTTAACAACGACTGGGAAGGAATGTATGTAGCAAATCATAAATTACGACATGTCAGTAGAAATATGATCGAAATTAGAGATCGTATATTAGCAAAAGACCGAGACAGTACACCAATGATAATACGCATGTCACTTTCTGCTCTATCACGCTATTTGTGAGCTTACTTTTAACAGGATGTAATTATTTTCTGAGGACATAGCCGTTGATGCCTAGATTTCAGGTGAATATTGACAGTTCCGTTTCCTTGTCTAATATTCAAACCGCTACCAGGTTTGCTTACTACTTGAAATAGTAACCATTGTTTATGTGGATTTCGCAACGATTGTTATCCGCCGCCCATTGTCCTAAGAGGATGTGTATGAAAATAAATAGATCTTTATATCTGGAACAAACAAATATATCGTCTCCATTTCCAATGTTAATAAACATTGATTTATTGAAACTTTTCAATTCCTATAACCAATTTCTCTTGAAGCACGTGTAATGCTAACCGTCTTTCTCAGTTGCAAACAAAGTTAACTTTTGACCATCCTATCCCTCTTTCTTGCACACTCATTTCACCAAAGACCATCTTTCTTGCAAAGAAAACAGTCAACGTCACCCCTATCATGTGATTTATCCTTCTTAGCCAAAAACTAAACAAAACTACTTTAGAATCTTCCATGCCTAGCACCGCCATTTAATTCTTCAGAGTAAGTTCCTTTTTCTCGGTTAGCTCCCAAGATGTAAAAAAGTGACTAAGGTTTTCTGAAGTCATCAGAATCTTTGTGTAGAGATTTCTTTGCCAAGATCTTTCAGTTATTGTGCAAATTTCTGCAGCTTCTAAATGTGCATGACAATATTTTTGCAAGTCCCGGAGTTCCTAAAATTAAAAAATGTAAATGGATTTTGCGAACAAAGAAAAAACGGACCACAAACATACAATAAGTGTATGATGAGCAAATGATGAAAATACTTACACAGACGACAGGACGCAAAAGGGAATCGAAAAAACCAAACGCAAAAGCTGCACACATCGGATGTTCAACAAGGAGGGGTTGGACAGGTTCAGGAGGCTGAAATGGACAATACATTATCACAAACAAATGGTAGATGCCACTCAATTTATTGTCAAAATAAGGAAAACAGTTGACGGAGAATTTGTGATGATATATTTTGTTTTTTTGCCGGGGAATACAGAGTATGCCGAGACAAACCGTTCGATAAAAACTATTGTATTAAACGCGAAATTTTTATTGGATCTATGTTAAGTGTAATTTCGGGCAACAGGAAGACCACAGTTCCGCGTTGTCGCAACTGTAAGCTAAAAGGGTTCGCGGAATTCAAAAGTAACCGTCTAGAGTACGGTTTTAAGCCAAAAACAGAAAAAAGGCTTCGTATATCAATATACCATATACATTTATATATACAAAGTGGGCCGGTTTGGGATACAGATTTGACAGATACAATACATTTGACAGCTAATTAACTACTAATTCTTATTCAAGCGCTATTACTATCCATATTCGGGATGAAATATTGGTCTTTGAAAACAATTTTTTATAATTTTCTTTAATAAATTATCGGGAAAATCGCATCTTTCTTGGAAAGTGTGTTTACAATTGTTTCTTTCTCTTCTATTATTTTGGTGCATCATAATTCCACCTACAAATTCAGTATATAAAGTTTTTTCTTGTTGCTCATAGTTTTCCAAGTTTATTATTACTGTTGTAACAAAATACCCTAAAATAATTCCACTTTCGTTTACCGTTATCAGTTGTTTATTGAATTTCAATAGCATCACATTGAAGTTAAAATTTTATAAATATTTTTTTTAAATTCCAGAGTTTTCAATATGTAGACATCTATTTTGTCGTTTGATGTCTTTATGCCTAAAAGTTTTCCCCGACGAATTTTGCCCAGAGAGAACCTCCATCCTTATCGTGCATTACCAGCAAATCTGCCTCGGCAATCGGAATTTTGCAATTGGTTCCTCGAACAGCATTTCGATGATAATATATTTATCTTAAATATTCTATGGATAGATAAGTGGCAATTTATAAGAGGTAACATTACCGAATACAACAAGAATAACATCACTTCAACATCGATTCAGCGTAGACGTGTGGGAAAGTGTAATTGGGCCTTTCATACTTCCATAAACACTAAACAGTGAAACTTATTTGCAATTTATATTAAATGAATTGCTAGAACTGCTAAAAGATGACAGAAAAAGATTCATTTTTACCAATATGATGGTGTTCCAAATCACTATGGCAGAACAGTTAAGGATTACTTAAGCGAAAAATTCCCAAATCGATGGATGGTGCAATACTATACATTGGCTTGCCAGATCACCAGATTTGACAGTTTTGGATTTCTTAATATGGGAAACGATGAAGAAACGGGTACGATTATTCATCTGAAATAAGAACATTGTCTGAATAGCAGCAGCGGTACAACATATCAAAGAGACTTTAAAAACCAATTATGGGCATTAATATTACAAGAACCATTCAGAAACGAGCATTAGTTTGCATAAAGTCTGACTAACTAGCAATAAAATTGTTTATTTATTGTATTTATAATAATGTATTATAACGGGAAAGGAAAGTGCACCTATAAAAATTATTCATATTTGGGACTAATTTATTTAAACTTACACCCGGAAAACTGTAAGCTGCAGGTAAAAACTTTGTATTGTGAATTTGTAGCTTTTATTATGCCGTACCAAATAATAAGAAAAGATGTTACAAGCACACTTTTCCGAGATAAATGCGATTTTCCAAAAATTAAAAAAAAAAAAAATTGTGTTTGAAGACCAATATCTCATACCGAAAATGAAAGCGTGCTTGGTAATGGTTTTTAAATACTTACTATCCACTAATCATGGTTGCTCTAGATTTAATACACTAGAAGTTATAACTAAATAATTGTTGATACGTACTTCTCGGAATTAACTTTTTTGAACTTTCTGTAACTCACTGCGTGTTGAAAATAGACCCCACCCTCCCATACGTTTTTTTTCATAACATGAACAAATGAATTAAATCACAAAAAAATCTGTATTTTTCTGTATTGGAGAAGTCAATAATTGTGTACGAGTATTTTCAGAAAAACGTGCGTCTTAAAAATTAATGAAAAATGCCAGAACTTTATTATATAATATTTTTTTTTTATTAAAGTATATATTGAAATGAATTGCGCAATTATATTAGTAAGGAGTCCAGTCACCATTATTATTTATAATTGCTTAGCATCCTCTAGTTCAACTTTCACTTAATTTTTGAGCATATTCTAAAGGTAGGCTTCTGTAAGTTGTTGTTGCGTAAGTTGTTTTATCGTGGTTATTATTATTATCATGACGGCAGTACGAAATTTGTAATTGCATACATACTGTAATCTGTAATACAAGCTATTCACCGTTTCTGTTCCCACTAATTTTTTTATCTTTTAGCAACGTATACGCACATTTTGATCTGTGTAGATTTTACGTTGATTAATTGAAAAATGATTTCAGAACATTTCAATTTACAGATTTAGTGTTCTCATCTGAACTTGAAATTGTTAATTCCCAGAGCCCGACTCCCTTCACTAAAGGCTACACACCATATCTCCTTGATGTTTTCATAGTTCCTGATTAATCCTACAATATATTCTACTATTTAACAGATTCGATCTATTTAATAGTATCCGATCATGCTCTTCTCTTTTGTACACTCAATATTGATTTTTATCCCTCTGCCCTTTCCCACTTATTTTTATATAAAGATCTCGATCCAATTGGTATGAATTGACTCATTCGTGCGATGGGCTCTGCCACATGGGAACAGTGTCTGTTATCTACAGGGTGAAATCTTTCACAATATTGTACCTAAATCAGTTAATCATTGTGTCCCGAATCAAACCTTTAAAAACCGAAACAGTAACTGTCCCTGGTAATGTCAGATGAAATGCAAACGATAATGAATCATAATAAACTATAAATATAGTACATGGAAACGCAATTAGACGAATCTCAACTGGGTTGCATATAAAAAAATGTTAGAAATATTGCCACTTTTTCTGTTGGTTTCAGTTCCAGCGCTTCTGTGTAAGCTTTTAAAAATTTTAATGTAACTACAGAGGCAGATATTACCCTCTCTGCCAGTTAAAATAAATTCAGTATGTGAAGGCAGTATGTACATACGTTATAAAAAACTTTTTCTGCCTTTATCGTCTCGCGTTTGACTCATTTGTTTTACCACCGCTGTATTATATCGACATTTCCTGAATGTTGGAAAACATCAAAAGTCTTGCCAGTTGTCAATAACGGGAATCGTCACATTTTCTTCTGCTTGATTTCTCGAAAGGCCCTTGCCAGTATTGACTTTGCTGGAATTTCGGAATATTTTTGGCTCCAGGGAACGAACTTAATTCGTAGTTTTCTCTCAAATAGCTCTATATCTGGTTTAAGATAACTTGTTTCAAAAGGTGCTCCCCAGGGTGACGACGCCCAACTGCACATAGCCAGACCCATAAACAACATTCCTAACCTTGATCAATGCATTAATGAGGAACTTGACAGTCCAGCAGTTCGGCAACGGATAATTAAATGCAAGAAAGTCACAAATACTAAAAAAAAATGTATGTCTAATCTTTACCTGACATTTTACTCTTTAACATTAAATTAAATACTGTTAAATTGGTTACAGTTTACGATTCACAATTGATCATAAGCTGTCTGGGTATTCTCATACTAAATTTTTTATACGTCGTGTCTACGGCAGCCTTACTGTACAGTTTATTTCCTATGCTGGAAATTTCTACTGCAGCCTAGACTCATTGCCTTAAGTTGCAGGTGGTCTTTAATAACCCTTACATCCACTATCAACATAGTTTTGATCATATCTTCAACAATACAAATTGTTTTTCAAGGAAATGCAATATTACTTCTTCAAAAACATTCTAGCAGAACATCGATAACTAAACTCATTCCGTCTATTCTTTGTGTATTCAATTCAACTCTGGAATTCTTTACCATTTCGCATTAGAGCCTTTGTTAACCAGTTCAAAATATCAATAACTTACTTCCTTACATTCTCTCAACCTAAAATTACTATAGTTTTTGTATCTATGGTATGTAATTTAATGCGTGCGGTTTTTTTTTCCAAAATTTGAATGTTTATTTAAGAAAAACATGTACAAAAGTACAAATTATTCAAAGTATTGCCCATATGAAGCTATGACTTTTTTCCATCTTTCTGGCAATTTGTGAATCCCATCTTAAAAGAATTGCGCCGGCTTGGCAGCCAAGAATGAATCAAGCCAATTTTTAATATTCTGCTCTGATGTGAACCGTTTTTTAGTGAGGGCGTTCTGCATCGACCGAACAAATTGTAGTCAGAAGGGGCAAGGTCTGGGCTATAAAGCGGGTGGGGTAAGACTTCCCATGCACTGTTTTCCAAATAGTTCTTAACCGGAATAGCAACATGGGGCCGAGCGTTGATATGATGGAAAATTATTGCCTCGTGTCTGGTCGCATATTCCGGGCGTTTTTCGGCTACTGCCCTCTTCAAACGCATTAATTGTGTTCGGTAGCGTTGTCCATTGATGGTTTCACCCGGTTTTAGCAGCTCATAATACAGCACACCCATCTGATCCCACCAAATACAGAGCATTACCTTCGCGCCATCCATATTCGGCTTTGCCGTTGATTTGGCTGGTTGGCCGGGTTTCACATATGATTTTTTGCGCTTGGGGTTGTCGTAATGGATCCATTTTTCATCACCAGTAACAATCCAATACAAAAATGACTTCCTTTTTTGGCGTTCCAGCAGCATTTCGGACATGCCTTTCGACGTCTCTCCGCTTGAGTTCATGTGGAACCCAATTTCCTTGCTTTTAAATATATACAACTGCTTTTAAACGTTTTGAAATGGCTGCTTGAGTGACACCCAAAGATTCTGCGAGCTTTTCTTGTGTTTGGCAACAATCTTCATAGAGTAATGCTTCCAGTTCTTCATCTTCAAACTTTTTTGGCTGCCCAGGACGTTCATCGTCTTCCAAGCCAAGATCACCACTTTTAAATCGTGCATACGCTCAGCTAGCGTATGTTCACCATAAACTTCCACCAAAATACGATGACTTTCGGCAGCAGTTTTCTTCATATTAAAGTAATGAAGAAGAACTCCCCGCAACGCTTCAAATGAACAACATATACTGAAATGACGTACAATGACTGTAGCTTTCCAACGCATGTTCCAATGGAATAATAACAATGGAATAATACAAGTTACGCCATTTCTTAGCAAACCGCACGAATTAAGTTATAGACCTAGTATATACCTTTGTATATACTAATATATGTATATAATTGTGTATAATATCTATGTATTGTGTATGTAGGTTAGGTAGACTAGGGTTTATTTTAAGTTAAATATTTAGTTTTTATAAAAACTTAAGTCCATATGCTAAGTTTTTGTCAAAAATTTTTTTCTTAGCCTTAAGTATAGAAAATAAATATTCCTAAGTAAAAGGTAAATAAAGTCGAAAGACATAGATATAAGAATTTAGAGTAGCTTTGAGTGCCTGTGTGGGGCCAGTAAGTTAGTATAAGATTGTTAAGTAATTTTAAGCTAGCATTTAAGCATGTTTTGTTAGTATGTAAGGGTTAATGATTAAGATAATAAAATGCAATTAAAACTGAAAACAGATCATGGAGCTTATCAAAAATCTAACTACATTCAAAGATTCATATATTAAAGGGAGACCATGAGTCTAGTCAAAAACAAATAGTAGTTCCTATTGAGGTGATAAAAAACTTACGGAGCCAAACCGATACATTTAAAAGATGCACTTCAAATTATCAAAATATTTACATGTAATTGAAAAATATAACTGTTCGTACTAAGTGTTCAGCAAATAAATAACAAACTACTGCGCATTCATGATAACATTACTATAAGGATCATGATACCTGGAAAAAAGCGTCATGAATCTCTCCTACAACTATATAGAGTTTTCTAATAACGACTTGACAACTTTTTTTTTTTTTAAATAAAAAGCAAACCATTTGAGATATATCAAAAGCTTTATTATTGGCTTAAAGTACAATCAAAACATTTATGAATGGAACTATGGCCACCGCGGTCACGTTTGCAGTGGTCCATTTGGTGGACCCAATTTTCAACAACTCGGCCACACATTTTGGCCGAAATGGCCGCTATTTATCGTTCAATGTTGGCTCTGAACTCTTCCAACGTCGTCAGGGTGTTGGCATAAAGCAATGACTTAACCTAGTCCCACAGAAAAAAGTCAGGCGGCTAATCGACTGGCCCATATCTTGAGATAACACGCTCACCATACTTACTCTTCAATAAATCGATTGTAGCGTGTGCTGTGTGGTTCGTGGCACCATCCATTTGAAACCACATGTCGTCCAAGTCCATATCTTCCAATCCGGGCCAAAAATAATCGGTGATATTGGCGCGATAACGCTGACGTAACGTACCGTAACGATCGTTATCGTCGACGAAAAAATATGGCCCAATAACGCGGCCGGCATGCAAACCGCACCAAACAGTTATTTTTTGTGAATAAAGTAGTGGTTCATGAAGAACATGTGGGTTTTCACTCGACTAATAATGCATATTTTGCTTATTGACGAACCCATTGAGCCAAAAATGAGCTTCGTCACTGAAGATGACTTTGCGACTCCGAATGTCTGTAGAAAATTTTTATAATTTGCAGACGTTGTGTACTTTCCAACGATAAAAATGTTGAGTTTACTGAATAAATTGACAGTGACAGTTTGATGAGTAGTGACAGAGTGCGTTCACAAATTAAATTCAAAGTTGTCAAGTCCCTATTGGAAAACCCTATATAAGGAGCTTTATCCCAAGAGAGAAGTTATGGAGAACAAGATCATCATAAAAATAACTTTTTCCCATTTGTACAATAAGGAATGTAAGGTCTTTAATTCGCTACCAGCGTCAGCAAGACAAAAGGAAAACTTTACGTTCATTGTACCATTATCGCACTACGTTCTTTAATAGCTAAGACTGTTCATTTCGTAAGCGAAACGAAGAAAAGATTGAATCAAGCGAATCTATCGTCTCACCACATAAATCCTCTGCTGGAGATCCAGCTGGGCAAAGCTAGTGTTAATTCTTAAGTATGTACGCTCGATGTTTGCTGAAACAAAAGCTGATTGTTGCAAATACGCTTATGTATGTAATTGAATTGAGGTAGGTCTTTGGTCTATTGGTACAAATGATACAATATAAAATATAATATTCTACTAGTCAAACTGAATCAGTGTTTATCGTGTACCCACAGCATAGACCATGTCCGAAACTCATAATATGTGGCGATCATTTGTCTTTTCTGCAAAGATTTCTAATAGCTGTTTACATAGTGTTCGAGATTATAATTGGATTAATTAATTATATGTAATAAAATATATGATAATGTAAAATATAATATATGTAAAAGGGGTAAATGTAAAACATTAGTAATCCACTGCATTACCAATAATAATGATATGCAGAAAATTCCCAGTATAAATGGCTGTAATTAAGACCCAGTATATTGCATACCTTTTGGGGATAAACCACACCTTAAAAACTATAACCAAGTGAATAGGACGTGTTTCATTTTTCTCCGCTTTTTTTTTCTTGGTTCGTGTGGTGATCATTTAGAAAGGATTTAACCATCCTTTTATCGATTTTCATGGTCCTCCGAGTACTTACGATTGATAGTAAATCAATCAACGTGTGTGATAAAACTTTAAGATAAAAAAAAAAAAAATTAGACATTAGACATTAACTTAAAGAAACTATAGACAAAAAGTGAAGAACAATTCTACCAGTGAGTTTTTTTTTAAGGTGCAAATCGGTTTCCCGCGTCGTGCAATTTCTTTCTTTTTCTTAAATTGTGTTAAAAAAACACATAAGATTGCAGTAAAATCGCAGCTATAACCGTCATCTCCATTGTTCGATCATTTTGCCGTTCCAGTGAACAGTTCTGCTCACCGTTGGACTACTTTGCAACAGCACATTCACCGTTGAGTCCGTTGCTACCGCAAAGGCTCCGTCGGGATATCCGCTACAACTGTGCGACACACATCTGGGATACCGTTTCGATTTAAAATCAATTTTCTGCAGATCTCCGATAATTTAAATAATCTAAAAGTTGAAATACACCCCCATCTTAATTTTTTTTCTCTTACGAATATTTTTTTTTGACTTGATTTCAACAATGAGCACCCCTCTGAAGCTTCAAAAGAATTTGCTAAAGCAAATGACAAAGGATTGGGAAAATTTTGGAAAGAGATCCCCGAAGGAGAGGACAAAAAATTACATCTCCTAGAGGAGGAGGAAAATTTCAAGATTAGTACCCAACATAACACTGATGGAATATCCTCAATTGAAGCTGGAAAGGAGGATGAATTAGAAGAAATCTGCTACAGGATTTAAGACAATTACCTAGACTATAAAATAGCGCTATTAGATACTATGGATAAACTTCAAGCAACAGTTCAGACTCCGGTAAGTAATAATATAAGTACCTCTAGCGATAAGAACATCATTCGATTGCCGAAAATAAATTTACCAGTCTTTTTGGGAGAATGTGAATCCTGGAGATCATTTCATGATCTTTATGTATCTTTAATACATATGAATAATGCACTAACAGAGGTTGAGAAATTGCATTATTTCAAATCTAGTTTGGGCGGTGAAGCCGACTCTCCTCCGTCTCCTTCAACATTTAGTCATTGACAACAGGAACTATAAACCAGAATGGGACATTCTCACATCTCGCTATGACCATAAACGTGTCACAGCTACGTTGATCTTAGGTTGGGGTCTCTGCACTCGGTCTATGAAACCAGCACCCGAGCCTTAATATTCGAATCGCTGACTGGCCTTCTTCCGACCCACGAGCTAATACCAAAGCAGTGGAAACACATACACGGATTAACTATAGCTGACCCGACCTATTATAAACCCGCCGAAGTCGATCTGCTATTGGGAAACGACATCTACTATGAGATAGTACTTTCAGAAATCATCCGTAGCGAGGAAGCAAAGTCACCCATTGCGCAGAATACGTCACTTGGGTGGATTTTGATGGGTAAAGTACATAAACCCAGTCTCGAAATATAAGGAACTTCCTTCAAGTACTTGATGTCAGCCGGCAACTCCAACGTTTCTAGGAGATGGAAGAAACACCCTTTAAAGCTTACCAAACATATGAGGACAATGTATGTGAGGAGTTCTACAAGGCAACGATGAAAAGGTTGGATAGCGGACGGTACGATGTATCGTTATCATTTAAAGAAGGGAGCAGACCTGAGCTCGGAGCCTTGCGTAGGTTTGCTCAACAAGAATGACGATTCAGTATGACCCTACACTACACTTACAGAACAAAAGGTGTATAAAAGAGTACTTACATATGGGAAATATGAAAGAAGTCAAAGTCAGCAAGGACGAAGTACTCAAAACTACTTATCACTTCTTCGTGCCACACCATGCCGTGTCCAAAGCATCCAGTTCAACGACAAAACTCCGGGTCGTCTTTGATGCTGCAGCCAAAATTTCAGACGGAACTTCGTTGAACCAGCATTTAATGACAGGACCTAAACAACGGATGGATATTATTAAAGTTATATTAAGATGGAGAAAACATAAATAAACCTTTACAGCAGACATTGAGAAAATATATAGACAAATCCATGTCAGCTCAGCCGACGCTTATTACCAGATGATTGTTTGGCGTGACTGTGATATCAATCCAATTAAGGTATATCACATCCAAACAGTTATGTTCGGTACAAACTTTGCAGCATTCGATCGCTCAATCAACTGTCTACTGATGAGGAGCACAACTATCAGTTGGGCACATGAATAGTGAAGGGAGACACTTATGTAGACGATCTGTTCGCTGGAGCTGATACTGTTGAGGAAACAGTGTTGAGGCGTGATGAAGTTAACAGTTTGCTGGCCGCGGGAGGATTCAATCTGAGGAAATGGGCAAGCAAATACAACGAGATTTTGGATCAAATACCTTTAAATCAGCGGGAAGTTGCCTTTTCTTTGCCCTTAGTTACCCCACATCACGTCAACAGTCTAGGAATCGAGTGGTTTCCAGTATACGATAGCCTTTCTTTTCAGAAGATTCAACTCGACGGTGCTGAACCAACAAAAAGACAATTCTGTCCACCATTGCTAAGCTCTTCGACCCTCTAGGATGGATTTCACCCTGCATCGTCAAGGGCAAAATTTTGATGCAGAAACTGTGGCGTAGCGAGCTGAAGTGGGACAAGCCTATTTTATTGGAGTTGAAGAAGGAGTGGAACGCTTTTCGTGAGGAATTGCCGCAACTTGAAAAGACCCGTATCCCTCGATGGATCCACACGCACAGCACTCTTAAGGAACTAGAATTACACGGTTTCAGTGACACGTCTGAGAAGGCATACGGTGCCGCATACCTTCGAGTTCTCGATTCCAACGACGTCATCCACGTATAGTTGATTATATCCAAAACCAGAATCGCTCCAGTAAAAACCCAAACAGTGCCACGACTAGAACTCTGTGGAGCTGTTACTCTTGCAACACTGATGGACTATACTTCCAAGGTTTTAGGCTTTCCAGATGTGAAGCAATATGCGTGGTCTGAGTCAACCATTGCGTTATCGTGGATTGCTGCTATTCCAACTAAGTGGGCCACCTTTGTTGACAACCGGTTTGCCGAAATACAACGACTGGTGAGACCAGAAAGCTGGAAACACATTCCCAGTGAAATGAATCCTGTGGATATAGCATCCAGAGGAACAACGCATTCTGCCTTACATGCTAACAGACTTTAGTGGAATGAGCCAGATTTTCTGCGAGAATCTTGGGAGTTTCAATGTCCACAACAACCGGCGAGCTTAACTACAAACGGGGAGAAACGGTCAATTAAAACTCAAATGGGGATTCAGGTAAAAAATGATTTTTATACTCTAATATCAAAACAATCTAATCTTACAAAACTTATAAGGTTCATTGCGTACTGTCAACGATTTATAACAAATTTACGAAAAATACCTGAGTCGAGAAAAGGTAATTTAAATCCAGTCGAAATTTATTCTGCCACGCTGTTCGCCGTAAAGCTTGTACAGGCAGACATGTTTACTTCCGACATGAAAGCCAAAGCCCCAAGCTCGCTCTGCCCTTATACGGACTCTGATGGAATTTTGCAAGTCGGAGGTAGATTGAAACAGGCGGATCTTAAATTTCATCAACGACACCCAATCATACTCAAAGGAAATCATCATTTCACAAAGCTTTTGATTGCTGATGCTCATCTGCGAACGTTTCATGGAGGACTACAGCAAACCACGGCATACTTGCGCAACAGGTACTGGATCCTGAAATTTAAAAATTGTGTTAAGGGATATTTACATAGCTGCACCATCTGCTTTCGGTATCGGACGCCCCAAAAGTGCACATCTCCCAACCATTTACATATTCCGGGGTCGACTACGCAGGTCCGATCGAAGTTAAGTAATGAAGGAAGGGGGGCCAAAACCTTCAAGGCGTAATTTGCCATTATTGTGTGTTTGGCTACCAAGGCCATACACATCGAATTGGTGAGCGACCTTACTCCAAACGCGTTCATCGCAGCCCTACTACGATTCACAGTGAGAATAGGATTATGTTCGCATATATTTAGCGATAATGGGACGAACTTCGTGGGAGCCAACAAGGAATTGAAGTAGTCATTTGAGAAATCGAAGTTTGATTGGAAGGATGTGGTAGAAAAGATCTCCATAGAAGGAATAGAGTGGCATTTTATTCCTCCAGCTTCCCCTCACTTTGGCGAACTGTGGGAAGCCGGAGTGATATCAATAAAATACCACATTTAAAGGATCATCGGCACCGACACTTACACATTTGAGGAACTCACCACGCTTCTACATCAAATAGAAGCGTGTTTAAATTCGAGACCATCCCGGACACTTCCTTTTTGGACGACCTCTAAACTCAATCCCTCAAACTGACTTAGCGGAGATCAAGAGCGGACATTTACAACAATGGGACCGCCTCCAGAAATTACAACAGCTTTTCTGGAAGCAGTGGAAAGGTGAATATTTGACGTGTCTGCAACAGCGCCCAAAGTGGCACAAAATTGAGGAGTGACCCAAGATAGGAGATCTAGTTCTGATCAAGGATGATCACCTACCCCCCACAAATTGGAGTTTAGCACGCGTCATAAGCACGTATCCTGGGACAGATAATCTGGTTCGGGTTGTCAGGTTGAAAATACAGAATGGAGAAATAAAACGACCTATCACAAAAATTTGTTTACTTCCGACCAATAGCACAAGTAAAGACGACGAATTAATTTAATCGCTTATCATCTCTTACAAAACATACACAATCCAAATCAACAATAATAAATATTCATGAAATATATTTAATATATAATATATATAATATATAATATTTAATATATTTGCCGACGGCAAATCACAAAACTCATAATCCCGACGGCAAGTACAACGCACAAAATTCTAAAATTTATTGTTTTGGTACAACACATCAACAAAAACTTACACCCATTTACCTTCAAGCGAATACGTGCGTAACCATTTCACTCGCACACAATTTCGCCGCGAATCGAAATACCAATACCACAAACGCGCCGTCGCTTTATTTTTTTTTCATACTATGCACTTATTTTTTCTCACAGAAAAAAAAAAAAAAAAAAAAAATTGTTCACTAATGCCCTTTTTTCAAGTTTTTTTTTTTCTCCAGGTACAAAAAGTACATTTCGCAAATTGGAGTTCAAGGACAACACGACACTACGATCACAAAAGAGAGGAGAAGAAGCATGAAAAACTTTCATTGAGAAATACGATGCACAGTTGCAACAACAATGGCCATTGACCCCATAAGGCATACTCAAATATTTGTCAATTTACTTAAAATTACCTGGTCAATACACCGAACTTACAATTTTCAATATCGCCATACTAGTAATGTCAGAGTTTGAGTAAAACCCTTTATTCCTTTTATTTTTATTTTTTTATTTTTTTTATTCAACGCACAACACAACATTTACACTACACATTATACCGGTTCGGCAATAAACATCAATAACGAACGGAGATGATCAAAACAAACGAAGAAGAAGATGGCTGTGGGTGATCGACCCACATTGGAAAAAAAATACTAATAATAATATACGAGTATATATATATGGTATAATATAATGTGTACGTATATAATCCTCAAAACTTACTATCATATAAACTAGGTTCCAGTTTTAGAGATAAACAAGTGATTGACAAAGAACAATGATTGACATGCATAGTTTTTAGTTATACATATTTTGCATTTACCACTTTATATCTAACTTAACTTAATACAATACATATATTAAATGGCAACAGGTTTTCTATGTAACAGATCAACAAATTAAAGGAAAGGATTGCTTAGTTATTCAGCTTAAAGTATTATTTTGAAGAACTAATCTCTCCCAATGGGGGTGCTTTTTGCAATAGATAAATGCAAATATTTTTTAATCAACAACATTTTACGACTTGTTGAGCAAACACTAACATTATATGCAAATTAATTAACACCATGTGCTATAGTGAAATTGAAAATCGTGTCATTCATTAAAAAGATAGACAAGTTTGAAATTTCGTACGATATAAAGGTTGCAAGTCCCCGGCCTTGTTTTCATTGAAACTGTTCGTCATCTGTGATTAAAAAAAAAGATTAGGATCGATTTTTTGCGCTGAATTAATTTTAAGTTAAATTTAAATTAATTCAGATTAAATAACGAATTACTTGTAGTTTATTTAATATCATGCATATACCATAGATAAGTACACATAAATAGAAACAAAAAAAAAAAAAAAAAAAAATAATCATTATAAAAATATGTTATAAGAGTATTAATACATATAATTTATGCAATATCGAGCTCCAAAACCTCAATCTTTTTTTTCGTCTGTTTTTGCTTTTTTTTTACGTTATTCCCGATCTTCCCGTCCTGTTACTTTCCGACGGTCGCGGTAAAGGATGAATTCACTGGATCCTTTAATTCCAGTTACCTCTCTTTACCAACTGCTTCAGAGATCACTCAATTGGTCCCCTGGATAGAGTCAGACGGGCGGTCTTGTCCCTATTGGACTAACGGTCCACCCCTTGATTCCCCGATAAATCCCCAACAAGTCGACTCGACAAATTTAGCAATGGCCAAATGCCGACTATATACTTTATTGATTGAATTTGATGTTGTGTAAGCCCAAAACGAGCAAATGAAAATTTAGAGAAAAATAAGAGTAGGTCAATAGTTCCCATAGTCTGCAGCTCTTTATACTAGTCTTCAAGGAGATTTATTGACCTTTAAAACGATTAATTGGAAATAACGGGTCATATAAAAAGTCTACGCGGTTTTTTGGTACATGTTAAAAAAAAGATTCTTTTTTTAAAAAAAAATTGGCCAAAAGATTTTCAATTTGTTCCGGGTCATTAAAAATGTGTGTGGCCTAGCATTGTCGTGATGGAAGACAACTCCACTTCTATTAGCCAATTCTGGGCGATCTTTTTTGATAGCTGTGTTCAAACGGTCGAGTAGAGAGTCGAATTGTCTGTTTCGTCACGTTCCAGCAGATCATAATAGACAATCCCTTCCAATCCCACCAAACACTCAACATAATTTTGTTTGCCGTCAATCCAGACTTTGAAGTCGTTTGTGGTCGGTCACCGGCCTTTGACCATAATTTCTTGCGTTGGATATTCTCGTATTTAATCCATTTCTCATCGCCTGTAATGAATCGCTTTAATATAAATGGTTCCATTTCGTTACGTTTCAGCAGCGTTTCACTGATGGTTATTCGGTCAGTTAAATTTCTTTGGGTTAATTCACGTGGCACCCAAATATCGAGTTTCTTTGAGTAGCTTGCTCATTTTAGATGATTCCAAATTGTCATAAAGTTGATGTTTAGTACCTCTGCTATCTCCAGATAACTTCCGCGCCGGTTTTGCTACATCAGTTGTAATTTATCGTCAACTTTTTCATTGACAGGCCGACCAGTGCGAAGTGCATCTTTTACATCGAAATTTCTGGAACGTAATCGAACAAACCACTCCTGCGTCCGGTGTTCACTCACAGCATTTTCACCGTAAACTGCACAAATACAATATAATATTAGTTTTTTTACTGGAAAACGTTTTCATTTTCACTGCTGATTAGGAATTTTAAACCTTCAAAATGATTCTACAATTATATCATGCTTGGAATACTATAAAAGATTCATTAATCGGACTCCACTAACTTCCAGACGATTTTCTAGGTTGAGATAGACGTGATCAAAGCTACAACGATTCTAACATTGCGTTAGAAATTATCCAAGTACCAATATTAGACATATAAAAATATATTTCAATCCAAGTTATTACATGCTGTATGCATGATATGCAAAGGAAAAATATAAAATCATTGAAAGTATGAAATTTTAAAAACAAACTCTCGAACAACAATTAATGAAAACTTGCATATCTTGGAGGATGCTGACATTAATCCTTCCCTGACATATCTCGAAAATTCCTAAGGAAATCTTCTGCAAAAAGATAACAGAAACAGATGATACCGTTCACATTCAAACGCAAATCACAATTTAAAAAATAGTCAAAATTGTAAAAGTAGTTAGTAAGAGTGTTAGTCATTAAATACCAAATTCGGATAAAAGAATTTAAATATAAGAAGAAGAATTCTTTAAATATTTGCAGAACACGTATATTTACTTTAATTGTAAGGCAATGCATGGGATAAGAGGTATTAATTAAAATGGATTTAAGGGAAAAATGTGGAAATTTTAATTTGGGTTATGTTTTGAGTTTATAAATATTTTTTCTGGATTAACACAATCTTGAGATTATAATAGGTCCTTAATGTATTGAATGCTGATTCTCTGAATAATGAGCATAGAAAATAAGATATCTTTTCTTCCTGAAATATGTCCGGTCGCTGTTATGCAGAAATTTTTAGTATTTAGCTTGTGATACAGGAAAATATTATATAAACAAATAAAGTGCCTTGTCTGGACTTTCGGCAAGAAAGGGTATAGATTCTCTAAAAAGCAAATTAATTTTTTTTTATAATTTTGTGAACATAATTTTTTTACTAGATATAATCCTTTCTTTTATATGATTGTGTTTTCGCCTGTGCCAAAGCTTATTACGTGCTTCATATGACATATCACCACGAAACAAAACACATACAGATCTTCTCTTTTCCCTTACTAGCTTTCCTCTACTATTAAATAAATATAAGCAAAGCCACTTTAATATCGACCATTATCAACATTTTAGATGAGCTTATCGTTTTACATCTTTGAAACGTAGCTTTGCAGTTAAGAGAAGCTGGGTTCAATGTTTTGAAAGATCGTTATCTTAGCTGCCTGTCTTGGTAAACAAAATCAATGCACATTACAAGAAATTTTCCTTCAATTTGTTACAATCATTTCAAATTTTATCATTTAAATGCACGTTTTAATTTTAAACGATTATATAAAAACTGTAAATAAGTAAACAAATAAACTAAATTAATGTACAAATCCTGGAATTTTATTTATATATTATTATTAATTTGATTAATATATATACCAATCGATGATTTTTGCTATAATTCCTTGTGTGTTTGTGTCTCAATTCTAGATTGGAGATGTTCCCCTCAACCTCTTTTCTTAGTTTTTTTTCACAATTTTCGTCCTTTAATACGCAACTTTTTTTTAAGGACGCTCATTTATTTAAAAACGTTTCTCAAGCCAACGTTAGAAGAGGCCAACATTGACTCGGACCAACATTGACTCGGACACAATTTTCGTCCTTTAATACGCAACTTTTTTTAAAGGACGCTCATTTATTTAAAAATGTTTCTCAAGCCAACGTTAGAAGAGGCCAACATTGACTCGGACCACTTCTTTGTTGTAGTCAAAGTACTGCTTCGGATATCCCGAGACCACCCAGACAGTCTGTATTGAGCAAGTTGGATGGCTTAAATCGCAAAAGATCACCAGATCCTTCTCAGATCGAGTCTCTCTCAATTTCTCAAGAGGTTCTATGCAGCCAGTATCAAGCATTGAAGACCAGTGGCACTGCCAAAAAGCCATCAAAGACGCCGCCTCTGGGGTGCTTGGTTTCACTCGACCACCACAAAGAAACCTCTCGTTCGACGACAAGTGCCGACAAGCACATTCAGTGAAACAGTAGGCATAGATAACGGCACTGCAAAGAAAGGATCAGAGCTGCTCGTGAGCTCTATGCGCAAAAAAGAAGAGACAATCACAGGATAAAAAAGAAAGAGCACGAGAGCGTGATCAAGGAAATAGAGAGATGCAATGACAAACAAGAGAACATCATAGCAGAATCGCAGTCGATGCTGAGAATATGAAAGAACTACTTCTGCAGACTCTTTAACGGCGATGACGAATTAAGTCCGGCTGTCAGGCAGAATGAACCATTTAACCTGAACGATGAAGACCCACAATTCCGTCTACCCGACTTGGATGAAGTGAAGATAGGCATATCTAAGCTTAAGTCCAACAAAGCCACTCGAGCAGATAAGTGGACGATGACTTGGTTAGGGAAATGCACCAACTCATATGTAAACTATGGTCGGAAGAAAGTATGCGCGATGAATGGAACCTCAGCTTTGTTTGCTCGATCCTCATAAAAGGAGACACTCTGAACTGCGTCAAATGCAGACGTATTAGTCTTCTTAACATCGCTTACAAGATATTACCTACCGTGCCTGAAGCCTTTCCTCTAAAACCTGATTAGTCCCTATTAGTGTGGCTTCAGGCCAGAAAAGTTCACCATCGATTAAATATTCACACTGCGGCAGATCTTGGAGAAAACCTAGGAAGTCCAAATAGATACCCACCATCTTTTCATCGATTTTAAGGCCGCTTATGAACATTTATAGAGACGAACTATACAGAGACATGTCTAGTTTTGCCATTCCAGCCAAACTCGTCTGCTTGTGGCCGCAAGAAAGGACACCCAACACCGACGTCTCGGTCAGAATGTCACTATAGACAGATATAACTTTGACATGGTTGAGGACTTTGTTTACCTAGGCTCCGCTATGAGCTCAGGCAATGACACCAGCGCTGAGATTAAACGAAGAATAACTCTTGTCAATTACTGTTTCTTTGGGCTTAGAAAGCAATTGAGTAGCAAGGCCCTCCCTCGAAAAACTAAAGTGACCCTTCATAAGACCCCAATCATTCCAGTCCTTCTCTATGGTACAATGGCATGAACTCTTTCAAAAGCGGGTGAGGTTACTCTTGGTTGTTTTGGCAGGAAAATTCTTCGAATAATTTTCGGTCTCGTCTGCGTAGACGGTGAATGGAGGAGGAGATACAACGACGAACTGTACGGGCTGTACAGCGACATCGATCTAGCCAGAAAAGTGAAAGTCAAACGACTGAGATGGTCTGGTCATGTAGAGCGAAACGAACCGAATGCCCCCACCCGTAAAATCTTGGAATCCACTCCCGAGTGAAAGAGGACCTTAACCAATTTAGCGTGCGAAATTCGATACAGCTGGCTGAAGACGCTTGTTGGTTGAGGCCCAAGTCCACACCGGACTGTAGCACCAGCTTAAGTAAGTAAGTAAGTTTCTCAAGCCTTTCAAAATAAAAGATTTCGCCTCCTTCATGACCTGTCTATGGCATCCGATTTTTGTTCTGTTCACATTTTTGTCCACATCTCGCTTGATCATATACCAGTGGAATCCTTAGTTAGCTAACGTTCTGTGCTTAGTATGGTTTTTGATTATTTAATTTGTCTTCGGTTAATTACCGATATGCCATTGGTTCACATTTTTGTCCAGCTCTCCTTTGATTATATACCAGTCGGATCCGTATCCGGTAATTATCGTTTTTGATTATTTAACTTGTCTTCGATTAATTACCGATATACCATCGATTACTTTTGGGTCTGACATTGTTTAAACCATAGTTTTATTAATAAGTGTTTTTCTTGTAAGTCTCACTATAATTTTCCCAATTCCTTTCTTTACATACATACTGTAAGCACCGATGACTTTTGCCCATATTATCCGTTCCCACTCTATTCTGCTATATAATCAATTTTACCAACCAAAGTTTCTGTTCTCATCAAAAATTCTGCTGACGTGTGGGTTTTGTTCGCACCTGCAATATCAAATACAGGATAAGGTCACAATGCTCAGAAGTAGCAGAATACGCCTAAAGCTACCTAAAGTAGCATTTAAGGAACTAAAAATCTTAATAAGCTTCACTCGCCATTAAAAGGTGCTGCTTAACTTTAGATCAAAAGAGATCTAACATTTTCGGTGACCCCAACGTGATTCCGCTGAGGAAAAAAAAAGCTATCATCAAGAAACAGGCAGTCGAAGCGAAGAAAATAACAAAGTTTTTCTACAACTTTAAGAAAGACGGACCAGGCACGCGGACTCAACCATACTTGGAGTCCCGGCTGGAGCGGCTTGACTTCAAACGGAGTGAATTCGAAAGCAGGGACATAAAGTTACAAGCATACCGGACAGAGCGGCCGAAAAATAACTAGTTTGAAAGGAAGTACTACTCACAAGTTGAGATTATGTACACTGAGTACAAGGCAGCTTTACTGCAAGCACAAACCGATCTTGAGAAGTCCACTTACACAAGTAAATATTGAAAGCGGGAACAGGCCCGCTAAGGCAGCAAAGGCCTCAGTCAGCGCGATGAAGCATTTACTTGCCTCCACCGATGACAACATGGAAGACCGTTCAGCTGCATACTGCAATTAAAAACAAGCAAGTATTACGCAGCAATGGTCAATTATCTCCACCAAATCGTAGCAGAAGAAGAGACCTTAGATTACATCCACAACCGACGAGTAAAGCAGAGAAGGCTATTTTGCCTGTAGCAGAGGGCAAGCTAATTCAACACCTTCAGGTATCAGAAGACAACTACCATTCGGCCTGGTCAACCCTCGAACATCTCTATAACAATATAACGAAATTGCTACTAAACGATTTCTCAGCTTGAAAAGGAAACTATACAGAAATCTAGAATTATAGTAGCAATATATTCAATTCATAAAAGAATATATTCACATCAAACATATGACAGAAATAAACAGCAGAGCAGAATTAGCGAACTGCATTATTTTCCGTCACACTACTGTGTTTTGCGACCGGAGAGCAGTTCAACCAAACTACGGGTGGTTTTCGTTGGATCTGCAAGAATATCTATGAATATATCGCTTACCGATGTTTTACCATACATGCCAACCCGTTATTGTAAAACGATTTCTTTTCAATTTTGCTACGCTTTAGGATTTCTGCTTACGTGTTTATGATATTTCTAAAATATATCGACTAATACTTATTGACAATGACAGTAAGAAGTTCTAGCTCATCCTTTAGAGGAAGTCCCGCAGCCATCCTATTAGGTTAAACACAGTAGCTTATGGTACAAAATCGGCAACATACTTAACAATCAAGTGTTTTCAAGATTTGGGTCTTACTGAAAACTAGGGCAAACTACCATTATCAGACGCGATATGTACATGGATGACGTTTTAAGTGGAAGCGATGACATACAAGAAGCATGCCAAATGAAGACAGAGTTAATTAATTTGCTCAAACAGGGACAATTCTCGTTGCGAAAATGTTGCACAAACACACTAGCACAACTAAAAAGAATAGATAAAGAGGGCTGTGAAATGGAAACTTGACAATTTTGAATTTAATTTGTGAACGCACTCTTTCACTACTCATCATACTGTCACTGTCAATTTATTCAGTAAAGTACACTAATGAGCAACGTCTGCAAATTATAAAAATTTTCTACAGAAATTCGGAGTCGCAAAATCATCTTCAGTGACGAAGCTTTTTTTTGGCTCAATGGGTTCGTCAATAAGCAAAATATGCGATATGTGCTTCAGGAATCACCACTTCATCTACAAAAAATAACTGTTTGTTGCGGTTTGCATGCCGGCGGTGTTATTGTGCCATATTTTTTCGTCGACGATAACGATCGTCACGTTACTGTGAATGGTCAGCGTTATCGCGCCATGATCACAGATTATTTTCGGCCCGAATTGGAAGATATGGACTTGGACGACATATTTTTTCAACAGGATGGTGCCACAAGCCACACAGCACACGCTACAAACGATTTATTGAAGAGAAGGTATGGTGAGCGTGTTATCTCAAGACATGGGCCAGTCGATTGGCTGCCTCGTTCGTGTGATTTAACTCCGCTTGACTATTTTATATGGGGCTACGTTAAGTCATTGGTTTATGCCAACACGCCGACGACGTTGGAAGAGCTCCGTTGGAAGAACGCGAAATAGTAGCCGTTTCGGCCGAAATGTGTGGCTGAGTCGTTGAAAATTGGGTCCAACGAATCGACCGCTGCAAACGTGCTCGCGGTGGCCATATGAACGAAGCCGAGTTCCATTCATAAATGTTTTGATTGTACTTCAAGCCAATAATAAAGTTTTTGAAAAATCTCAAATAGTATGCCTTTTATTTAAAAAAAAAGTTGTCAGGTCGTTATTAGAAAACCCTATACATAAGATCATCAAACCAGAATGGAAAAATTAAAGTGCAGCTGCTCTATTCAAAGTGTAGAGTTGCACCAATAAAACAATTTACGATCACACGATTAGAACTTTGTGCTGCAAAATTGATGGTACAACTAGCCAAATCCAAAAAAAAAAAAAAAAATCTGGATTAACTCTCAAATAGTCTTAGCTTGGATAAACATACAATCACCAGTAAAACCCTTGTCGCCAACCTTATCTCGTTCATATAAATACAGAAATAATTCCAGCTTATTTATTGTCTCGGGGGGTATTTCCCTACTAGTTTCTCAAGTTCTTTTCTTGGTTCAATGGATCTACATTCCTTTACCGATCTCAATCAACATAGCCAGTGCAATCATCACTAAAGAAAAGCGAACATCCTCCAGAAGCGATTAAAATAGTCTTAGTAGCCACAAGCAAGAAGACCCTCTTCTTTGTAGAGATTAATTATCGAAGAAAGGGGACGGTTATCTCCGCACCAGAATTAAAGACAGCCAATATAATCATAGTCAAATACATTCAGGAAACCACATTCTCAGACTATATTAAAGTACTCAAAATATTTGGACAAGTACCTGAGAAAAGCCGATTAAGTCCATTGTCTCCATTTATCGACAATTGGATTGGAGGCTTCTAACTCGCTATGCGATGAAAAACAATAGATCATCTTTCCCAGCTCACATGTATTTACGAAATTATTGATGACACATTTGCACTATAAAATCCTCCACGAAGCGCCACAAGCATTACTAGCGTACAACCTTCAAGACCATTCACCAGCGTAGAAGTCGACTTCCTTGGTCTAGCCAACAAAGGCCTATGTATCGGTTTTCATATGCTTCGCAACGAAGGCTGTGCATCTGGAGTTGGTTTCAGATCTGGCAACCCAAGCATTTATTGGTGCCCTAAAAACGTTCGTGGCTCGCCGCGGCTTACCCGCCAAAATTTTCTCGGACAACGTTACAAACTTCATGGGACTCAGAACGAACTCAATGAACTGCATGGGAAAATATATGATGAAGAAGGTCACAATATTATATTCGGGCACTGTACAGAAAAGGGTATTGAATGGAAACCCATACCTCCAAAATCTACCCATTTTGGAGGTCTATGGGAAGCGGCGGTAAAGTCCACAAAATGCCATATGACACGCATATTTTCGGAAACCACATAAACTCAAGAAGAATTTTAAACGGCATTGGCTCAAATTGAAGCTGTTCTTAATTTGCGACCATCAACACCGATGGCTTCAAACCCCAACGATTTAGAATCTATTACACTGGGACAGTTTTTAACCGGCGCACCATTAACAGCAATAAATGATCCAGATTTGAAGCCGACAAACCTGTCAATTGCATCAAGATGGAATTTAGTAACATCCATACATCGAGAATTCTGGCGTAGATAGAGCAAGGAGAATGAAAACACCTTCAGGAAGATGTTAAACCACTCAGGTGGCGAATGGGAAGGGTATTGCAAACAATACCAGGAAAGGACAAGCTAACTAAAGTTGTTGCCATAAAGATATCCAATGGAGTGATTAGACGATCTATCTTCAAGATATGTCCACTAAAGGAGACTCCAACACTTGCGGAACCTTTAAAATTACCAAGTCGGTCAGCAAAGAGGAAGTCATTCAACTTACCACAACCGAAGAGAAAAATAAAAAGTAATCCTATCTCCTCTCTTATGATCGGCTTAATAATCATTGGCACAGCATTTGGACAAGAAGCAACTCAAAGTATGGGAGGAGTTAAAAAATTCACAAATAATCCGGGGATGTATAGGGTTTTCCAATAGGGACTTGACAACTTTGAATTTAATTTGTAAACGCACTCTTTCACCAATCATCAAATTGTCACTGTTAATGAATTCAGTAAACTTAACATTTTCATCATGGTAAAGTACACTAACGAGCAACGTCTACAAATTATAAAAATTTTCTACAGATATTTGGAGTCGCAAAATCATCTTCAGTGACGAAGCTCATTTTTGGCTCAATGGGTTCGTCAATAAGCAAAATACGCGTTATTGGTCGGGTGAAAACCACAAGTGGTTCATGAATCACCACTTCATCCACAAAAAATAACTGTTAGGTGCGGTTTGCATGCCGGCGGCGTTATTGGGCCATATTTTTTCGTCGACGATAAGATATTCACGTTACTGTGAACGGTCAGCGTTATCGCGCCATGATCACCGATTATTTTTGGCCCCAATTGGAAGATATGGACTTGGACGACATGTTATTTCAAAAGGATGGTGCCACAAGCCACAGCGCTACAATAGATTTATTGAAGAGTAAGTATGGTGAGCGTGTTATCTCAAGACATGGGCCAGTCGATTGGCTGCCTCGTTCGTGCAATTTAACGCCGCTTCACTATTTGTGGGGCTACGTTAAGTCATTGGTTTATACCAACACGCCGACGACGTTGGAAGGGCTCGGAGCCAACATTGAGCACCAAATAGCCGCCGTTTCGGCCAAAATGTGTGGCCGAATCGTTGAAAATTGGGTCCAAAGAATCGACCGCTGCAAACGTGCCCGCGGTAGTCATATGAACGAAGTCGTGTTCCATTCATAAATGTTTTTATTGTACTTCAAGCCGATAACAAAGATTTTAAATTACCTCAAATGGTTTGCCTTTTATTTAAAAAAAAAACAGTTGTCAAGTCGTTATTAGAAAACCCTATACTTAGAAGATTTGGGTCAAGTTAATTTAATAACGGACGAGTGGAATCTATTTGTATACTTCAACATGTCAACCTACTGGAGTGTGTATCAAGGATTAAAGGAAGGCATTCATGGACTAAAAAGGTGTGAGACGCTAAAAGCATGGAAAAGAAATTTTCTTTTGATATCATTGACACAATTGCAAACAAACTTTTTGGTATTCTCGACCAAGACTATGGACAATACATCGAAAACACAATTGAAGAAGTCAACAGAAACCATGAATATCTACTTCAACTAAATAAAAGCCAAACATCGATAGTAGAATCAAACATTAACGTTCTTAACAAATTAATGTCCTCAATTAAGGAGCAATTCGTTTTGGTTAATAATCAGTTGAAAAAGGTCTATAAGTCTGTCAAAGAGCTTAACTAAGCAAGAATCGAAGCGGAAACTTTTAAATACATTGCAATATATATGTCTTAAATAATGAGCAGTTTCAAGCGGACTCAACTAGCTATATTTGAGACCATTACTGATACCCATCAAGGAAGAATCAACTCCCTACTTTTATCACCAAGATAACTGCTGAAAGATATCGACAACATACATAAGCACATACCACCCAACTTAATTCTGCCGGGATGTCACGAACACAATCTACCTAAACTTTATGAGTAACTTAGAGTTAAAACGCGAGTAACCACATCCTCGATCCTATTTCTCTTCAAACTGCCACTATTAAGTAGTCGAGTGTTCTAGATCTTAAAGCTTATTCCGCTACCGGTCCAACATAGTGATTCCTTCATATTCATTCAGCCATCAACAGCATTTCTGGCTATAGGCGCGTATCGAGGCTAATTTTTCAATTATCCCACGATGAGTATTAGGAATGCTTGCAAACCGATGATGATAAATACTTGTGGAAACAACGACATCCTATCTTCAACAATCACTCGATGGAACATCGGTGTGAGACTTATCAAATTATATAACCCTAACCACTGGATTTATGCGTTCAAAGAAGAAAAAATGGTTGCTATAGTTTGTGGCGCTAATATATCGAATACGAAACTTAATGGAGATGGACTACTAAAATCAGTTTCGAACTGCGTCATTAAGCAGCCAACAATGGCGATTAGTGCCCATAATATTTTCTTAACGAATTTTTAATTTTGAACTTATAAATTTAAGGAAACAAATTAAATCACACACTTTCTTCAAAAGTTAACAATAGAGTGTTCCTTTTATTTTTCTTGACCCTAACATATTACTTTACATTTTGACATTTTTAGATTATATAACAGTTGGGGAAATTACGTGGAGAGTTGGAGACTTTTCCGAGTATTTAGGTGGGCTCCAAATTTTCCCCCCCGGCAAAAAATGATCAATTTATTGAATTTTTCGTTAATAACAATACAAATTTAGTAAAATATTAAAATGATTTCACACGTTTTTGTGCCAGTGATAAAAAAAAGTTTGATCTCCACTGATGCACCCATGATCGCAAAGTTGGTACTTTTGCTTCGTAAGTGGCCATTTGTATTTATGCTGACTGTTTGTTTTCATTGAGTAATGAGTGAATATTTTCGTTTTTTTTTTTTTGAAAAAAGTAGAAAAAAATGGATAAAGAGTAACTGGTTAGTATACTTAAATTCTATTAAAAAATATTCAAGCGGCGTTTAATCGCACGAACGAGGCGGTCAATCGACTGGCCCATGTCTTGAGATAGCACGCTCACCATACTTACTCTTCAATAAATCGATTGTAGCGTGTGCTGTGTGGCTTGTGGCACTATCCTCTTGAAACCACATGTCGTCCAAGTCCATATCTTCCAATTCGGGCAAAAAATAATCGGTGATCATGGCGCGATGACGCTGACCATTCACGGTAACGTGAGGATCGTTATCGTCGACGAAAAAATATGGCCCAATAACGCCGTCGGCATGCAAACCGCACCAAATAGTTATTTTTTGTGGATGAAGTGGTGATTCATAAAGCACATGTGGGTTTTCACCCGACCAATAACGCATATTTTGCTTATTGACGAACCTATTGAGCCAAAAATGAGCTTCGTCACTGAAGATGATTTTGCGATAAAATTCATCATCTTGGCACATCTTCTCCAGAACCCAATCGGAGAACGTACGTCGCTTCAAATGGTCCATCGGCTTCAATTCTTGAGTCAGCTTGATCTTGTATTTGTGTAAACCAAGATCCTTACGCAAAATACGCCATAATGTGGTCTGAGCGATGCCCAATTCTTGAGAACGCCGTGGAATTGACTGATTTCATTCAATTTTGTCAAGTCCCTATTGGAAAGCCCTTTATATTGAATTGATAATTGACTGAATAAATTCAATTTATTTTGTTTTATTAATGTGAGAAAAAGAAAGTGCATATACATAGTTACGAAACGTATGTGTGTGAGTGAGTGTGTAAATTACCGATTCGCGACGGCATGAATGAGTTGTGTGACGTCACTATACAACATGTGTGGCATGTCAACATACACGTGGAAGTATGTTGCTTGAGCATGTTCATAAGCAATATGTTGATTAAAAGTACATATGTTGGTTAGTATTACGTTGACAAGAATATGTAGGTCAGCAGCTATTGTCAGCTGTAACTTTGTTGATAAATAATAACGGCCTCGCCACACTGAAAGCATGGATTCCCGCTAGATCACTGAAATCAAGCAGTGTTGGGCGCGGTAAGTACGTTCCCACCTACGTGGGAACTTAGTACTCCGCGTGCTGTTGACAAAACGCGCCACATGGGCATAATACCCCGGCGTTAAATTCCGGATCCTACAAATTAATTTGTATCGTTCCCTTGATAATAATAATAATAATAATAATAAACAATTTTGTTTCGTTGTCGGCAAATTGAAATCGTACCTATGTATTTATAACGATTGGTAAAAATAATAAAAATTATGTGTGTTCTATCTGTAAATTATGGATGATAGTGCGAATGTTATAAATTTGTATGATATGAATTTGAATTATTTGATTTTCATATAAATTATTGTGTTTTTTGAATGTGTTGTGTTAGAGGGCGGTGTTGTAGGCGCGATAGGTATTCGGAACTCCACTGCGTCCAGAATACTTGATAAAGTCGTTGGATCCAAGTGATTAGTTCTTATGTCGCTGATATTCGGATGTGGTATACTTGTTTGTGGTTGTCCAACAAGAAAGTGTGCAGGTGTCAGTGCGACGAAGTCATCAGAATCTGTTGTCATGGGGCAGTGAGGTCGGGAATTCAGACACGCTTCTATCTGACAGAAAAGCGTGACGAGCTCTTCAAATGTAAAGACCTCTTCGTGCTGTAAAACTTCTTAATGCTGCAATGAAGGCATGGGTAGTCATATTGCTTACCAACTCGATATTTATCGCCTTCGTAACCAAACATATGAAGACAGCAAAATACGCCTTGAATGTTCTGGCGCAATGCGGGCTTTTGCTGCTGGCAGATTACCCATTTTCTGTTGGAATGGTTTGGCTTTGAATCGATAACATATCGTGCAGAAATGAATGTGCTTCTTAACACTACTTTTAAAATCCTGTATTTGTTACTCAGGTGAGATATGGTTTGCTGGATTCCTCCATATAGCGTCTTCACATGCGCGTCATATATCAAGTGTTTGGTCAGATGATGGTTACTGTGGAGGATAATTGGATGCTGCTGTCCGAATGTGAGCGTGGAATTTCGCAACCTGCCTCCAAACTGGAGGCAGCTATAGTCCCATCCCCTTTGTAGAAACTCTGGTCCATTCCACCAAAACTTATTTGCTTCCAGCGCTAACGGCATCACGCCCCGTGAAGCGAGATCAACTGGGTTGAATTGGGCTGCAATGTGTTTCCAAATTATTCGGAGAGTAAACCTCTGAATCTCGGCAACACGGTTGCTGAAAAAAGTTGTCCATTTTGATGGGGGTGAAGAAATCCAGGCTAATGTGATCGTCGAATCGGTCCATGCTACTCGCTTGATAACTCTAGTCGTGGCAGAGATATTGTTTTCAAAGGGGTTACTTTGGTTTTAGAAATCAATAGGTGCATATGAGTGTAGCTTTGGCCATCTAACACCCGTAAGTATAAAATCGTTCCGTATGCTCTTTGAAATGCGTCGCTAAAGCCATGTATTTCCAAATCCTTTTGCATGATCCACCGTGGAATTTTAATACGATCGATAAGTGGAAGCTCATGGCGAAAGATGTCCCAGGCCTTCTTGTGCTCCGGTGGTATTTGACTATCCTAGTTGATGCCAACCTTCCATAACTGCTGCATCATAATCTTCGCTTTGACGATGCAGAGGGCAATCCAACCTAAGAGATCGAATAGTTTATCAGTTGTCGATAAAACTGTTCTTTTTGTGATTGTTGACTTGTCGAACTGAACACTTTGAAATGAAAACGAATCCTTCAACGGATACTATTTCATATGTTCGGATGACCCTAAGGGCAAATCAAAATGACTTTCCGCTGGTTTTGTGGTATTCAATCTAGAACCTGCTCCGAGTTGCTTATCCATTTTCATAAGTGAAAACCTTCTCACAATAGAAGATTTCTTACCTCATCTCTTTTCAGTAAAGCTGCCTCAATCGAATCAGCTCCCGATAATAGGTGGTCGACGTACATGGCGTCTTGAATCATCTTGGAACCTAGGGGATACTTGTGATGTTCACCTTCAGCTAACTTATTTGACGTCCTTATGGCAAGGTACGGTGCTGAACTTGTGCCAAATGTGACTGTTTTGAGCCGAAATACCGAAACAAAGCTCCTAACACTTCCTGTTGTATTTAAAGGGAATATACCTAGTAAGATCCAGCCAAGCAGGATCAATTGATAAAATTGCACTGTCCCCTCGACGAAGCTCCGGCGTTACGAGATCAGCGAATACAGCGCTGCCTAAAAGTAAATCGACTCTTGATGGTTTGTGGAACTCAGGATCTGACAAGAGTAAGTCCTTAATGTGGTTCCACTTGTTGAGTGCCAAGTCGTTGGCCGGAATAATACCTGTTAATGATTTAAGAACGAATGCACGAGTGTCTGTTTCAAATGGTAAGTATAGTGAAGCGATTGTAATGTTTACATAATTGTGACAAGTTCCATTTTTAATTTTACTTAGCCCTGATATTTCAACAAACGTGGTATGATATTTCGAATGGATCAGCTTTGCGGCAAATTCGGTGATGAACGATGCCTCGGAACCAAGATCTATTAATGGTCGAAATTCGCAGGATCGCCCCGATGCTGTCCTAATCTCAACGATTGCGTAGCTTAAAGAACCTGTGTATTATGGTGAGTTGCATGGAAATTGCTAGCTAATGCATTTGGTTTACTTTGGTTTTCCCCTCCGAATGAGCTGGGATGAAAAACTGAAGCATCAGTAGATATTTGAAAAGAATTTGTTAGGTTACTTGTAGATGGAATGATTGTATGTGTTTGATGTTATTGATAGAGTGTGGGGTGGTTGATTTATATGGAGGGTGAGTGGACTGTGTGCTATTGTGTGTGTGTTGATTAGAATAGTGTGGAGTGAAAGGTGTGTGTGTGTGTGATAGGGGTTTTGATTTGTGTGTGACAGATAAGTGAGTTGATTCGAACGCAGAAGTGAGTGATGTGGTAGCTAACAGAAGTGACATCGCACTCTGCTAGGGCACTGGTGCGTAGGGTGGCTGTTAGCTTAATAGTTAAGGCATATTCCTACCTTGCCTACAATAACTACCTACCTACATCCATTTTTAGAAACTTACTGCACTTGCGGAGACAATGAGGACCCTTACTGCATATCTTGCACGCGAATGGTTTATTTTTCATATATTTAAGCTGAAACGAATTTGTTTTATTTATTTCTGAAGACCGTTTTGTTATTTTTTTTTTGTCATAGTAAACGCTTTTCTTGGGTTCTTGTTGATAAACAACTTCTAGTGTCCTAATTCTAGATTCTAGGAACTCAAAGAACTCTTTAAATGAAGGTAAATCTTTCCTATTGCCTAATTTTTCCTCCCAGAGTTGTTGTGTGGATGCTGGAGCCTTCTGCAACATACAGGTAATAAGGATTGAGTCCCAATACTGAACTGACAGGTACAAATTTTGTAAGGAATGACGGCATTTATTGGACACATCAAGTTCCGTTGAGTCTTCTTGTTAAAGAGCTGACTGACCAAAAAAGAGCTTAAATTGGGTGTTAACTAGTATTCGCTTATGGTCGTACCGGGATGTGAGGATTTTCCATGCCTTTTCGTAATTTCCCTTTTGTTGTTGAGATGTTGAAGTAGCCGTTCTGTTTCGTCTGTCAAACTCAACCTCAGATAATGAAGCTTCTCAATTTCTGATAAGGATTTGTTTGTGTGAATCAAAGAGAAAAAAAGGAAACTTTTCTAGCTTTGGTAGTTCCCGGAAAAAACTGAGATATTAACTTTCGGCAACCTGAGTTCTTGTTTTCCTGCTTGAGATATATTTTGCATATAACTTACCGGTGTTTCCGTTGTTGCGGTTAGTTTGCCCATTGCATCTAAAAGTTCAGCTCTGTATTCCATATAAATTTCCTTTATTTTTTCATAGATGGCTTCCAGTTCTTCTACGTACGGTTCAGCGTTGTATCTGGAACTTGCCTTGTAATTGCTTTCAAGAATTGTGATCCGTCCTGATAAATTAATTTTTGTCCTCTGATGCTCCGACCGCTTATAAAAGTTGCTGTGATCTCCAGTGATCTGTGCAAGAAGGTTCTTCTGCAGCTTTTCAAAGGAAGCCCTGATGTGTAATAACTCGCAGACGTAAGAACAGAAAAAAAATTTTCTTTTTTTTTCAAAATTTAGAAAAAAAAATTGTTAATTGTGACTGTACCTACAGATACTCCCAGCGAGTCAAAGAAGACTTAGGAGTCAGATAAAAAAAGAGAAAAACCACAAGATCCCGGTGAAGCGGTATGCTGTTGATGCACCGTTGGCAATGTAGTACAGGAGCGATTGGCAGTTAAAAGTGGTATTCTTCAGGTGCACCGTTGATGAAGCAGCAATAGTTTTTACATCAGCGCAATCCCAACGGGGCCGTTGATACCGATGCTACGGTAACGCGTGGTGATGATGTTGAACGGTTGATGACTGCGTTTTACTTTTTTTAACGATGTTTTAATTAAATAGTTTTAAAAATTAAGTAATTTCTAGAATATTGTCACTCAATTTCTTATTTGTGAAATATTTTAATTTATATTAGCCGTCGCGGGAAACCGTTTGACACTTAATATAAAAAACTCACTGTCTCTTATATAATTAATTAGATTAATTAATTTTAAAAGTCTAAAAGGCTTGATGCATCAATGTTAATTTTGAACTTATAAATTTTAGGAAACAAATTAAATCACACACTTTCTTCAAAAGTTAACAATAAAGTGTTCGTTTTATTTTCCTTGACCTTTATATACTGACATTTGCAGACTTTATAACAGTTGGGGAAATTACGTGGAGAGTTTGAGACTTTTCCGAGTATGTAGATGGGCTCTAACACGAATTCTACTTCATCTTTTGTGCCAGCCTTAAATTGAACCTTGGTTTTGAGGAATTCTATACCAGAAATATCTCATGAAGTATCTAAGACCAAGGACTTCCCGATCCACGGCGACGAAGGCCTGGCATCAATCAGAAAGGAAATTGTAGACTTAAAACCTAAGCAAATACCATCAAAACCTATTACTCATCATGATGTGCACTAATATTCCATTAGCTACCTGTAAATGTTTGCCATACTTATCCTGATCAACATCTTCGTCATCAACAAAAAAAGAACAAGGAAACAACAATGTCGAAATCAAGAAAAACTTCAGAACTTCAGGATATCAAGGCTGGGGAGGATGTTTAAACCTTAGTTTTTTTTGTATTTTTCTGATAAATCTCACTATAATCGTAATTTTCCCATTTCCTTTCTTTACATACATACTGCAAATACCTATGCCTTTTGTAGATATCATCCCACATTCTTTTCTGCTAAATAATCAATCAATCAATCTGTTCCTACTGGCGTATGGGTTTCATTCGCACCTGCAATATCAAATCTTAATAAACGTCACTCGCAATCCAAATGGGTTGTTTAACTTTAGATCAAAAGAGATCTAACAAAAATAATGTACATTTTTAATGTACAAACTTCAATGACAATGAACAATATATCGTAAATATAGGGTTTTCTAATAACGACTTGACAACTTTTTGTTTTAAATAAATGGCAAACCATTTGAGATATTTCAAAAACTTTATTATTGGCTTGAAGAACAATCAAAAAATTTATAAATGGAACTCGACTTCGTTCATATGGCCACCGCGGACACGTTTGCAGCGGTCGATTCGTTTGACAGAATTTTCAACGACTCGGCCACATGAGTCTTCTGATAATGGTGTAGAGATTTTGCTGTTCACAAAAAGAGGTTATACTATAAGAACTTCAGTTTATTTGAATTCCGTTGAATTTTCGTGCACCATTTTAATTTTCCCCCGATTCCCACGCTGGATCCGATAGACAATGTCAATGATGCGCGTTATCACCTTGTATGGACCTTACCAATCCTGTTGCAATTTTGGTGATTTTCCTTGTTTACGCAGATTATATATTATATTATATAGCCGAAATGGTTTTGTTTGTTGAAGCCAGAGGATTTTGCTTTGACGTCGCAGCTAGTTTTCATGCGGTTTCTCACTAGTTTAATATTTCCTCGAGCATTTTACTGCAATTTACGGATCCAAGTAGTCATTGAACTTCCTGGGCTCTGAAAGTGGGATCCAAATTTCATTGCTTTTGGCAATCGAACTATTGAAATAAGATTTCGCATGCTGTATGTCCTGTTGAACTACCACGTTTCGGTAGGTCATTAAGAAAAGGGGTATGTGTTGACCCGAGTCCCGCTGGCAGTTGATGACGACCTTAGACAGATGATGATTCAAGTTCCTTTTGTGGCGATGTCCTTTTTTTGATTAATCTCCATTTGCAAGAAGGCACACTTTAAGTCAAGTGTTGGAAATTATTTCGCTCCAGAAAACATATCCAAAGTGTTATCACCATGGCACCATTTCGGCAACTTCTGTTTGCTTCACCAATGGAAGACGTCTTGCACGTTGATGAATTGGTGTGATGTCTCTTGTGTTAATTTCGTGCCAAACAACAACTCCGTCTTGTGTAGCAAATATATCAGCCTGCTCGCCGACTAACTTTTCTGCCGAGATACTCCAAACTACAGAGATTAAGAATATTATTCTTGATTTTCACACTCAGGACTCTTACGATCGGTCTTGTACTACTCGTGTCAATTGTTGTCAATATAGTCTCAATACCTGAAAGTTTAATACAATTTCTACCTTTTTCACCTTCACACTAAATATTTTCGGATTAAGAATCCTCTCAGAAAGGTCTCTAAGTTCCCACTAAGGTCTCTCACACCATGAATTCTCTCTTATTTACTAAATAATTCCGACGAAGGTTGAAAAACCTGATTTCGGCAGATGACCACTTGGCGGACTTTACTATATAACTTTGGAGATTATTCCATAGCTGTTCGTAAGCTGTAACAGATGTAAGACATCTGGATAAGATCCCTCCTGATGACTACAATTAAGGCTTAGTCTTTTATAGTTCTTACAATGATAGGTTACATACAAGATTTAATTCAATATATATAAAACATTAAAAAAAAAATTAAGAAAAGATAAAGTCATCAAAAAAGAGATACAAAAGGAGAGAAGGTGTAAAAGAAGGGAATAAAAAAGCAGAAATAGTCTGCTTTGCATTTTTATGAAATATGGTCTAAAACAGCTTTTTTAAATTGTATGATTCCAATTATTTGTTTTATTGTTATGGGCAGAGAGTTCAAATAGTTCCAGGATGGAGTTATATGGCTATAATTTCTAGCGGAACGAGCGAATTGAAGCTTTTCAAAAGGTATGTTGGCGACCTGTTCTGAATAACTTTGTATAAAAAGGTACAGAAGCTAAAATGCAAGAACTGCTGGGGCTTACAACAAAACAGACTTGTGTGATAATTAGATATGTGGTCGTGTCGACGAAGCCCATACACATACTTAACCATATCATTGAATGCGACAGTAAGCTTATGCTGAGATAGGGAGTCGAGTTTGCAGTACACTGTTGATGAATAATAAATACACGGAACAAGTTTTAACAAGTCTCAGCCTTGTATTTACAGGAATAAAACTAGAGGGCAGCCAAAGTTTCCGTAGATCTCCGTAAATTCGTCCCACATTGTAATTAGCGTGGCTTACAGAGGAGAGGGAGCGGTTTATCTTAAAACCCAGATTTGTTACAATCTCCATGAACTGCAATTGCGTGTCGTTGATGTAAATGGTCGGCAGCAGTTCGGTATTGTGAAGTTTTTTGGATGTTAAAATCAGCTGATACTTTTCTGGGTAATGGGTCAAACAATTACGTAGCGACCTTTGGTATATTTCGAATAGATCCTCATTTAACCTGCAGACAAGATCTTCAATTAGACCGATAGGTCTAAATAAGTATATTTGAGCATCATCAGCATAGAAGTAAAGACTAGCGTTTCAGAAAACTCTAGGGAGGTAGTTAATAAATATCGGACTCTTTCTTGTACTGGTTTTTTGTACTAACTTTGAAAATTTTATCGCAGTTTCAGCAGCGCATTCTTCATCTCTCTCGCGACAGTGCCCATTAAGATATCGTCGATTCCAGTAAATGGATGTTATCTCTAGTTTCGGACAAATATCATGATATTATATGTATTTTTAGAAAGGACGCAGATTTGATGCTTACGTCACAATGTTGAATTAGTATATTTTCAGTGGTTGAAAAGCGAATTACGCTTAAACTGTTTGCTAAAGTCATTCACTAAAATTTGGCGATATGGTTTTGCTGAAAAACTTGTGAAGTGAACTTGTCCTTCTCTTTCTATCCAACGATTACCGTACTTTTTTTTAACCTCACGCCCATCCTGTAGGAAATATGTTGAATCTAGTTGAATCAGTGGAATGTCCTCCAATATTTCTGGTAAATTGATTCGCAAAAACTCCAGATAGTTTGTAGAATTCAGCGTATGTGGTAGTTTGAAAGGAGCCGATTAACTTGTTTATAACCACACCTGCCTGGAAACATTGAATTGCAAAGCTAAACGAATGGTTGATGAATCAGTTGTAACGACTTCCAGTATTCTTTCAGCAGCCGAAATTCTTCTAACTTGTGGACCTCCTGCGTTAGGCAGTGTATTTGGAACTGATCCCGTTTCTCAAAGTCTTCGATATGTATTTCCAAATACCCCTTCACTAAGAAGTCGTCGGTTAGGATAAAGTTCTTGGTATCTTTGTCGCGCTTTGTTGAACTTTCATTCCACAGCCCATAAACCTATGGCTGCGTATTCTTGGTTTGTATTGTACATAAATGAAGACATTTCAAATAGCGTTTCTAAGCAACGGTGACCTTAGCGTAAAAAATTAAACTGTTGAATTATTTTTTTTTTATCTTATATACCAATTTTGTTTGGTAAATTTTCCAAATAGGCCTTCATGTTCCTATAAGGAACAATGTAAGGAAATGACAGGTAGTGAAATAACCAAGCACGCTTTGAAATTTTCTAATAACACATGGGCTGAAAAGTCAGTGCCGTTTCATAGTAAAACACAAAATTTTTGCAAAGCTTAAATTTATTTATTATTATAGTTGCGTTCGAGGGCGATACTCTGATTGAAACGATTTTTCAATCTTTCGATACCAATTTTATAGTACGATTTCGGTTTAGCCTCAAAGTAGGCCTCTGTTTCGGCGATTACTTCTTCATCGGTCTTAAATCTCTTTCCGGCGAGCATCCTTTTGAGGTATGCGAACAGGAAATAGTCGCTGGGGGCCAAATCTGGAGAATACGGTGGGTGGGGAAGCAATTCGTAGCCGAATTCATTCAATTTCGCCATCGTTTTCATCGACTTGTGACACGGTGCATTGTCTTGATGAAACAGCACTTTCTTTTTCTTCAAATGCGGCCATTTTTCTGCGATTTCGTCCTTCAAACGCTCCAAGAACGCAATGTAATAGTCGTTGTTGATAGTCTACTCCTTTTGGAGATAGTCAATGAAAATTATTTTATGTGTATCCCAAAATACGGATGCCATAACCTTGCCAGCCGACTGTTGAGTTTTTGATCGTTTTGGACGAGGTTCGTCGCTTGCTCGCCACTCATCTGACTACCGACTTGACTCTGTTGTAAAGTGATGGAGCCAAGTTTCATCCATTGTCACATACTGACGCAAAAATTCGGCTTAATTGCGGTTGAACGGCTTTAAACACTCCTCTGAATTATCAATACGTTGTTGTTTTTGGTCGACTGTGATCAAACGCGGCACCCACTTTGAACAGAGCTTTCGCATGTGCAAATATTCGTGTATGATATATCCAACACGCTCTTTTTATATCTTCAGAGCCTCAGCTATCTCGATCAACTACACTTTACGGTCATTCGTAGTCATTTTGTGGACTTTTTTGATGTTTTCACCTGAAACAGCCTCTTTTGGACGTCCACTGCGTGCATCATCTTCGGTGCTTGTATGACCACTTTTAAATTTTTCAATCGACTTGCGAATGGTTTGTTCGGGTGGTGTAGAGTCCGAGTAACACTTATCAAGCCATTTCTTTGAATCGGCTGCATTTTTTCCTATCAAAAATCAATGATAAATCAACACACGAAATTGCTTTGAATCCATTTTTTTCACAATAACAAAAGTTGCTTCACTCACAACGCTATATCTCAAGAACTAATCGTCCGACAGCTGTCAAATTTATACACGTATCTTTTGAAGGTTAGTACTAACTGAAAATATTTTTTCAAGTGGTGCCCTCTCTTAGAAACAGACTTTTCAGCCCATGTATTAGCTTTGCAACTTTAGATTTTTTTTGGAAATTTATTAATTCTTGAAAAACCACTCTTAAATCATAAATTCTTTTTTTTACCTTCTGAAGGTTTTCGCAAGAATCATCAAATCTATAGGTTTTCTGTAAACTTATTGATGATTTTCTAAAAATTATTTTTACATTCATAAAAAAATAGTTAAACTTTATTACGCATTTAAAAAAAGGGACTTTGACGTAAAAAATTAACATGGTAAGAAAAGGGAACATACTTAGAAATTGGATATCTGAAGACTCAAACAAGATGTCAACTTTATTTGAACGCAGTTACAAAGGCTAGTATTTTTTTTCTAAAAACAAACGTCTTAAGCGAAGTGTATACCTTTTGTATTAACAGAGTAACGCAGGGATAATGATGTCAACATTGGAGATAGACCCTTACTGTAGAACGATTTTTTTCTTAGAATATACCCAAAAATCATTTCCCATTATAACTTGATGAGTTAGATATCCCGTATATATTGAATTAGATATATTGGAGGTAAATATATATATATATATCTTATAATTATACAATATATATATATGTACATATAATAATTTGAAATGCAAAAGAATGTAGAGTAGGTTATTCTGTAGAGCTTGTGTTTCGTTGGGTGAAATATTTGTTGATATTTTCGAGGAGGATTATATTCAAAAGGCCCAAAACAATATTTCCTTTGTTTCGCAGCAATGATTTTACTTTGATGGTAAAAAAGTGTAAAAAAAATATTAATTTTTTAAGAGAAAACATATTTTGATGCTGTTAGGTTTGACTTGTTTGCTGCTAAGGAAGATGTATTGGAAATTATTTCAATTTGAGCTCCAATTTGGTTGAGCATCTGATGTTTGAATTTGAGGAAAAGTATGGTGAAATTTGTTGCGTTTATTACGATATCTTGAAGTGGAGTAGAGTAGAGTAGAGTAGAGTAGACTGAGAGCTTTCACTTTCTAAAATTTTTTCTTTGGGAAGAGGTACAAAACGTTAAGATATATGTTTGAATTTTAATTTATCAAATGCCTTTAGTGATTTTGTTTCCAAAAATGATAAGACAGGATAATATTTTCAGGTGCTTGGAGTTCTACAGATTGTAGTATAGCGTTAAGAGTAATTTAATGTGATCTTTGTGTTGGGGTTTTGGTTGCGCAAATAACTTATTTACTAATATTCTCACCAGAAGCCGTTTATTTTATATTCACTTTGTTTGTACTCTCTACGCAGCCATATTATTTGCATAAGAAGGAATAGTCATGGCGAAAGTTATCTCAAAATAGAACAACTTTTAACCGATTTCCTTATTATGCACCTCTTCCTCCTGGCGCCAGCACTTCAAAGAATCCTTTATCCAATAAAATCAGAAATAAAATTTCATCAACAAAAAAAACCTACAAAAAAAAAAAAAAAAAATACAAATTTAAGTATTTACACAATCGAGCAAAGGTCGATGGCTTATTAGGAGGAGGCGAAATCTTAGCGGATTGAAACAGGGCTCTCCAACCGCCCAGAAAACCAAACTTGGAAGGATTTCGTTAAGTCCTCCAGTGAACAAAATAACAACCACATCAACCACAGCAGAACTGGATTAACAACTTTGAAAATTCTGGGAACAAGAAGAGATAGAAAAGGGAACGATCCTTTCTCAAGAGGAAGAGAAGGCTGAAACTCAGTACATGAATAATGTCAAGCGAATGATGGATGAAGGTATCGAGTCATGATGCCAGGGAAGAAAGACGCTCGGATTGGACTAGGTCAATCGGAAGAGGCAGTTAATTTTAAATATATCCCAAATGAAAAGTGAGTAAATTGAAACCCACACCTTTTCATAGAATACAACAAATGCATTAAAGAATATCTTCATCTTAGATATATGGAAGAGGTTCCAAGAAATGACAATATCATAACAATGACATGGTAGCAATGTCAATGTGGTAGCAGACAATTAGTGTTCATTAGCGAAATTAATAATACATCTTGTCTATTCAGTTTGCATATGCATTATAAATGTGAATTCTACAACAGCTCTGCTGACCTTCTTTTCGTATCAATAAACTTACACAGAATAAGTATTCAGTAGGTCAGTATTCATGCAAAATGTAGCACCAAATATTGTATTTCTGTCTATACAACATTCTCATTGTACGTAAATATTGTATATAACGCAATTTTGGTCGGCTAATATAATTACTTATAGCCTAAGCAAAATATGTATAAGAAAACAATTGCTAAGCTAAGAAAATTTTAGCTATAAAAGTCAAAGTCTGAATAATAAATAAAGTCTGAAGTGATTTGAAAGTGAATAGTTAAACGAGACACCCTAGGTTTTTTACTTTCAGTGAGTCTGCTTAAAGAACCGTTTAGATTAATTGTCCATAATCTAGGTTTATTTTCAAAATGTAGAGTAAAAAACCTTAACTCAACACCCCTGATGGATCGCAATAGTAAACGCTTAATCCCATACGAAAACATTTTTGGATGTATTTACAAGTGCACCATATGCCTTACAAATTATTCTAAGATAGTTGCTGATGGGAAGTCTCCAAGCTCATCGCTGTGCTATTCACAATAAATTGGTCCAACAAACGAGGAGCGAAGTAATTACAAATGCATACATTGCCGTTTTCTTCTGCTTGCCTACCATACAAATGAATCTAGAGCTAGTGAGCCTGCATTGCAGAGATTAAGTGTTTTGTCTATCGAAGATGTAAATGCAAAGCTGCACCAATTTCGTTGCAGCAAGCAAGGAACTTCAGCAAGTAATGGAAAGGATTATTTACGAAATTCAAGTCTGGCTAGCGGACAGCAATATCACTTGACACCCCATACTTTCCAGTAGTCCGCATTTGGGAGGACTCTGGGGCGCGGGAATAAAATCAGAGAAAAGACATTTGGAGAAAGAAGAAATGTTCAATTTGCTAGATCACTATTTGTTTTAACAGTCGACAATTAGTCCTAACCAGCAATGAAGTATATGAAATCCAACCAATGATACCAGATCATTTCCCTGTTGGGGATTCAATGTTCGCAGTACCTGATGCGGTGCCAGACAACTTAAAGCTTATTTAAAGATTTCAACTGACACAGAAACACGCAGAGGAATTTTGGAAGAGGCTACAAGAAAGAGGTTGCCGAAAATGTTGGGAATAAAAAGAAACGATCAACCTGGCCAGCTTGTTCTCGTCAAGCGAGAAAACACACTGCAACCAAATGGTAACTGGCACGCAACTATGGTTCGAGTGTAAGCATTAAGCTGCACTTCACAAAACGACCAGTGGTAAAGCTATGAACCCTGTCCATAGAAGAAGCAGACAAAGAATCGACAAAAGAAAAAATCAACCTGCTGATAGGGAAGCAAAGAATCTAAGAGAAACAAAATCTCGCAAAATTGTCACAAGTAATTTCGACACCGCAACAATAGTAAGATAATCACATTTAGATAGAAAGAGCACCTTACATAGAGAAATTGGGGTATGGCCTTTTGAGCAAAGGAACATAAAGAATCGAAATAAGTACCCTAAATACCGACTTTTCATGAAAAAAAACTCCAAGTAATGACAAAAATCAATACTATGCCCAAACTTCATAACATAGAGAAACTCATGAGGCAAGATATCAAGTGCGTCGTACTGGACCACCACCTTCAAGCAGTAAGTGCAAACATTATGCACAATATAAATTTAAAACAATTATAGCGGGTAAAAGCACAAAGGGTTATATTGCGAACGCTTTTAACGTCAGTATTCGAAGTCAACAACGAAGTATAGGATGATTCATCGTTAGGTTGATTTTCAATAGGCTCCTTTTGACAGATCACGCATAACTCCTATCATGCTTTGTCATTTTTGTTCAATGTCGTTTAGCAAATCACCATGGAAAGACTCACATCACAACAGTCTCCAAATTGTTCAGCTGTATTACGAAATTCAACGTTCCGTGAGAAATATTTTTCGTGCGACTCGAGGAACTTACGGTGCGCATAATCGGCATACTGAAGCCACTATTGCCAATACCATTCGCAAATTTGAGTTCCAATTTACACAAGTAGATGATACTAGACCGGTTAGACAACATCCAGCACGTAGTGAAGAGACTATAGCAGCTCTAGCTGAGAGTGTACGCGAAGACTGTGACGAATCGATTTGTCGTCGTTCTCAGCAGCTTGGCTTGTCGTATTCGACAACTTGGCATATTTTACGTGAGGATCTCGGCCTAGAAGTGTACAAAATTCAACACCATACCAAAAGTATGGTGTGGTTTATGGGCTGGTGGAATCATTGGTCCACATTTCTTCTAAAATGATGCAAATCAGAATGTTACCGTCAATGGTAACCGTTATTGCGCCATGTTAAGGATCTATGTCCTTCCTGAAATTCAAGCACATGGTCTCGGTGAGCTCTGGTTTCAGCAAGACGGCGCTGCGAGGAGAATTATTTATCGCCAACATTGAAGGTATATCACCACATGTCAAGCTAAACCATCATTAGCGCAACCATAACAATAATCAAAAGGTTGCCAATCCTTTAAACAAGAGCCTCCCTCCTCCTCACCCCTCACCACTTTAGTTAAAAGAACGTCCTCGTGATTTTTTGTAGTTGTAATACTTTTGTGATTCTTTATTTTTACAATAATGAGGTAGATACTAATAATAGATAAAAATATAACTATAGTTAACAACATAATTCCTCCAGCAGAGGTTTGATTAAATAATTTCTTATGATTCAAATGCAATTCTAATTATCTAATACATTTTTATTTATTGTTTTATCAATTTCTGGTACAATAATGTTTCCTTTTACATTCCAAGCGGTTTGAACACTTTTGTTATTAATTTGAATTTTACAATTTTCAATTTTTATCAAATTGTTACTGTCAATACTTATTTTAACAAAACCACAATTATTTATTAATTCTTGTCTTTTAATATTTTTAACTATGACGTTATTCTCATTTATTCTTACAATTTCCTGCAAAGTATTCACTCTAATAGAAGAACAATTTATGTTATCACACATCATCATGAGTGAAGAGGCACATTTCCACAAATCTTCATTTCTGGGGTACTAAAAATCCGCGTGTGATGCACGAGGAGCCATAAGATCCACTGGAAGCCATTGTGTGGTGCAGCGTTCACGCGGGAAGAGTGATTGGGGCGTATTTTTTTGAGGACGCCACAGGGCCATGACAAACGACTTCTTATTGCCGAAATTGGATGAGCGGAGCTTGGTGAATATATGGTTTCCACAAGATGATGGAACCGCACACACAGCACGAGCCACAATGGATATTGTGGAGGAAGCGTTTCCTGGTTGTGTAATCTCCCGTTTTGGCGATTTGGCCAAGATCGCACGATTTAACCATCCTAGACTTCTTTATTTGGGGCTACTTGAAGTCGCGGGTTTATTCCAACAAGCATCAGACAATCGCAGTCCTTAAGGAGTGTATTCGACACGAATGCTAACAGTTATCGCCAGAAATCTTGCGAAAAGTCAATGGAAATGCGGTAAAACGGGCACAAAAGTGTCAAATGCTTAAAAATCATTTTTTTTATTTAGTAAAAATGTAATTAAAAATGAATATCATTCAACATTAATTGGAAATAATTTGCCATTTTCAAATCTCATTAAATTATTGCTATTATCTTTCGTAAATTCATCGTATATATGTAATCAAAATGCAATTCTTCGTATCGCTCATTGGGTATAGGTAACACTTTATATGTAGTCTTAAAATCGGTATAAATAGGAAAAGATAAAACATAAATGAGTAGGTAATCTTTTTGCCGTAGAGATAGTTTAACAAATTCCAGTTGATTTGTTATTATATGTTAGAATGATTCAATATCAAACAGTTTTGGATTAAAGATGCCAATTTTGAATTTTGGAAAGTTTTATTTCTTTTATGTGACTGTGGAATTCAAAAACTACATACATGAAAAAAGAAATTATTTTTTTTGTTCTATCTTTGAGAATATTCGTTACTTTGTTAAGATTATTTAACATTTCTGTTTCTGCATTAATATGTTTTGTTAGTAAGTCACTATCTTCATTTGTCAGAGCATTGTTTCCTAAATTTTCTACTCGATTATTAATTCTTATTTGGTTTAATGTTTCAAATAGATATTGAAATCCTTTTCCAATAATGTTAAATAAATCTCTCTAATTTCTATTGTTAATTGGTTCAAATATTTTTTTAATTGTATAAGTTAATTCGTTATAATCTTGAATTATAAGTTGGTCTCCTGTTTGCATTATTATATATCCCTTTTGTGTATTTAGTTTTTGGATCTGAACGACTGAACTTGTTGCGATGGTTGTGATTGTTAGAAGAAGAACTATACTATATTGTATAACATTATGATCAAGTAGATGGTTCGTTGTGTTGGATTTGTGTGATTTCACTGTTTGAATTCCTAGAAGATTTCTAGAAGAAATCTTATTGTTGTCCGGTCTACTTTAAGACACTGAAAATCATTTTGATTTTTTGTCAAAAATAGTTTATTTATTTGCGGAAACATATTCGGGTTGCTGGGGTTTACAGCCTGAACCTTGTTGTTCCAATACAAACTTATCGAAATTCTGTAATTCTCTTTTATTAACGTTTGAATATTTTTAATCGACGACTTCAGTGTCCTAATCTCCGGGTCTTATCTGTCAGTTAGCTGTCTGTACAGGTTTTTGAGTCTTGACCGAAGTTTACTTTTCTGTCGATGCAGTGCGCTAATAGTAGAGTTGCGGAACAGGTCTTCGTTCGTCGTACGTTGATACCGCGGTGTTGTAGTGTCCATAGTTTATTTAAATGTCATATACGAATGTGAGCAGACAGTTTAGCGTTTGTAAATTCATACCTGCCAGTCGTATACATTCGTCGTATTGCAGTAGATCCAAGTAAGACCCGCCTTTGGGAAACGTTGGGTTATCCGTCGCTTTAAGACCGAGTCTGTACATGACATCGTGCTGACCCGACCAATCGAGTAGTAGGTTCCCTCTAGTATTTGACAAATTATTTCCCCAATCTCTGTGTTTAGCGTTGAAATTCCCGCCTATTATAAAATAATTCTCCCCCGATTCCAGCCTCAGAAGTCGAAAAAGCGTGTCGAACTCTGTAATAAATAAAGTGGATTGTGAAGCTTCATGTACGTACACATTACGACATTGTTGCGTTAGGCCTGGCAGCAGCGCGTAGATCTGGTCCACCTGCTTGGCCTGCTCTTGTACCTGCTATTGCAGCTGAGCCATCTGCTCTCGAATTGCGAGCAAGATGGCCAGCATGTTAGGTGTAGCTTCCGTTGTTCTCGACATTGGCACCGGAGAAGCAACAGTCGCTTGTTGTACCGTAGCCCCCTTACCTGACCCCATTTGAGCGTAGAAAATTTGGGACGTGACGGTTCGTGTTTGAAACGTAGCAGCTGAAGGTTTGACCTCCACCTTCTGCTGCCGAGCCAGTTTTGCTTTTTTAATGTCAGCGAACTTAGGACAACCCCGATAGTTTGCGGTGTGTCCCATTTTCCCACATAACACGCACGAGAGCTGTGTCCTATCGGATACTCCGTCGCTACCCAAAGCACACTCCTCGGAACTGTGGTTCTTTGCGCACTTCAGGCATCGGCCTCGCATGCGGCCTGGCATTTGGCAGTTCGACGCGGGGTGCCCGAAGCTCTGGCAAGAAACGCATTGTATAACGCCTTCGCTTCTTTTGAATTTTTCCCAGTCAACCACCTGGTAGTCCAGGACATTGATACTCCTTAGACTATCCAGACGGCTTTCGGGACTGAGCTGCACCAGGAATAATGGCAGACTCCGTTTCTCCCGCCTGACTCTAGCTGTGGTAAATGGCTTTACCTCCACAAATTTGAGTCCTTCGCACTCTTTCGCTTTGAGCAGTGCCAGGATCTCCCCAGGATCAGAAGACGGTTCCAACCCCCTCAGCAGCATCGATTGAGTAGTGCTCCGTCGTCGTTTTTTTAGGAGCTCTTTTACTTTCGCGTAGCCTTACATTACAGTTGATGGCATGTGCGATCGTTCCCCAATCTCTTAATATTAAAATTATTACCAATGCCTAACTTACACAGGTCGTTGGTTTCATTTACCTCTAATTTATAGGTGTTGATAGAAGGCACCTTCTCCTGTTGCTGCTGCTGTTTTTTCAGGTGCAGTGTTTTTGTAGCTGTTGCTCTTTCTGCTGCTGCTGTTTCATTATGTGTTGTGCTACTTTTGTTGATAGTTGTTGAACTTGTTGTGGCTGTTTGGAATCGAGAAGTTCTCTAAATTGCTCCTTCTCCCTTCTTGCTATTTGTTTAGCTTTAATAGCTAGCACTGTTTGATGGAGCTGCTTAATATCTTCATTTATTTGTTCTACTTCCTCCTCTTCGTCAACTGACTCAGAGGCTGCCAGAGATGCGAACATATTATCCTCCTCCATATATTGGCCTTCTCCACCATCAGGCACATATGAGAAACGATCCTTGAGTGGATTTTGCCTCATTTCTTGCTGTGCTGTTGCCATTGCCGTTGAAGGGCGCTTCATTAGGCTCGGAGAAGACTTCAGTTTCTTCCTCCTCTTTATCTTTGGCCCGACCACTATTCCTTGCTGACATGAATCACTTGATAAATCGTCTGACCTTCCAGCTGGTCCCGCTAGTCTTTTAATGGACCGCTCTCCACAATACATTGCGTTGTTTACGCACTATTTTATTATTTTTTATATTTATTTTTAACTAAGAAAAAGAGAGAGAGAGAGAAAAAAAAAAGTCGCCGCTCCACACACTCGGAGTCGAACCTATATGAAAACTTTAAATGTCGGTTTTATTGATTTTAAAATTAACTCATAAGCCGAAATACCTCTAAACTGCGCAGAGGTCTATGAACGACTGAGGGTGGTCTGTTATGTCACTATATGGACACAGTTACATCGGGTAAAAACGTGTTTGTATTATAGTTTACACAATATGCAATAGACAATTAACGGAAAGTAATCTAGAATATTCTGGAATCATTCAACTAACACCAGTTTGCGTTACGAAAACCAAAGAAATAACACTATCAACAGAGCTGCAAGGACGTTCCAGGCGTACATCAAGCCGTCAACAAGTCCAAAAAGTTCAACATTGATCGGAACAACACAATTAAAAATTCACAGTAAGAACAGAGTACTTTAACCAACAGATTCGTTCACGGCTGTGATCGACGAAGCATCAAATATCGAAGAACACATTGTGTTGCCCTCTCCATTAAGATGTTAATAACAAAACTCTTGATCTGAAATTGATCCGACTGGCATTAAGGTTATATAAGCACTAATATTAATGAGGAGGGCACAAGCCAACTTCTTGAAGAACCACCAAGTTCTTGGTGGGTGAGAAATATGCAAGGTGAATGACCCTAAATGCATATTGCACCCGACAAACAAGTGCAAAGGTGCTGACGTAGATCATGTAGCAATAACCACCAAACATGAATGACCGAATTGTGTTACATATCACTCCGAAGACGCTGCTCATATGACAATAACCAGCAAATGTCAACATCAGGATAAGTAGAAAGTAAGAATATCAATTAGGCTAAAGAAATATCAACATAATAAATAAGTAGAGTTAAGCCAATGTTATTATAAGTAAGTTAAGAAATTACCAATAAATGTAGTCTTACAAGATAACCATTTGGCAGCCAGTTATTTCTTTTCTCAATTAGTGCACAACTGACCTACAGATTTTTTTGCACCCAAACCAGCTTTATAACTATAACAATCGCAAGTATTGTTGAGTGTTACTTCACGATTTGGAAATTAGAAAGAACAAGAACAAGATACTAGATACATTCGAAGAATGTGATGAATTTTGTAATTTTTATAAAGATAACTTTAAAAGTTTTTATCATTCAGAAATATCGAAGAAAATATTTTTATAAAAATACTAGAAGTATTCGTAAATTTTTTTATTTATTTTTTGCTCATTTAAAATCGTTTGTCAGTAAGATAGATATAAAGAAATGGATATGGATACCTGGTTATAAATTTCTTTCTACGTGTAATAATTCTTATGCTGCGGGTGGAGTTGATGCCTTTATAAGTGATAAGTTCGAGTATGATTGTTACGGCCTTAAAGTTTCTGGCAAAATTGAGTTTAAGAAATTTGCCTTTACGTGACTACTCTGTTGCCTGATGAAAAACCAAAGAATCCATTCATTCTTGGTGATATAATTTTATATGATTCCCTAATGTTTTCAATTATTTATCTGTTTTATCCGATAATAGATTGGAATTGTGCTTTAGAGAACCTACACGAATAACTCCTTAAACACAAACCTGTATTGATCACATTTTCCGCAGATTTGATCGCAGTTCTAGGCTCACCATCACTAGCTCCATAGCAGGTTTTAAAATCACTGATCATAAAGGTTGGTTAAGTTTTTCAAGGCGCTAATGTGAAACAACTTGATCGCAGCTCTAAGCTCACCATCACTAGCTCCATAGCAGGTTTTAAAATCACTGATCATTGTATGGTTGGTTTAGTTTTTCAAGGCGCTTACGTGAAACAAACTGTACAGTTCGAGAAAGTTGTAGCATTGATCTATGAACGCCTTAACAATGTTTTACTGCATGAGTGTTGGACAAATGTGTACCTTGAAAGTAATTTCTTTAATGCTTTTAACATCTTTGTAAATATATATCTTAAAAGTTCATATTAGTTCATGCCTTATTGAAACACAAAGACTGTGTAAATTTAAATATTTAAGCCATGGATTTCTACGACTTTACTAAAAAAGATTGATTTAGAAGAATAAATTATGTTCTAAATTAGTCTTCAACATCTCTATAATAGAGTGTGCAGGGAAGTTGCCGCAAAAGTGACTATTTACAAAGATAATTATTGCACCCACAAACAAAGTAAGACAGCAGACATTATGTCTGTGTTCAAGAGTGTCAATTGACTGACTGATATTAATATTACCTATGAGTTTTATCTCACGGTCTTAAATCCTATTTAGCAGGTGCAGAGGTGTTTGAGAAGCACCTGACCAGATATGGGCATTGTTCACCTATTTTGGGGGGATGAACGACTTAAACATTTAGGCCAGATCAGAGGGGGTGAAATATTTCTTACATCGCTTGAGCAAATCTAGATATTTCGCAGCGTTTTTGACGACATCGAATATATGGTCATTCTAACGTAGGTCGTCACTGACACACATACCGAGAATGGGTATTTGAACCTCGCTTTAATGGAAAGAGATAGCATCCTGTTTTGCATTAAATTCGACTCTGTTGATAGTTCTACAATTGTTTATGCTGTTAATATCGGAATAAAATGAGCTTAACATACGCTTCCATTTTCGTTCTACAGCCGAAGAGCAGGGACGTGAGTCAGGGAACGAATATGAAAAGCAGGGATTCATCAGCTAAGAAATATATTGGATTAGAAGTAGCAAACAAGAGATCATTAATGAAAATTAAAAAGACTGTTGGAGGCAGAACAGAGCACTGGGGCACAGTGCACTTATTTTGTAAATATCAGACTTGAAACCGTCCAAGACAACTTGAATTGGACGTTCCGAAAGGTAATTTCTAATCCACTGAAGATGAGAACCATCGATGCCAAAAGCACGCGTTTTCGACAATAGAGCCGGATGCAAAATTCTGTCAAGTGCAACTATCTTGCTTTTGCTAGATTGATGTAAGCTTTAGTTCCACTTTTTGATGAGATATGCCATCAAATGACCAGTAAAACTGTTTCTACGAAAACCTCATTGGCGGTCATTAAGAAGTTTTCGTGTTTCGATGTGCTGACGATTTATCAACGTTTCCATGACGTTGGAAAAAAAAGATGTACGTGCCATTGCACGTCCTTAGGAAGAGAGGGAAGAAGATTCGCCTGTTTTAGGGACGGACTAGACAAATTCTCGGAGAAAAAGTGTTGGAGATGTTGAGCAACTCGCAAATTGTGCAGCAAGCAGATTGGCCTTGTCCGAAGAAATGACAGATGGAATGTCAAAGTAACTGAGCGTTGAAATGGAGGATGAAGCAGAATTTATAATGTTTTTGGCGAACGACCAAAACATGAGGTAGTATTTTACCTCAGTTTTTTGTCGTATTAAAATTTCACACGCTTAAGAAAGGCGTTGCAATCATTCCTGGCTCGTTTGAATTTTTTCGGTTTTCCTCTGTCAGGTTGGTCTTGTAGGACCGAAAAAATACTTCTCTAACACTGATAGCCTCTTTACAGATCAAGTTTTACCACGCTTTTTCGACAAATTAGCTGATATGACACAATGGATCTGTCGAGCCTAGAGGGGAGTGTACATCAACGATGTATTTGTCAGGGTAAGAGGTACAAGTTTAGGGTTATGATGGCTTGACTGTCAACGTCTGGTATTCGCGTGGGCTCATTTACAAGCTGCGTCAAGTTGTTTTCCGCAGCGAAGATCTCAACACACCGTCCTTCGGGTGTTGTCTGTCTTAATATTTTTATTAAGGAGATCTCATATATTTTTGTTGTCTTAACGAAGTTTTTTAATAAAGGTTTTCATAGTGGTATTTTTGATAATCTATTAAAAACTGCGGAGGTAATATCGGTATTAAAGAACGATAATAGTAAAAATCTAAAAAAAGTGACAAAACTAAAATAATGATCTTCAATTTGTTTCTATCATATAAAATGATATGATATTTAACTTGCAAACATTTTTAGAGACACTGGTGGAATGACAACCACCCCAAGCACAAGTTGTGTTGTCGAAGTTGTTCAAGAGATCATGGGGTTCAGGTTCTAAATTGGCCGGTACAATGTCCGGATCTTATTGAAAATCATTTAGGAATTTGCGTTGCAGGAAAATGGTTTAAAAATAAAAGTGAACTATTTTAAAAGTTGAGAAAATTAGTAGAAATGAATACCCCAAGCAATAATCAATAACATAGTTACTTTAATACCACGCAGATGTGCTACAGGTGCTACTATTCAAAGTACAAAATTGGTTTGGTTGGTTGGTTGGCTTGGTTTTTATTTTGCACGCCTACGTTTTATTATATTTTATAGTTTTTTTTTATTTATATATTAAGTTGCATATTTTTAATTTTTAAATATACCGTTACATTACTGCGTTATAGCTTAACAAATATGTATCATTGCCTTTTTGTATATTGTTAAGAAAAATAAATAAACAATCAAAAATTAAAACCAAGTTTGTTTCTATTGTTTTGCGTACCACTATTCATTATACTATAAATGTGCATTTTACTAGGAATACTAATGTTTGAAGATTGGGTAACTCTTACTTTGGGCTTTTAAGCATCAAAATTTGACAACCTCGTTAAACGTACATCGTTTTAGATAAATGAAAGTGTTTTGAAAGAAATGTGATGGCATGTCTGGAACTAGGCAGGTATCTAGTGCAGTTATTTTATTTTGGGAATCACAATGTGGAATTTTGTTTGTGTAAGAATGGAAGAAAACAGGGTGAGAACGTTTGACATCTGCCTAAAATAAGACCAGATAAGACTAGATTTTGAAAGTGTTTTATATGAAAGACATCAAATAAAAATCTCGATAGAAAATATATACATTAGCAGAATTCATAGATCATCTGATTTCAGTGTCGTTCGATTACCATAAATAAAGAATGTGAAAATAAATAATAAATAATAATATAGCATTTAAAAAATATATAAATATATACATATATTAGTATATACCTTTGTATATACTAATATATGTATATTATTGTGTATATGTGTGTGTATTGTGTATGTATGTAAGGTAGATTAAGGTTTATTTTAAGTTAGATATTAAGTTTTTATAAAAAATTAAGTCCATATGCTAAGTTTTTGTCAAAAATTTTTTTTCTTAGCCTTAACTATCGAAAATAAATAGTCCTAAGTAAAACGTTAGTAAAGTCGAAAGACATAGATATAAGAATTTAGAGTAGCTTAGAGTGCCTGTGTGGGGCCAGTAAGTTAATATAAGATTGTTAAGTAATTGTAAGCTAGCATTTAAGCATTTTTTGTTAGTATGTAAGAGTTAGTGTTTAAGAAAATAAAATGCATTTAAAACTAAAACTAATAAATAACAATAGCACCTTTAAAATATTAATTTTATATCAATATTTACTTTAAAGCTATAATAGGAGTCAAATCAGGGCAGCGTATGGCATTCCTTAAATGTCGAATGGTTTTCGACCCTCATCCACGCCCATACCATGTTTTTTTTGCAAAATATGTCAAGGATTCTTTTCTAAAAGTTTTCGACACATTATCCGAAATTAAATGTATATTCGATTATAGAACAAAAGTCAGCGTAAATTAACAGTCAATCCATCTCAAACGTGAGAACAGGTAACGAAGCACTGTCAATAAAAACCGGGAAAAAGGTAAAAAGACTTAGCGAACTCGTCTACATAGAGTACGTACATCAAGTATCTTAGAGTAATGGTGATTCAATTGTTATCTGAATTACGCAAACTAAAGGATTTATTAAGCAGTATTGGCGGTACTCTTAATCGAATAATGTCAAACGTAGGTGGACCCGTTTGGAGAAGAATTTACCAAAATCTTTGGCCGAATGCCCAATAATTTGGAGTTTGACTCCATAGGAATGGATGATGTGTATAGGAAGACATGAATAACAGTGTTATATCAGATATATCTCATAGACTTACCTCGAACCCAAGAACTCTCTTCGGCTTAAGTTATATATAACGACCTCGACGAAACCTTTATCATTTTACAAGAAACTATCATAAGTAAACAAGAGATAAAATAACCTTTGAATTTCTAATCAAGCAGAATTATCAAACAATAAGACCATTCATAGAATAAGATATAGCACATGAACGAATATAAATAGGAAGGAAACATTTTACTCGTAATAAAATGCAGTTACAAAAATATTACTTTCGCCTCTAAGGTTTTTGTTTTAACTTTCAAAAAAAAAGTCTGGCAAGAAAAATTATCTCTGTCATTTTTTTCATGGCAAAATTGGCGCGGCCGGTAGGTTAGTTAAAATTGTTAGTTATCCGTTAATAAAAAAACACCGAGTCCGTGAGTAAAATAATCAGTGATCCTGCGAAAAAGGAACAAAAAACTAAAATACGGGACTAAAAATAATAAGCCTTACTACAACAGATTATAATATATAGAAAGCCCTATACGAAAAAGAGGAAGAGACTTGTAAAGGAAAAAAACCTATATGTTAAGAATATAAAAGAAAAGTCAGTTAAAAAATTAACCAACTAAAATGAATCCAGCTACTGCAGCCACAGTAGTAAATGCAACAGAACGACTTTAACCTTTGACATATCTAGAGATAATCCAAGACTTATATGTAAGAAAAGAAAATTAATCAACATTCTGCACAAATGTAGACGATATCGCACCTACACTGCTTCAATATAACGAACAAGCTCAGTAGATGTGCATAAACATTCTGAAACCCAAACTGAAATAAAAGCATGACACGAAGACGCATGGAAATCTATCCACATTTCAACAAAATGAACGACAGCAAAACTATGCTCGGAAAAATTTTTGGAGGATTCGAAACAGTTGACCAACGTTGAGCAACGTTACCCACAAATTAACAATCAACATACATTTCAGTCAAGACAACACCAAAATTCTCAACCAATACAACCCTATCAATTAAGACCAGAATCTATGGAAGTCGACACAAACCAACAATCAATATAACAAACCAACAATCAATATAACAAACCAAAAATCAATATAACAAACCAACAATCAATATAACAAACCAACAAGATAAAAAGTCACCATCCACATTTTCAAATTTTAATTTCGACTACCCTATATTATATTTGGATGAAATTGAAAGTTTTAATTATTTTTAGACACAGGTTTCATAGACAACTTAATTTTAGAACAGCGTTGCCTGCAAATCTAATAAAAAATCTTAAAAAATCATATCCTCATTAAAACAGCAGCAGACAAATTAACTATTGACAAAGAAATGTTAATTGATATTTGTAATTGAAAAAGAAAGTCCTGTATCATTCTTTATATGGTATATACACTTCACAAAGGGTCAAAGACTCTAAGGAACAAATTTCTTCAGGAATAATTCTGTTAAAATAAATCACAATAAAGACAAACTAACGACTGTTTTTGAAAAAATTTATCCAATTTTATACCAAGGCGACAATGAAGACGAAATGGAAAGACTTTCATTACCAGAATTCCATATATTAAAAATTTTAGGTACAGAAGGAAATTTAAAACCACATTAAAATGTTGAAGAAAAACAGGAAATAAAAAAATTAATTTCAATATATAAAGATATATTCTATAAAAAAGGTGAAACAGATAAAGATAGAAACCAATAATAATAGACCAAATTAAACTGTTAAGCTATATAGAAAAACAAAGAAATCTTAGAATAAGGAATAATATAACATAGTTCATCACCATACAATTCACCGATATGGAATGGGAATAGTTATAGACTATAGAAAACTAAACGCAATAATAAAAGAAGACAAATACTCAATACCAATAACAGACGGCAAACTGGGAATAGCAAATTACTTCTCAACATAAGATTTAACTAAAGGATGTTATGAAGTAAAAGTCGACTCCAAAGACCTAAGGAGTACAAAGGTTTTTAGGAATTTCAGGATATTATAGAAATATTATCCAGTCTATGCTAAAATTGCAAATCCTCTAATATTGAGATTAAAGAAAGGAACTACTGTCAACCCCGAACACCCTGACAAGCTTTCCTCAAGTTGAGAGAAATACTAATGTCAGATATGATCTTAAAATACCCAGCTGGTAAGAAAAAATTTAAACTAAAAACAGACGCTAGCAACTTTGCAATAGGAGTCGTACTTTCTCAACATCAAGGCCGAATTTCATTTGCATCCCGAACTTTGAACAGTCACGAACAAAATTATTTGACAACCGAAAAAGAACTACCAGCCATAGTACGGGCAGTAAAACAAAACAGATATTATTTATACGGAAGAAAATTCGAACTACTGCAGTCATGATTTGCTTACAAAAAATTAAAAAACCTAACTTAAAATTTATCAGATGCAGGCAAAAAAAAAAAAAAAACAAAGTGGCGCATTGTGAGGAATTAGAGAAATGAATACATTATCAAACCAAAATGCAAACTAAAATCAATAAATAAATACTTTGACGCGACAGCCCGGTATGTTTCTCACTTTGTAAATTTTTACACTTCTGAGCATGGCCTACTGTTTGTTGCCGATTCCGAACGTCTCTCCTAAAAAGCTTTTTTATAGGCATAATTTGACTATCGGAGGTTTGCCATTGCCCGCCGTAAGGGTGATGACGATTTGAAAAATTTTGCTGTTGAGCTCCTACTGCAATTCGATCCCAGGTAGGTTGGCATGATAGCCAGTAAGCCAACCATCAGGCCATCGCAACCTAACATTAAGTAAAAAAAAAAACACATGAAAAGACGCGATAAACGACCAGAATTAAAATGCAAAATTTGTGAAATTTCATTATTAACAAAAAGATCACACGAAAAATATAAGAAACAGAATAAAGGAAATAATTCTTTCGAAATCAAAAAATAACATATAGCGAAAATACACCAAATGACGAACCTAAGAGTAAAGTTAGCGAAGGTAACCTAAGTACGGTTCACTCAGCAGAAGAAGACGGGATAAAATATATTTACTGAAAAACCAATTAATGATTTTACACAGCAAATAAATTAAACAAAAAATACATAGAAAGATATTCGAAAACAAGGATTTAACAGAAGAAAAAATAAGAGAAACTGTAATAAAAAGTAACGAATTTAAAGATGTTGGATTAAGTTATGAAAATTTGACAGCAATGATAAAAATCCAAACCATCTACAATACAAAGAACTCAAAAGTAATCCAAACAACATATTTAACTTAAGCTAATACGAAGAATTAATAGAAAATATTAAGGTTTCGCTGTTTTGTGAAAAAATGGATACAAATGAATCATTCAAAGTATTGCCTATTGCTAGCTACAACTTTTTCCTATCTTTCTGCCAGAGCTCGAATACTGCTACGGTGAAAGTATCTTATCTTTTGAGGCTATCCACGAATCAAGCCATTTTTAGATGTCTTCATATGAGAGAAACTTCTGATCAGCTAGACCTTTTGCCATCGAACGAAATAAGTAATAATTGGACGGTGCAAATTCACAGGCTTGGCAACGTAAGGCCGAGCATTGTCATGCTGTAAAATCACTTTTTCGTGCCTCTGCTCGTATTGTGGGCGTTTTTCGCACAGTGCTTGGCCCAGTCGTATTAGTCGATACCATTCCCCAGTGATAGGTTCTTTGGGTTTCAACAGTTTATAATAAATAACACAGACCTGGTCCCACCAAATACACAGCATGACTTTCGGAGCGTAAATATTCGGTCGAGCCGACGACGTAGAAGCATGACCGGACAGTCCTCATAACTTTTTCCTCTTTGAGTTGCCTTGTTCTTGCCTTTGTTCCTCTTGTAACGAATCCATTTTTAATCATAAGAAACCCAAGTTCCTTGTTTTTGAATCATTCCTAACGCATACAATCGTTTTTAAATGACTTGGCGGGTAACTCCTAATGCTGAAGCAAGCCCATCTTGCGTTTGACACGGATCCTGAATGAGCAATGCCTCCAACTCAGCGTCTTCGAAAAATTTTGACCTCTTTTCACGAGGACGGTCGTCAACTTTGAAATCACCGTCTTTAAAGCGACAGAAACAATAACGGCACGAAGTTTGACTTAGAGCAGCATCTCCGTAAACTTCCTGGAGTTACAGATGCGCTTCGGCCGCCGTTTTCTTCGAATGATAGAAGAAAATCGACACTCCCCGCAAATAATGATTATTTGGCACAAAATCAGACATTTTTGCACAACAAAAAGTACATAACGCCAAAACAAAATCACTAATGTGTCAAAAAGGTTTGTTTATCATATGTTTAAACTTGATTGATCACGTTTTTGGACATGTCAAAATCGACAAGCACTTACTGCTGAAGCCATCTATTGAGAGCTTAGATGCGCACCTAATACTATACGGTTTTCCAATAGGAACTTGACAACTTTAAATTTAATTTGTGAGCGCACATGTGCTTTATAAATCACCACTTCATCCACAAAAAATAACTTTTTGGTGCGGTTTGCGGCGGCGTTATTGTGCCATATTTTTTCGTCGACGATAACGATCGTCACGTTACTGTGAATGGTCAGCGCTATCGCGCCATGATTACCAATTATTTTTGGCCCGAATTGGAAGATATGGACTTGGACGACATGTGGTTTCAACAGGATGGTGCCACAAGCCACACAACACACGCTACAATCGATTTATTGAAGAGTAAGTATGGTGACCGTGTTGTCTCATGACATGGGCCAGTCGATTGGCCGCCTCGTTCGTGCGATTTAACGCCGCCACTTTTTTCTGTGGGGCTACGTTAAGTTATTGGTTTATGCCAACACGCCGTTGGAAGAGCTCGGAGCCAACATTGAACGCGAAATAGCGGCCGTTTCGGCCGAAATGTGTGACCGAGTATTTAAAAATTGGTTTCAATGAATCGACCGCTGCAAACGTGCCTGCGGTGGCCATATGACCGAGGTCGAGTTCCATTCATAAATGCTTTGATTGTACTTCAAGCTAATAATAAAGTTTTTGAAATATTTCAAATGGTTTGCCTTTTATTTAAATAAAAATTGTCAAGTTGTTATTAGAAAATAATAAACCATTGTCACATTTGCATTTCAAATTGCCTTTCAAAAAATTTTTCGGACCAGGCAAACCTTACCAACATTATCACAAAGGCATACGGCTTATGACTCAACAAAACAAATAGTTAACAGCCATAGGAAAATTTACCAATTATGCACAAACAGAAGAAATTCATAAAGCAAAATTATCAGAACATTCATTGAAATAATGACGAATATGAAAAATATAAATATAAAATATAACAAATCTATACATTTGGAAACCAACGAAAAACCAATAGACATACATTTGTTTAACCCACGTATAGACCTCATAGTAATATACAACAGAATTAAGGTGAAGAAGAACAAAGTATTAAAAAACGAATACATAAACCCACAAAACCCAACTAAAAAAACATGAATTAGAAAAAAATAAACAATTCATTAAAAAACAAAATCTTCCACAAAGATCAATTTATTCAAAGAAAGATATATAAAAGATATATATAAAGATATATAAAGACATATTCCAAAATATATTCCTCGTGATAATAACAATTTCACAAAAGCTCTACTTTTCTTAATTCGAAAAAACCAATAACATTTAATCAAACTTTATTAACACAAACATTTTTTAAAATTCGTACAATTTTCAGGAAACTCCATTCAGCAAACGTCTTTATGTTAAATCAATAAAATAAGTTAATTTTTTTTCATGTTGCCCTACATATTGTACCAATTGTACACATGATTGTACCAATGTGCAAATTGCAATTTTCAATAGCTAATAAATACATTTTTTTGAAAATTAAAATGTGATGATGCTAGTTTCTTTAATGCGCTGATCTTCCAAGTTATGGACGTGCATGTACTTATATATGTTCATATATACTTAGATATGCATGTATATGTACCTTCTTTTCTTCGGATAAACAAAGAAATATGTACATATGGTGCTTTGATTAATAAAATTAAAAAAAAAAAAAAAAAATCCATTGTACTCTCCTTGCCGGTGTTGATTATTTTGTGAATAATGTTTTTTCAACTAAACTTTCTTAGTGCGAACATAATAAAGCTAGTGATGAATGGACATCCTTATGTGTATCCTTATATCACCTTTAAACGGTTCTATAGGTCGGTTTAATGTTTCCATTAACCAATACTGTCAATTTATTAGAAAACAATTTTTCTTTAAATCGAATTAAAAGCACATTCTATATCCATATGCGCTAAGGCTATCGACCTTCCTGACTATAATGAGGCAAAACATACATACATACTTCTTTTAATAAAAATAAACCAATTTAGTCGAGAAAACAATCCGTCATCCTTCGAATCTTTGGAACCCCATTGCATTTGTATACCTATCAGATTAAACCGCATTACACACAATAATCCTGTTAATTCAGAATCACATTACAAGATTCTATTTTCATCCCATGGGTGCTCTTAAACAGTTAAAACGTGAATGACGAAAAATCTAATAATGTTCTCTTTATATTAAACCATGTCGACAAACTGTGATATACCACCCTCGCCAAATAAAGTTAATTTTGTTCCTAAGGGATAGCTATTTTCAAAGCTTCAATTGCAATATGCATATGTATTAATGTATTTGCATTTTATTGTCAGAAAAGGGATGGAAACCGAATTTGGTGTTCTTTAAATAAACTCTTGAATAAATAAGTAAAGGAAATATATTAGTTAAAAAAAAAAAAAAACATACGTTTTTCTACTGTGTCACTTCGTATGTTAGGCAATTCATTGAAAATGTTGAAGAGGGTGACCCCCCTTCAAAAAAGTACAGGTTAAATGGCACCGTTAGAATCATTCCATTTCCTCAGTAATCAAGATTTCCATTAATGCACGAAAGTAAATGTAAGTGAGCGTATGAATGAAGTTAAATTACGTCATGCGGTAAGATTTTTCGAATCACTGTAGAATACAAACGAGTGCATATTGTAATTACACGGATGACAAAATAATTGTGTAAATTATGTTATATAAGAATGATTAATTGGAGAGAAAATTGTATTGGGTATATATTTTAATTCGTGTGGTTTTTTTTTTTCAAAATTTGAACGTTCTGAATATAATACGTTTTGAACCTATTATTCAAAGTATTGCCCATCAGAAGCTATGACTTTTTCCCATCTTTCTGATAATTTGTGAATCCCTTCCCAAAAGAACTGCGACGGCTTGGCAGCCAAGAATGAATCAAGCCAATTTTTGATGTACTGCTCTGATGTGAACCGTGAGGGCGTTCTGCATCGACCGGAACAAATGGTAGTCAGAAGGGGCAAGGTCTGGGCTATAAAGCGGGTGGGGTAAGGCTTCCCATTCACTGTTTTCCAAATAGTTCTTAACCGGAATAGCAATGGGGCCGAGCGTTGTCATGATGGAAAATTATTGCCTCGTGTCTGTATATTCCGGGCGTTTTTCGGCTACTGCTCTCTTCAAACGGATTAATTGTGATCGGTAGCGTTGTCCATTGATGGTTTCACCCGGTTTTAGCAGCTCATAATACAGCACACCTATTTGAGCATTATCTTCGCGCCATGGATATTCGGCTTTGCCGTTGATCTGGCTGGTTGGCCGGGTTTCACATATGATTTAATAAGTTTAATGAGTCTCTATCTCTAGTCTAATGAGTCTCTATGAGAAATATATGAGTTCTTAAAATTTATTGGCAATATCACTAATTTTGTGAAAATGTTTTTATAACTCCATTACACGTTTGTTTACTTTAAGAGCACTTTCCACAACCTCTTATTTAAACCTAGACACGTCTGAATGAGTTCAGATGAGTTCTTGCGAAAATTTTTCTTTCTATTGTCGATCTATATGCTATTTATAAATGTCTGAAACACCTTCAGCACTTTCATTTAATTTGGCTGCTTTTCAATATATTTTGTCTGCAAACACTTTCCAAAATCATTTTTCCGTTTTAAACTTTTTATTAATTAATCTTAACTATTTTTGGAACAACAAAGTAAAAAATGTTACCTTTCAAAATAAAAACAGCCCCGATGAGAATTTCAAATGAAAAAAAATCTGAGTGTTTTATAAATTTTCCCGAAAAAATTCTTGGGCAAAAATTGACAAAAGAGGGGAAATAATTTGCTTTCTCATTTCGCTCTCTTCTACGTAAAATATGAGTACGCGAACGGACTTTGAACTGTTTTTCGTAGATTTTCGTAATTTTCCGTAGTTCTGGACAGTACGCGAGAAGAACTAATAGTAAAGAGGGAAACATTTTTTTTTCTGCAAACCAAATTAGTAAAAACATATGCGATGTGTTTGTTTTGGTAAAACTATGACCTTAGTCTTTTTGAAAAGACTATTGAGTATTCCTTAACGAAAATTAAAATAAGGATTTATGTTAGTAAGAAATATTTTTCCATTGTTTGTAAGCCTTATACATATATAAATACTTCGACACTCGCATCAAGCTTCTTTATATTTGGCAGTTGCTGGTATCGATAAACTCGCTCCAATTCCTATAATCGTCTTTTTTGCTTTAAAAAGTTTAATTGATTTTGTAGTGAGCCTTTGGGTTAATACTAAATGTTAACGACACTTATGTGAGATATTCAACCCAAGTTTTCCTACGCACACGCTTCTTCAATCTGCTCATGTTTTCCGTTCTGCAAAATCAGTATCCAAGCAAACAAAAAAAAGTGCATTATTTTGTCTGACGTTCGTTACCTGAGAAGCATTAGGTGATGCAATGACCTTGAGCATAGGTTAGATATTAATTTCATGATTTGTTATAAGTTAGTCTAAATCTAGATTCTGAATAATAAAGTTTTTTATTTATAAAAAACTCAATAAGTAATATTTTAACTGGCGCCTGAGCAGGGACCCACAGAAGTGAATAAAAAATAATAACGGTACGGTAAAGAACTCAAGTAGTTCTGAGTTTCGTGAAAAGTCTCGCCATAAGTCCTCGGGTAACACGGACGAATCTTTTACGCATGTGATTCTCGCCGCTTAACGGACTGTTAAAATACCGAAAAAAATTGAAAAGTGAACTAAATAAAGTGTCATCAAGGGCCCCTTAGTACCCAGCAGCAGCTGATCACTCGTCTGCCGGAGGAAAAGGAAGCATTGGACGCTAGCCGCATCACGATCCCGAAAGGGTCAGGACTAATGTATTGGCAGCACACAGTTTTTTTAGTTTAGAAACTAAGAGTTTATTTAAGAAGAAAATAAAAGTGAAAGTCAGAAAATAAAATATAAGTTTACTGAAACTAAAGAAATAATAATTTACAAACTAAATCTGAAACTTAAATACATTGAAACTGAACAATATAAAAGTAGTATATTAAATAAATCAATTTAAACCATATTACATAACATTTTAAGAAATGCAAAATATGGAGTGCTAAAAGAAATAATAAAACAACTAAGTCAATTTACAATTTACTAAGTCATGTTACATTATCATAATATATCATACAATAAAATATAAATATAATACAATACATACATCTAATATTTATAAAAAGCGTAAAACTACAAGTCCTAGAATAAATATTCAAAATCATAATTCAATCAACTCTCATAATTCTAATTCCCATAGCATAGCTCGTTGTAAAATGAAGCATTATCGTAATAAACGCGACTTATACACCTTTGAATACCAGATTACTTCTCTAACTAAAGGGAACCTTACAATTCAAGAGTTCTATCATACGATATACGCGCACTTATAATTGATTTCTAACAAAATAGGTTGTATGGAGATCGGTAATGAGTCATTAAATATTCTTACACAAACATACAGAGACGAAGTCTTAGACACCTTTATCAGAGCCACTGAAACACATTTAAATGTCTGTAAAAATCAGCTTATAATTATCAAAGACACAACTGCCGAATATCAGTTTAGCATCACTTTTCCCACTTATCATAGATAAACATTTATACAGTCAGATTACACCTGATTTCTCTATTCAAGAGATAGCTCAACCCAAGTGTAAATAACGGATTTCATACAACAGAGAGATTAATGGGAAAAAATCATCAATTATATTCCACCTATTTTAAAAAATTATAAAATTTGATTTATAACGAGGGTTGAAGTTTTTCTGAACGAATGTAGACAAAATAAAGAAATCAATAAAGAACATAGAAGAGAAGAGTTCTATTTTCAAAAAATTAATGCCAAAATAAACAAAGTTAGAAAGTGCACTACATGTAAGGAACAAAAATATGATAGACACCCCAATAAACCCGAATTTAAAAAGACTCCAATCCCTCAATACGCTAGTAAAATTTTACATATACACATCTATTTCACTGAAAACTTTCTTGTATTAACCGCTATAGATTAGTTCTCCAAAAATGCGCAAGAAAAAATGCTAAAATCAAATGCGGTTGAGGACATCAAAGTTATGGTTGATAATGAATAGACATAATGAATAGACGTGTTATACTCAGAGTGCCGTGGGATGCTCTCTCTTAACATTGTTTTTACTAAAAATCTAGTCTAAATTAATTCAAAAATGGTTTGCCCTGTTTTCAATAAGAATATAGATCGTAATTGTGACTTAAAAATCCAATGCACAGACTGATATATTTCTTTTTACTGCCTATGTTTTAATATTGCGGCAACTGACATCAAATATATGAACAATGAAGGTGTACATTAACGATGGGACAAATGCTCTGCGCTTCGTCGGAAATCTCTTCATATATAAAGTACTCCAGTGTCACAATCTACAGTATCTTCTAAAGTGCAGAAAGTGGGAATAGCTGAATCGAAAAGAGAGCGAACAGAAAGCCATCCACAAAGATGACGATTACTCTAGTGAACTGCAACGCAACAGTAACTGTTATCAGACACTACTTCAGACGACCAACATCTGCATAGCAAGAGTTCAGTCACCCTGTAATTGTTGTATAAGGAAATGCTCAGCATACTATGGTAAGTTCTCTTGGACAGCTGAAAGACGAAAACTAGTAGCTGAAAACAAAGATCTCCGCTCTTGAAAGCAAACTAAATTGGAAAGAACAGAAACTTGTGGAGAACGTAATAGAGGTTTCTGATATTCCTAATGTCAATAACAGCAATGCGCTAGAGTGTGTGCAAAAATTATTTCAAAGTACACTAGATGTTCATATTCCTTTTGAACATATCCAAAAAGAAGCCTAGTCAATGATTCTGAGAAAAACAACAACAAACCCGCTGATGTAATCCGTGTCCACCTTTCACCTCTGGACATAAAACAAAAAATAATGAAGAGCAAGTGGAAAGCGGTGAAGAAGATGGTGTCAATAATCTCTATTTGTTCTAGCCAGCAAGAAGAGAATATCTATAAATGATTGTTTTACACGCTATAAATTTAAAATTCTCAAATTTTACTAAGAAAAGTGGGCAAGGGAAAGATTGTTGATCGTTTGAAAATTTGCTGGATTTGTAAGAATAAACCCAATCGAACGAAATTTTTAATTACTTTTCAATGTCTGAATAGGTCACTAATGATCTTATTAGCAACAATCTTGCCTCTACAGTAATATGAAATACATAGTAATACGTAGTCTACGGCAAAACTGCAATTTGCTTGTGTGCAATTTTGAAGCATTCACTTTTTTACCAGACTTGATATTCACAATGGAAGTATGGATATTTGCTTGTGAACGCGACAATTTCGTAATTCCTGGATATGATTTTCGTCCAAATACAAATGGATCTTATGAAGCCGGTGGAGTACGAGTTTTTATACGCAATTCATTTTAGTATAATGTAATTTTACATGATCTTTAAATAGGCTTCTAGTCTATGCTGAATCTAATGCTTCAAAATCATATGGAATTGTACAAGGATATATAGCACATTCAGCTATAATTTAGCCATCAGAAAATCAGACGCATACTGTATACTAAAAAAAAATAAAACTGAAAAACAAACTGGGCAAAATATGTCAGAAATATCCATTAAATACTAGATTGAAATATCAGTATAAAGTCTTATGCAAGAATCTAAACAATGTCATAAATAAGTGTCGTGATTGTCATTATCAAAAATGTTTATTCGGTTCACAAGGCAACCCAAAAAGAGAATGGAAAGTGATAAATAAAATAACAAACTCAAAAGTTACAAATATTTCTAACAAACTCTTCTTAATCACAAATGGGGGTGGCCGTATTGTAGTGGTATATGCATATACTTCTCAAGCAGAGGATCGCGTGGTTCGAATCAATTGCAATTCTCTGAAAAAGTCTTTTCATAGAATTAGTATGTAGTTATATGAAAATCCCGTCGGCGTCAACTCTGACATGAAGGCATAAAACTGATGTCGGAGTGGTTGCTGGCTGCGCTAAATGTAACGAACTAACCACTAGCACGTGCTAAGACCCACTGGTTGAGGATGCACTGGCTTCAGTTTGACAGTGTGTGACCCTGGAAAAACACTGAAACCTAATACACCTGAGTTTCAAACTATTACACCACCAATGCAGATGGTGTTGGTATCGGATACAACTCAACTAATCCTCTGAATCTCGTAGTCGATATATACCTATTTGCTTAAATGGTGGTTTTTCTGTCACAAAAATAAACTGATGTATTTCAGCTTAAAAATACAATATTTACCAGATACCAAAATGTTTTTTCATAATAAAATAAAATATAAGTTTACTGAAACTAAAGAAATAATAATTTACAAACTAAATCTGAAACTAAAATACATTGAAACTGAACAATATAAAAGTAGTATATTAAATAAATCAATTTAAACCATATTACATAACATTTTAAGAAATGCAAAATATGGAGTGCTAAAAGAAATAATAAAACAACTAAGTCAATTTACAATTTACTAAGTCATGTTACATTATCATAATATATCATACAATAAAATATAAATATAATACAATACATACATCTAATATTTATAAAAAGCGTAAAACTACAAGTCCTAGAATAAATAATCAAAATCATAATTCAATCAACTCTCATAATTCTAATTCCCATAGCATAGCTCGTTGTAAAATGAAGCATTATCGTAATAAACGCGACTTATACACCTTTGAATACCAGATTACTTCTCTAACTAAAGGGAACCTTACAATTCAAGAGTTCTATCATACGATATACGCGCACTTATAATTGATTTCTAACAAAATAGGTTGTATGGAGATCGGTAATGAGTCATTAAATATTCTTACACAAACATACAGGGACGAAGTCTTAGACACCTTTATCAGAGCCACTGAAACACATTTAAATGTCTGTAAAAATCAGCTTATAATTATCAAAGACACAGCTGCCGAATATCAGTTTAGCATCACTTTTCCCACTTATCATAGATAAACATTTATACAGTCAGATTACACCTGATTTCTCTATTCAAGAGATAGCTCAACCCAAGTGTAAATAACGGATTTCATACAACAGAGAGATTAATGGGAAAAAATCATCAATTATATTCCACCTATTTTAAAAAATTATAAAATTTGATTTATAACGAGGGTTGAAGTTTTTCTGAACGAATGTAGACAAAATAAAGAAATCAATAAAGAACATAGAAGAGAAGTGTTCTATTTTCAAAAAATTAATGCCAAAATAAACAAAGTTAGAAAGTGCACTACATGTAAGGAACAAAAATATGATAGACACCCCAATAAACCCGAATTTAAAAAGACTCCAATCCCTCAATACGCTAGTAAAATTTTACATATACACATCTATTTCACTGAAAACTTTCTTGTATTAACCGCTATAGATTAGTTCTCCAAAAATGCGCAAGAAAAAATGCTAAAATCAAATGCGGTTGAGGACATCAAAGTTATGGTTGATAATGAATAGACATAATGAATAGACGTGTTATACTCAGAGTGCCGTGGGATGCTCTCTCTTAACATTGTTTTTACTAAAAATCTAGTCTAAATTAATTCAAAAATGGTTTGCCCTGTTTTCAATAAGAATATAGATCGTAATTGTGACTTAAAAATCCAATGCACAGACTGATATATTTCTTTTTACTGCCTATGTTTTAATATTGCGGCAACTGACATCAAATATATGAACAATGAAGGTGTACATTAACGATGGGACAAATGCTCTGCGCTTCGTCGGAAATCTCTTCATATATAAAGTACTCCAGTGTCACAATCTACAGTATCTTCTAAAGTGCAGAAAGTGGGAATAGCTGAATCGAAAAGAGAGCGAACAGAAAGCCATCCACAAAGATGACGATTACTCTAGTGAACTGCAACGCAACAGTAACTGTTATCAGACACTACTTCAGACGACCAACATCTGCATAGCAAGAGTTCAGTCACCCTGTAATTGTTGTATAAGGAAATGCTCAGCATACTATGGTAAGTTCTCTTGGACAGCTGAAAGACGAAAACTAGTAGCTGAAAACAAAGATCTCCGCTCTTGAAAGCAAACTAAATTGGAAAGAACAGAAACTTGTGGAGAACGTAATAGAGGTTTCTGATATTCCTAATGTCAATAACAGCAATGCGCTAGAGTGTGTGCAAAAATTATTTCAAAGTACACTAGATGTTCATATTCCTTTTGAACATATCCAAAAAGAAGCCTAGTCAATGATTCTGAGAAAAACAACAACAAACCCGCTGATGTAATCCGTGTCCACCTTTCACCTCTGGACATAAAACAAAAAATAATGAAGAGCAAGTGGAAAGCGGTGAAGAAGATGGTGTCAATAATCTCTATTTGTTCTAGCCAGCAAGAAGAGAATATCTATAAATGATTGTTTTACACGCTATAAATTTAAAATTCTCAAATTTTACTAAGAAAAGTGGGCAAGGGAAAGATTGTTGATCGTTTGAAAATTTGCTGGATTTGTAAGAATAAACCCAATCGAACGAAATTTTTAATTACTTTTCAATGTCTGAATAGGTCACTAATGATCTTATTAGCAACAATCTTGCCTCTACAGTAATATGAAATACATAGTAATACGTAGTCTACGGCAAAACTGCAATTTGCTTGTGTGCAATTTTGAAGCATTCACTTTTTTACCAGACTTGATATTCACAATGGAAGTATGGATATTTGCTTGTGAACGCGACAATTTCGTAATTCCTGGATATGATTTTCGTCCAAATACAAATGGATCTTATGAAGCCGGTGGAGTACGAGTTTTTATACGCAATTCATTTTAGTATAATGTAATTTTACATGATCTTTAAATAGGCTTCTAGTCTATGCTGAATCTAATGCTTCAAAATCATATGGAATTGTACAAGGATATATAGCACATTCAGCTATAATTTAGCCATCAGAAAATCAGACGCATACTGTATACTAAAAAAAAATAAAACTGAAAAACAAACTGGGCAAAATATGTCAGAAATATCCATTAAATACTAGATTGAAATATCAGTATAAAGGCTTATGCAAGAATCTAAACAATGTCATAAATAAGTGTCGTGATTGTCATTATCAAAAATGTTTATTCGGTTCACAAGACAACCCAAAAAGAGAATGGAAAGTGATAAATAAAATAACAAACTCAAAAGTTACAAATATTTCTAACAAACTCTTCTTAATCACAAATGGGGGTGGCCGTATTGTAGTGGTATATGCATATACTTCTCAAGCAGAGGATCGCGTGGTTCGAATCAATTGCAATTCTCTGAAAAAGTCTTTTCATAGAATTAGTATGTAGTTATATGAAAATCCCGTCGGCGTCAACTCTGACATGAAGGCATAACACTGATGTCGGAGTGGTTGCTGGCTGCGCTAAATGTAACGAACTAACCACTAGCACGTGCTAAGACCCACTGGTTGAGGATGCACTGGCTTCAGTTTGACAGTGTGTGACCCTGGAAAAACACTGAAACCTAATACACCTGAGTTTCAAACTATTACACCACCAACGCAGATGGTGTTGGTATCGGATACAACTCAACTAATCCTCTGAATCTCGTAGTCGATATATACCTATTTGCTTAAATGGTGGTTTTTCTGTCACAAAAATAAACTGATGTATTTCAGCTTAAAAATACAATATTTACTAGATACCAAAATGTTTTTTCATGGCGTAGGATGCAGCAGATATAATCTTACAAACTGCTCATCTCCTGATTACGAAACTACAGATGTTTTCGATATGATGAAAAATTGTTACTCTGAATGTTTTGAAGTAGAAGTTGTAAGAGAAATTAAATATCTTAGTGTAGTAATAGACCAAAATGTTCCATGTGCCATGATAAATATTTGAGGTGTATACCGATTAGCTCATTCTATTGAGTTGTTAGGTCTCAACAAATTCTGCCAGTTAGATTTCTGTGTTATTAAAAAGTCTCAAAAATATTCTTTAGTAGAGGTGGTTTCTCTAAGGCCCGAACTCTGATGTCCGCACTCTTTAGAAATTTCTGCTCTGTCGTGTCCTATAAGTTATTAAATATGTATGTTTCCTTCATCGATACGCTGCACCAGAAACTTTCCGGAATTCCTTAAAATAGTTAAGTCATGGCTATTACATTTTGACCAGAATTAAGTTGAAGTTTTGCTGTCCTACATAGTTTAAAAATAAAATGTACCCGACAAAGAAATATAAATATGTGTAGATCTTACAATACTTTCTTTTTGTTTACTTCTGCAATTTGAAATAATATATTGGCACCATATGAAGTGGCACCTATCTCTATTTTTATATTAAATACAACTGCCACTATTTATTCTTATTATAATACTATTGTTTTACTGATTTATTTTATTTCAATATCATAAACACACTTTATATGGTATAATTAACTTGATTATTATAAAAATAACGAAAAACAAACTATTTTCCTCATTTGGCATCCTCTAGATTATAGTAACAGACAACTCAACATCCAAATCTTCAAAACTTCACCTTAATCTAGTTCAAATAATGGGCAAGTGAAACATTTCCACTCCGCAATAATTTGTTGCCTTAAGGTATTGTAGATGGCATTCAAAGAACTCTTCTCGAACTCCTAGATAGAGCAGTCTATGAGTATAATTTTTCAGTCATTGAACTACAAGTAGAAGTCCACTTGAGTTATTTTTTGGTCGAAATGTCAACATAAACCCCGAGGCCTACGAACAAGCTAGGCGATATAACATAACTAGGCAGAGAGAAAAACAAGAAGCTAACCTCAGTTATCTAAATAAACACAGGCTGTCTTACCGGGTGAGACCATTTTTGTCAAAATCAACAAGCTTTTAAAATCCGAATTATTCTCTAAATACAAAAAAGATAACTATAACTATAACTAACAAGATCAATTTAAAACAATCTTTACATAATCAGGCAGAATAGTTCACAAAAAAAATATTAAACGGTAATATCCTCTTTCCAGACTTTCTGAGCAGACGGTTAGCTCATACAAATTTTGGACTATTCTAACTCAAAGTTAATAGCGTTGACAACAGGAACCGCTAAGCTTCAAATCAGAATTCTCAAACTTACCCGCGTAATCGATTTAAAATCATACGTAAAAATCCTTCAGGATTTAGAAGTATCAACTCAGCGCGATGTTAACACCAATCATCCCATGTTCACATTCTTTTTCACATTCACATTCCTTTCTCTTGAAATTGCCAAAAGTCAAATTTTAATAAGTTTAATTAAACCCAAGACAAGAGTTGAGAGGTCACTAAATAGATAGCTGGAAATCCAGACCATGACGACTTTGTAGTTTTAAGATCCAAAATGAATGGAGTAGTCAAAAATGAAAATAAAAAAATGATTATAAACAAATCATCTTTTGAGAGAGTTGACCAGATAACGAATGTTACAAACAATATTTTAAAAATATTTAACTCAAATGAAATCGCAAAAAATGAAATTGTTACATCAAGTATAAGATATATGTTTTTAAAAAAGAAATAATTAATGTAGAATATGGGTTGCATTGGGCTAAGGCTGGAGCAGTTTACTGCTTTATATTATCTAAAAGCGAGATTAATATAATTAAAGAAGTCTTTGAAAAAAACCATGTACCATTTTTGAACGTAGAAGAAGCAACTCAATCTCCTCAAATTAAAATCGTAACAAGGAATAAAACACTCTATTGGGTCGTCTAGGGTTTCATTTTTGCGTTAACTACGTGTAGGGTAAAATTTAAACAAAACACGTCTTTTTGGCTTGATGTAACAGCAAAGAGGCTAATTTATTTTATCGGAAATAACATCCATTTTTAGCTTTACAGTGTCATACAATACATTCATATTACAATCAAAGGCTTACGTTACGTTTATTCGTTTACATTTAGGTTAGGTTGTTACATGTGTTTAATTTAGTGTAATTTAAGCTTAGTTTAAATAATGATATTAATTATTCAAAATTTAAATGAGATTGTTATCCGAACATGCTCCCGGCCGTGTGTGTGGGCCTTGTTGTTGTTGTTATTTTTCTTATTTCCTTTTTTTGTATTAGTGTTAAATAGTTAAAGGTATCAAGTGCCCAGTAGCCAGTAGCAGCTAATCACTCACCTGTAGAAGGAAAAGGATGCATTAGACGCTAGCCGCACCACGATCCCGAAAAAGTCAGGACCAATGTATTGCCTGCACATAGTTTTGTAAATTTAGAAACTAAGGGTTTATTTAAAAAAATAATTATATTTAAATAAATTTAAATAAAGGCAAAAAAATATTGTAGAATATAAGTTTATTGAAACTAAATAATAATTAATAAACTAAATCTGAAACTTAATTACATTGAAATTAAATAAAATAAGAGTAGTATACAATATTAAATAAAAACAAATTAATCATTTTAAACTATATAACTAGTGCTAAAATAAGTAATAAAAAAACTTAATTAATTTAAACTATATTACATTGCCATATTATAAATGTTTATAAACAGCGCAAAAATACGAGTCCTAAAATAAGTAATCAAAATCATAAACCCCCTCAACTCTCATATTTCTAATTCCTCCTTAATTTGAAATTGATATCCATCCAATATTGGTTTAGTTGTATGAGGCTTTAGAAGCCTTTATTACGCGTATAGTAACTCGCGTTTCTCAGAATGAAGGACAACAAGATATTCAATCACTCATAAACGCCTATTCCAATCATTTTATTGGTGTAGACCAATCGATCGTTCCAAAATTTCAGCAAGACATCAGTGAGCCAGACAAAATACTCCATGTGGTATGGATTTCACTGGTTAACCAGGATAATTTAACTCCTGGAAGAAAAGTGTTGACCGAATCCTACAACTATACTAAAGCAAAAAAGGAACACGCAAGTATTATGAGATCCTTAATGTCATTCGGAATAAAATAATTGGCCAGGCCGATGTGGTATTATAGGCGTACAATACCCCGCTGAACTGTAAGTGCATAGCTCGTTGTCAAACGATTAATTGTGGTGATAAACGCGACTTATCCACCCTTGAATACCAGATCTCTAACTCAAGGGAACATTACAATCCAAGAGTACTATCATGCTGTATTGTTGATTCTCAACAAAATAGGTTGTATGGAGATCGGTAACGGGTCTTTAAATATTCTAACACAAACATACACAGTCTTAAACACTTTTATCAGAGGTGTGAGAGGTTATCTGTAAAGACTCCTTGGCATAAGAGAGCCAACCGATTAACCTTAAACTTTGCACCTGTATTTAAAGCTTGAGAACCAGAATTACAGGACTCAATGTGCGTATCTCACATTCTGGTTCATTCTGTGGGTCTCATAACCAAGTTATACCTTTACTTTTTCCACGGAAAAACATCATACACAAAGATCCTCCTACAAATAAACCAGTTTTCTTTCCTCAGCTAGCTTCTGTTCCGCAGTATAATCAAAACTTCTTCATGTACAAACAAATCCTTCCGAATTATCCAAATAATTAGGCCCAACTGCCTATGTCACCACGTTTTATGGCACCGAAATCTCAATAAAGACCATTTCCAATGGACATCAGTGTGCAAACGAGAGCTGTATTATATGAATATGCCTCAACAACCTCGTAATATAACGGGAAAAAGGTACGCGCCATCTACAAATTGCGCAAGTGCAAATTAAACCCCAGAGAAATTCGCACATAGAACCGCAGAAAACTCGTTTAAACTATCAAGGAAAACATCCAAATCCAAATGACATGCAACTAAAACACGTCGATTTCACAGATATTCATTTTTAGTTTAAATCGCCCTTCACTGCCCTATTTTGAGCACAGAACGAAGAGTGGACTTTGTCTCAAATTCTCATAGACACTGGTTCAAACAAGAACTACATCCTGTCAGGTCTTGTTTTAAAACCCTTAACAAATGCACAGCCTTTCTGGGTGAACTCTATGGGCGGTAACATTAAATAAGTTACCATACTGTCGTTAATTTGTCCGGTCTCAAAAACACGAATATCAAAATCTTTTCATGCTATCCTTGGAAACGATAGTTTGTGGTCATCGGCAAAGATGAACCTACGCAAATGCGAATTTGATTCGAAGTAGACAAGTGCTCATTTTCAAAGAAGTGGAATTCTTAGTATTAGTTATTTCTGCAAATGGAATTAAAACGAACCCAGCAAAGGTAAACGAAACAGAAGAATTTCCCTGCCCTAAGATATTGAAAAATGTTCGCTCTTTTCGCGGTTTTTCAGGGTATTATCGCCGTTTCATCAAGAGATATGCGAATTTTGCGAAACCGCTTTTAGCTCTCTTAAGGGGGGAAAGAGTTCGAATTTCGAAGAATACTTTAAAAATTATATTGAGTGGCTTACCCCAGATATGAAGAGTGCCGGTTACGTTGCTGTAGAACTAAAAGTTGCTAAGAAATTCTGTTTTTCGTGTTTGTTTTCCGGCTCCAGTTTGTAGAAGTAGAATTGTTTCTTAGGGATGTTTGTTTGATGGGGGATATACCGTATTAATATTATTAACATTCCAAAATCCAGTGATAATTATATTTGCTTGCTTTCGTCAATGGGTTATCATTCGTTTGTTAATATTTCAACAAGGGTGGCTGAGCATACATCTACCTGCATTGATCATAATTTTCTTAAGTCATCTTTTGGCTACCGGTATCGCTCTAAAGAATTTTGTGAGTGAACTGGTGCATCGAAAATAGTTAGCGAAGACACTAAAAAAATTAATTTCGCAAAATTTAATCGGCTCTTAAGCCGGGAATCGTAGACTGAATCTATTCTCCTTGTTGTTCTTGGAAAAAATAAATAGTTATTTTGAAATTTGTTCCAGCACGTTTAAGCAAAATAGTAGGATTGAAAAATTAAAACCGTGGATGACGGAAGCAATATGTACTAACATAATGGAAAAAAAATAGGAACAAGTTAAACTAGCCCTCAATAAAACAAAAGTACAAACAAGTACAATCGAATGTACGCAGCCTTATAACTGAACAGAAGATAAAATACTATAGGCATACATTTGTGAATAACAGATCCAACCCTAGAGAGCAATGGCGTATAATCAATAATATTCTGTTAAATGATCAGAAGAGGGAAAAACAAATAATCCCGAAACTAAGAGACAGGAGGAATGTGCAATGAGGAATTGTGCAACGAATTTGACTGCTTCTTTAGAAATGCGCCTGAAAACACTGAGCCAGGTATTACAGTGAACCTTAATAAAACAAATGCGAATTTCTTGATAGTTTAATCCACCTCATGTTCATTTTTCTTCAGTTCGAAGAAAATCCTGTGGATTAGATGGAATAAGTAGTTTTGCGATTAAAAAGATCGAAAAATCTATTTTAAGTCCATGAGGGGAAATTTCTAAAAGCAAATATCGCTATTCCAATTTTTAAAAAGGGAGACTCGACTGAACAAAAAAACTATAGGCCTACATCGTTACCATTGGTCTACTCAAAAACATTTGAAAAAATAATTGTAAATTAAATGATAAGGGTCTTAGCAAAGACTAGTTTTTTCAGTAAATCCCAATATGGCTTTATAAAGGACAAATGTACGAAGGATGCAACTACCGCCTTTCTAAGCAAAATATATAGTTCATTAGATAAGAGTCAAAAGTTAGTTGGCATATTTCTTGATCTTATAAAGGCCTTTGATTTAGAGAATCATGAAATATTGTTGCAAAAACTGTTCAACCAAGCATTATTGAATGGTTCAAATCATTCCTGACTAGCAGAAAATAAAAAGTGAAGGTAAATGGAGTGATGAGTGGAGAAGAAAAGTGTCCGAATATTAGTGTGTCACAGGGATCGGTCCTTGCACCAATACTGTTTCTAATCTACATTAACTCTATGTTTAACTTAAGGGCTATTTAATAGGCTATGCAGATGACATTGATTTGTCGTATCCAGGCAAGGATACGATACATATAAAAAGCGAACTGACATCTGATCTCCATCTGCATGGAATTAGGCTGAACTATCATCAAATGGTCTTTAGTCCGAGGCTATGTGTTCTTCATTGTCTAATTGTAGCGTACAGATTGAGGATATTCGTTGCCATCACCCCAAATGCGATAACGTAAGTTATTCAGAACAATGTTTTGTACTTAATTTTGTTGAAAAATTTAAATATCTTATAGTTTTAATAAATAACCGACTGTGTGGAAGCCTCATATTGCGTCAGTAAAAAAGTGGCTATACATCACCATAAACAAACTATACTCTATGTAAACTTGTACCGCATAGTCTACTATTACCATTTTACTATGCACTGGTTCATTCACGACTAGAGTATGGTCTTACTTGTTGGGGTAGCGCATGTTTAACAAGCCTTATGCCTATTGCCATAGCACAAAAGAAAATTATGAGATTTTTATTTCATAAAAGTAAGTCCGAGCACTCATTGCCTTTATTTCAATCAGCGAAAAAAACTCCCTCTATTGCTTAAAAATAGGAACACTGTGGTCATCCCAACAATTAACAAAGAGCACTGTAGGCGTTTTCTTAATTCCATTGCACCATTCATATTCAACAAACTGCCGTCGGAACTATCCAGTCAAATTACACACGGTCTCAGGTTTCTTAAGAAGTTCTAAAATTGCCTGCTGTCTAGATCTGAGGTATAGAAAAACTTGTACAAATAACGATTTAGTCGACTGTACTAAATATTTCCATTGTAACTTTCATTCTTATTGATAATATCTCATTCAATTCATTTTTTTACTTTGACTCCCACTGCAACTTTTTCCGATACTTCAGCGAATGTCATAAACTGCATTTTTTCTCCTTTTTTCTATCTTTTTTCTCTAGAAGTGAATTTTGTGGAAAACAAAACTGTAAATTGTAGGTATTTATTAACTATTGTTATATGTATAAGCACTGAACTGGAAAAACTGAACTGAACTGAAAAAACTCCCGTTTGTCTGAACGATGAAGCAATCAACAATTTTAAGAAAATAAAAAATTCACTAGTGTCGAACGATTTACTTCTCTCTTACCCTAATTTTAGCAAAGAATTTCAACTAAGGAGTGATGTTTCAAATTACGCGATTGGAGCAGTGTTAGCATAGGTCGACAGACCCATTACCTTTATCTTCCCGAACTTTTAATAAGACAGAAGAGCATTATACTACCAATGAGCGAGAAATGCTTGTCATTATCTGGGCCTTACATTTAAAAAGGAACTATTTGTACGGTACAACAAAAGTTCAAATATTCGCAGATCACCAACCACTGACTTACGCTCTTAGTAGTAAAACAAATAACAGCAAATTAAAAAGGTGGAAGACGATACTGGAAGAGTTTAATTATGAACCTAAGTACAAACCAGGCAAGTTGAATATAGCAGATGCTTTTTCTAGGCCCCCAAAAACCTCAGTAAATTTATTAACAGGTACCTAACCCTTAAATGTCTGTAAAAATCAGCTTATAATTACCACAGGCACGACTGCCGAATATTAGTTTAGCATCACTTTTCCCACTTATCATAGACACACATTTACACAGCCAGAAAATGACCTGATGTCTCTATTCAAAAGATATCATAATCCAAGTGTAAATAAAGGACTACATACAACAGAGAAAATAATGGGGATAAATCAGATATTACATATGTCCCACGCATTTTAAAAATTACAAAATTCAATTTAATCAAACGAGGTTTAAAGATCTTTCGAACTAAGATAGACAAAATGAAGAAATAATTAAAGAACATAGAAGAGCCCACCGCAATGCACGGGGAAATTAAATTCAGCGTCTAGAAAAAATCTATTTTTCAAAAATTAATGACAAAATAAACAAAGTTAGACAGTGTACTACTCTACGGAACAAAAAAATGTTAGGCATCCCAATAAACCCGAACTTCAATACCTCAATACCCCGGTGAGATTTTGCGTACACATAGACTGTGTATTTCAGTGAGAAATTTCTTGTATTAACCGCCTTAAATAAGTTTTAAAGAACAATGTGCAAGCGAAAATGCTAAAATCAGAGGCGGTTGAGGATACCAAAGGACCTCTACGAGAACTATTTTTCTCATTTGGCATGTCCTAAATTCTAGTAATAGATAACGAAAAATTCCTTAATTCCACACTAACAGAAATAATTCGTTGCCTCAAGGTAGATGGCATTGAAAGAACCCTTCCCCTCGAACTCCTAGACAGAGCAGTCTATGAGTACATTCAACTACGGGTAATTGTCCACTTGAGGTATTTTGTGGTCGAAATGTCAACATAAACCTTCGAAACCTTCGAACAAGCTAAGCAAGATTACATAACATGGCTAAGATAAAAAAAAGCTAAGCTCAGTTATCTTAATAAAAAAAGGCAGCTAATAAAGACTTACACACCGGGTAAGGAAATAAACAAGATCAATAAAACCATCCTTACAAAATTAGGCAGAATAGTTCACAAAAATAATATTAAACGTTAATATTCTTTTTCCAGACTTGTTGTAACTGTCTGCTCTGCAGAGGAACAGATTTTGTGCTACTCTAACCTAGATATAAAAGCGTTGACAATAGGAACCGCTAAGCTTCAAATCGGAACTCTCAAACTCAAAACTCTTCAGGATTAATAAGTTTACCTTACCCAAGACAAGAGTTAAAAGGTCACTAAATTTTCTTGGAAGCGCATGGAAATGGATAACTAGAAATCCAGACCATGACGACTTCGTAATTTTAAGTTCGAAAATTAATGGAGTACTAAAATGCAAATAAACAAATGATTATAAAGAAATCATCTTTTGAGAGAGTTGACCAGATAACGAATGTTACAAATAATACTTTAAAAATATTTAAGTCTAAAGAAATCGCAAAAAATTAAATTGTTACATACTACAGGGTGACTGACTTCTTAAAATGCTATAATTTTTTTATTTTTGGATAAATTTTATTGTGCCAAAGCAAAAAATGTTGGAAAATATATATATTTTCAAATTGTGTCAGTAGTTTTCAATATGTCCACCTTTGGAGAGAATAATGGCCTTGAGACGGCCGAAGAAAGCATCGCACGCTGCACGCAAGTGGCTCAGCGGTATTTTCGCCCATTCCCGGCGAAGTACTTGTTTGAGGTGGTTCAAACTTTGATATTTTTAGACAGAGAAATCCAACGGATTTACATCCTGAGAATGTGCAATTCATTGTGTCGAAGAAATCAAGTGTGGAACATTGATTTTTAACCAATCTTGGTTGACGCGCGCTTTGTGGAACGGTGCCGAGTCTTGTTGATATGTCCACGGTCTCCGACCGAAATGATTGTTTGTTCAAGGCTTCAATACTGTTTCTAAAACAGTTTCACGGTATACGATCGCATTAATTTTGACGCCGGTTATGGCGGCCCAAACCATCACCGTCGGTGCTGCCTGCTTTCTTGTGGCCGTCCGAAGGTGTAAATTTTCGAAGAACCCCTCTGGCAAGTAAACTCCTTTATTTTGTTTGTTGACATATTGCTCTATAACAAATGGCGACTCATCGGAAAAAACAAAATTCGGCAACTCACCACCTTCGTGCAAGCGCAGCAAATCATTCACTCTTTCGACTCTTACTTTTTTCTGTTGCAGTGTAAGATCGTGTGTTTTTCGGAACTTCAATGGCTTTAGCATAAGCTCTTTTTCAGTATGTGTTGCATCCATTCCAACGATATGTTGAGCTCACGAGCCATTTTTCTAAGCCATTTTGGGCTAAGGCTGGATTAGTTTACTGCTTTATATTATCTAAAAGCGAAATTAATGTAACTAAAAAACTCTTTGAAAAAAACCATGTACCGTTTTTGAACGTAGAAGAAGCAACTGAATTTCTTTGCGTTAGCTACGTGTAGGGTAAAAATGAGGTTTCAAATAAAACAAGTCTTTTCAGCTTGATGTAACAGCAAAGAAGCTAGTTTATTCTATTGGAAATAACATCTATTTTTAGCTTTAAAGTGTCATACAATACAGTCATATTACAATCATAGACTTACGTTACGTTTATTCGTTTACATTTAGGTTAGGTTGTTACATGTGTTTAATTTAGTGTAATTTAAGCTTAGTTTAAATAATGATATTAATTATTCAAAATTTAAATGAGATTGTTATCCGAACATGCTCCCGGCCGTGTGTGCGGGCCTTGTTGTTGTTGTTATTTTTCTTATTTCCTTTTTTTTTAGGTGAAGTTGTTACATTTGTTAGATTTAGTTTAATTTAAGCTTAGTTTAAATAAAGTTATTAATTATTCAAAATTAAAATGAGACTGTACATTCGAACATGCTCCCGCCCGGTGGACGATTTTCGTCCACAAGTGTACTCAATTATGTACCCTACTGTACCCAATTGCATATGGAGTATATTGTACCTCTTCTGACATAAGAGTTGTGTATTGTGTGAGTGTGTTGACTATCTTCATGTAAATGAGACAAAATCGTGTAAGTTAATAATATGGAACATTACATGTTGATGACAAGGATAGCGACATGAAGATACGGGCAACAAAGAGAGATGGAATGTGTATAATTTGTTTTGTTTTGCAGAAGTGCAAGAGTTTGTTTTCGTCATTGACCAAAAGCACGCGATGCGAAGTGCGTGGGCTTTGTTTTTTTGTTTTAGTGTTATATAATTAAATGTAAGTATTTTTGTATATATATATAATTTTTTTGTCTCTTTCCCTGTTTTCCCGAAAATTCTTCTAAGTTTGGATTTGTGTACACCGGCGCGAATACACAATCGTCTGCATAATACGTAAGTCGTGTGTATATATAGAGATCCACAAATCGTGTTTTTTGTTTTCATACTTACATACTTGAATGTATGTTAAGTACAAAAAAAAAAAAAAAAAAAAAAAAAAAAAAAAAAAAAAAAAAAAAAAAAAAAAAAAAAAAAATTGAAAAATGCTGAAGGCAATAAAATTTTTTAAAATTTTCCCTAGAAATTCGTTACAAATGTTGGTGTTATTTTGTATGATAACTGCTCCTCGCGTGCGCATTTCTAGTAAACAATTCAATCTGCTGTAAGTTTTTTTTTTATTTACTTGTTTATTATATTATTATTATTTTAAAAATTTATATTATTGGGTATTTAATTTAATTCGTGCGGTTTTTTCTTCCAAAATTTGAACGTTTATTTAAGAAAAACACGTATAGTATTATTCAAAGTATTGCCCATCTGAAGCTATGACTTTTTCCTATCTTTCTGACAATTTTTGGATCCCATCTCAAAAGAACTGCTCCGGCTTGGCAGCCAAGAATGAATCAAGCCAGTTTTTGATATTCTGCTCTGATGTGAACCGTATTTCATTGAGGGCGCATCGACCTTAACAAATGGTAGTCAGAAGGGGCAAGGTCAGAGCAATAAAGCGGGTGGGGTAAGACTTCCCATCCACTGGTTTCCAAATAGTTCTTAACCGGAATAGCAACGTGGGGCCGAGCGTTGTCATGATGGAAAATTATTGCCTCGTGTCTGGTCGCATATTCCGTGCGTTTTTCGGCTACTGCTCTCTTCGAATGGATTAATTGTATTCGGTAGCGTTGTCTATTGATAGTTTCACTCGGTTTTAGCAGCTCATAGTACAGCACACCCATCTAATCCCACCAAATAGAGAGCATTACCTTCGCGCCATGGATATTCGGCTTTGCCGTTGATTTGGCTGGTTGGCCGGGTTTCACATATGATTTTGGGGTTATCGTAATGGATTTTTCATCACCAGTAACAATCCGATGCAAAAATGACTTCTTTTTGTGGCGTTTCAGCTACTTTTCGGACAAGCAAAACCGCCTTTCGACGTCTCTCGGCTTGAGTTCATGTGGAACCCAATTTCCTTGCTTTTAAATATATCCAGCTGCTCTTAAACGTTTTGAAATGGCTGCTTGAATGACACCCAAAGATTAAGCGAGCTCTTCTTGTGTTAGGCAACAATCTTCATAGAGTAATGCTTCCAGTTCCTCATCTTCAAACTTTTTTGGCTGCCCAGGACGTTCATCGTCTTCCAAGCCAATATCACCACTTTTAAATCGTGCAAACCACTTTTGGCACGTTCGCTCAGCTAGCGCATGTTCACTATAAACTTCCACTAAAATACGATGACTTTCGGGAGCAGTTTTCAGTAATGAAGAAGAACTCCCCGCAAAAACACTTTTTCAGGCACAAAGTTCGACATATTTGAGTGAAAAAAATATTGTTGTTTACGCTTCAAATGAATGACATATACTGAAATGACGTACAATGACAGTAGCTTTCCATAACATAATAACAACGAAATAATACGAGTTACTCCATCTCTGAGCAAACCGCACGAATTAAGTTATAGACCCTATACATAAATTAGTTTAAGATTCTTTATTACAATTTATTGTTATATTTAAAATGTTGACTTCGAATTATTTTAAAAATTAATATCTGTGAGTTGGTTAAAGTGTTGTGTTGTTAATAGTGTTACTGCACGTTCGAATGCAGTGGGGGTTCTTATTCTCGAATTCCCGTCGGCATTTTGCAATTGCGGTACTTCACAACGTTGTTGTGTTTGTGTGGACTGTGTGTATGTGTTGTGCTGTGTAGGGAAATCTAGGATAAAGAATTAATAATTATTTGTAGATAATTAATTCATAAATAACAGTTATAAGATAAGAAATGACTGATTTTTTTATTTTGTTATGATGATTTTATTTATTGTTTTTTCGTATATTTTGTGTTGTGTCGTTTAAATGTCTTGTTTTTTGTTTACGATAATTGATGTCAATTAGCAAATTTTTCCAAGTGACCTTTTAAGTTCCCCGGTTTTGGTTCATACCGTTACCACTCGGACAAGTCCGTCTTCCACGGGTTGTGCGTCGAAGATCCGTCTCTCATCTTTGATGAGAACTTATGTAGTCTCCGCGTCTTGGTACCGACTCCCGTTTCGCCCACTTGAGGCGCTGTTGTATCTGGGACTGATATTCTCCGCTCCACATGCGCCAGAAGTAGTTGGTCATTGATTGAATTCGCTACCATCGCTCAAGGTAACTTACCCTCTCCGGCGGTGTCTTCTTGAAAAATTGCGAGCATTCTTTCTGCAATTGAAAAATGTGCTGAGGCCTATGTCCCCAAATCCCCGATGTCATCCGACTTTATACACAAAGGCCTGGAATTGAGACACGCTTCAACCAGAGTAAGCAACGTTTACAGTTCCTTAAACGTTAACGTTTATGACCCTACAGCTCTTCCCAGGTGGTGTTTCACCGATTTCTCCCCTTCCTCCCATAGTCCTCCAAAGTTGGGAGATGCAGGGGGAATAAAAGTCCACTTTGTGTACAGCTAAATCAGTCAACCTTCGCCTTTTGCAGCATCCTCACTAACTCCATTTCCGCCCCTACAAAATTAGTGCCACGATCACTGTACAGTTCGGCGCACATTCCTCGGCGAGCTATAAATCGTTTGAAAGCCGCTAAGAACGATTGTGTCGTAAGGTCTGACGCAACCTCCAAATGCACTGCCTTGACTGCTTGGCAGATGAGTATTGAAAAATATCCCTTTAACATTTTTGCTCCTCGTCCTTTCTTTGACCCAGGTAAGTTTCCCATGAGTTGTTGCTTTGGGACGGAAACGAATGATACACTCATGCACCATCTTCTTCACCTTTCTTCATAAAGAAAAAATCCAGAACGCTGTGCGGATATACGCCATCATTAGAGAAACACCACCATGGATTATGTTTTTGTGTGCATCTCTTATTATAAGGTATATGAGATTATGATCTGGTGCCAAAATAGATGAATGTTTCTGTTCGTCGTCCAAGTTTGAGTTCTGCAATCTCCCTCCAACACGTAGAATGTCGTCATTCTACAAGGTTCTGAAGGGGACATAAGATGGTGAACACGAGTTTGACTCTGAGACCCATTTTCAAGGTCACTTTTGATTTTTCAAATGATAATTCCTGATTCTCATTGCTCAGTCGTATTGCTTGTAGGCTTGTCATTTGTTTTTACATACTGCGTTTACCATAACCCAGAAACAACGACGTGGACGTAGCAGTATTTTGTTTCCTTCGGGGTGAATAATTAGAGTGGATCACCTTGCATCCCACTGTTGAACCATTGAATTCTTCCCATTTTGACGTTTATTTCCCGTACTATTTCAACAAATGCTCGAAAATGTGATCATTCACTTCAATATAATTGTCTACCCGCGCTCTAAATGAACCAACAGAACTGAGAGGTATTTCTGTTGTAATCTTCCGGCAAGCTACAGTTATTCGTCTTTTCAGGTCCTTACGTGTTGTTGGCTTTTTTCTGTAAACCTCACTTTTTAAGTAGCCCCACAAAAAGAAATCAAGTGACGTAAGATCAGGTGATCTAGCACATTGTTAGTCGCAACTCCAATGGCAGTTCTTCTAGTAATACTGGAAGATGGTCCCGCAAGAAGTTTGCATACGCCATTCAAGTTGCCTTCAATAAAATATGGATGTACTAATTTATCCCCAATAATTCCCGCCTACCGTTATTGGTGAAAGTCGACTTATCAGAGAATAACACCTTGGCGAAGAAAAGGGGGTCTCGTTTAATTTGCTGAAGTGCCCATTGATAAAAGGAAACCCGGTTGCGAAAATCCGCACTAGAAAGTTCTTAATGCAATGAAATATGATAAGGATAGTGTTTATGGCCATGTAATATCTTACAGACAGTCGTTTAAGAAATTCCTGATTCACGACTTATTTGGCGAGCTCTAATGTGAGGATTGTGTGCAACGGCAGCTAACACTGCTGTTTCATTGTCCTCAACAGCCACCCTATCTGACCGATTCCTTTTCTTTGGTTGCACACTTCCTTCACCAGTTAATTGTTGGATGACTCGATAAAAGGAAGCGCGCGATCGTATCTGGTCTGGGAAACGTTGGGCGTAAAGAGCAACAGCAGCATCGATGTTCCTTCCACTATCTTCATAAATCAATATCATTTCAATTTTCCCTTGAATTGAAATAGCCTGCATTATTAATCTAAAAACGTTACTAATAATAATCAGTTTCTCAAAACAAATATCGAACTTCTAAATGAAGTACAGTTCCGTACAGTTCCGTTCAAGTAGAAAAAAAGGGTAGAGTGCACATCATACACTCTCAGATAAGTTTAGGACAATTTGTCTCTATCTGAAATTTCTTTGAGTTTTATCTTCACCCGAGACAATAATGACTTCCTCAAATTATCATTTGAAAAATGTGACCTTCGTTTGACCTTGAAAATGGGTCCCAAGGTCAAATTCGTGGTCACCATCTTATGTCCCCCTTTGAACCTTGAGACTTGTCTGAAACATTTTTCGCGATATTTCGTACTTCTCGAGCAATTTTGATGTCTTAAGTTTTGTGGCGCCCTCTGACGGGAAAATAACACATTTTTGAAAAAGTGTGTCATGTAAAAGAATCGTAAGTTTTTACGAAGATTACGAATCTGTCAAAAAATAGGGGTTTTCATTAAAAAAAATCAAAAGTGACCTTCGTTTGACCTTGAAAATGTGGCTCAATTTGGATGTCTTAAGTTAAAAAACTCACCCTGTAGATGCTGACGACATTCTACGTGTTGGAGGGAGGTTGCAGAACTCAAACTTGGACTACGAACAGAAACATCCATCTATTTTGGCACTAGATCATGGGCTGCAGCGCCAAAAACAACGCGAAGCTTCATAGTGGTGCTCGACTCTTTGAATACCGCATGGTGAGGAATGAAGATAGGATGTGCTGTATCCCGTATGGTATTCGTTTCGTCAACCTCTGTCATCTGTTGAAACTCCTTATATTCATTTAAGCACTTAGAGTACTCCTTGTGCAGTGTGGGGTTTTCCTGGAATCTTCTTTCCAGTTGATGAAACCTACGTAAGGCTTTAAATGGTAGCGATACCTCATATCGCCCATCAGCCAGTCTTGTAGTTGTCTTGAGATAATGCTCTTCACATGCTTTACTTCAGCAGTCTCTTTAGTGTCGAATGGCAACTCCCCCAGTTCCCAGAACGCCATACATAAAAAACGTGGTGGTGGAATCATGGGACGAAAACAGCTGTGAAGAAGAAAAGTCAAACTTTTGTAACCAGGCAGGGGAAATAGTGAAACCGATAAAGTATAGTGAGCATTGAATTAGACTATTAACGTTTGAAAAAATAGACGAAAAAAGCGATAGCAAGACAACAAAGTTCATTACTACAATATCTTCTATTGAAGCATCAAATCAATTGGCCCAGAACAACTTATTTTCGCCGATGATAAAGCTACTATAAGCAATGACGTGACAGCTCTTCAAGCTTCTAACGGATTACGAATCATTAGTATCTGCATTTGCCTTTTTTTCGAAGCAGCAAACCCAAATCCTGATATTTATTAGAAGAAGTCATCGTATCAAAGTGCACAAAATTTAAATACTTAGGCGCTATCGTTAACCACTATTGCGATAACAATGTCGCACAAGAAATAAGTGTGGGGGAGTTATGGAGTGAAAACATTGCTGTATTTTGTCGAAAATGCCAATTAAATGTAAGGTTTGTTTGACTATGAACGAAAAATATAAAAGCAAATGAAAATGTTACAAATGTCAGTGGGTATTACAAAACGTAATTTCATACGGAGTACGTTCAGCAGCGGAAATCTCCGCATTAAGAAATCGATAGTAGAGAGACTTCAGGCTGAGGAAATGAACTAGTATTGCCATGTTCAACGAAAGTTGGCGAAAAATCCGGCCAAGCAGCAATAGATGCCAAGTTCCTGCCGAGGTTCGATGAAGACGCCCAAAGATATATCATCGGGGCGTATCTATCAAGGTGATTCAAAATAGATCGGCACGTAAAATGGTACTAAGTCACGCAGACTTTAACAAACACCCAAGCAACATAGTAGCGATACAAATACAAGGGTGAAATATGTAGCATTAGGTGTAGTTATACACGTTGTATACATATTTCAAAAATTAAAAGAAAAAAAAAGAAAAAAGAAAAAAAAAAGACGCAGTGGGAGCTTACAAATCTAAAGCAGTCATTCAAAAGGTTTTATAGAGAGAAATATTTTATATGGTATATACCGATATATATCCATTTTTTATCGCTAACTCAGAACAGATCAAACAATTCAATCAATTTAATAAAACGTGAAACAACTGGAATCGCCTAACAAAATCCAAGATCGTAGTTAAATGTTAAGGTTGTTCTATCATTTATTTCTTTTTTTGGAAAGGAGAAAATCTGGACAGAAAAAAATACCTTACTAAACCTTCAAAGTAAAAAAACATTCTCAATATATTTTTTATTAACTAAAAGACAATGAACATAAAAAACTCCTAAAAAATAAAACAAAAATATCTAGAAATGTATGTATTTATCATTAGCAAGATATTTAAGTTATGCATTCAGATTATTTATTTCATCTAATTTAATAGGTAAAATATAAGCGAATATTTTTTTAATACTTCAACTATGGTTTCATCACCTAGTGTATTCAAATTAAACAATTCAATTAGCCGTGCGCGAAAAAAAAAAAATTATTTTTATTCCAAATGAACTTCAATTACACAATTTACAATTCGTACCTTGCTAACTCAGCTAATTCGGAAATGCGTGTGTCGACTTGCTGTGTGATATTTGATATCGTTGCAACATTGTCGCCACACTTTTGCTCGTTCACCTTGAAGAGGTGTGGGAAATCAAATTATTGGTTATGGAGAGAAAAAAATTAATTGTTCTTGTTGGAGTATGTAACCTGTTAGATTTAAAATTCTTTTGAATTTTACTACATTTAGGAACTTCATTACGGCAATTTTTTACTGAGAGTTTAAGATTACTGTTTTTTCTAGTTATTGTAACTATTAAAATGAATATGACGACTACAGTTATGAACATAGTTAAGTTAGCGATATAATTAATATTCTTATGAAATAAAAGCAACTTAATATGTCCGTAGTTCACAAAATTTTTAATAGCAATATCCTGAAAATTTAATTGTTTTAAATTTTAATTGTAAATTTTTCATTTAATATTTCAATTGTTCAGCTATTTATGGTAATCAAGTAATTTCCAATTAGTTATTTTTCTATCGTCACATTGGTTTATAATCGATACATTTCGCATATTCTTACATATTACAGTACTATCATCTAATTTCTTAGCTTCTATTACATGATTCTCTTTTAGCTTACAATTATTTTTTGTAATATAATTACTTTATGATTTTAGTTCATCTTTGTACTAGATCTTATTATCATATTCGTATTTTGTTCCGTTAAATTCTATTACAAATTGGTCATTCATTATTACTTCTAAATTATTTAATTATATTCATTGGGAATGGCTGTAATTAATTTGTAATCAATTAATTTAAAGGAGTTCGGAATTTTTAAAGCTAAAATCAGTCTGCCTTTGTCGTACTTTAGTAATCTTACTCTTGAATTTTTTATTTTGAACGTCTAGTTCTGTCTCTCTAATTTCTACTGCTGTTAACATTTTTGGATGTACTAGTTCTTGTTGAACTTATGCTACACTGTCCAGGATTTGGTCACGATTTTCTTCTAATATCTTCAATTTTAGTATCTGATCTGTTTTGAGCTGTTGCGTTATTAGTCGTTTTTCGTTATTTGTTAGTTCTTCGTATGTTTGTCCTAATTGCAGTCTATCTGTTTGTTGGGGTGTGTAGGGTTTTAACTTTTTGATTTATATGTGTAGGGTAATAAAGAGGCGTCGGAAAAATGCGGTTTTAGATGAAACACGTCCTTTCATGTTGAACAGTCACAGCAAAGAGACTCTTTATTGGTCCGGAAATTACTTCCATCTTTTTTTACAATAAGTGTCATACAATATTAGATTCGTAACCTTACGTTACGTTTAATTGTTTACATTTTAGCTTAAGTTTGGATTTGTTTGGATTAAGTTTTAAATATAACAAAGTCAAATATAATTATTACATAAGTATAATATTACATGCTCCCGCCCGGTGGACGATTTTCGTCCGCAAGTATTCTCGATCATGTACCTTACTGTACCCAGTTGCAGTTGGAGTATGTCGTACTTCTTCTGACATAAGAGTTGTGTGTTGTGTGAGTGCGAGTGTGTTGACTATCTACATGTATTGAAACAAAATCGCGTAAGTTAATAATTTGAAAAATTACATGTAGGTGACAAGGATGACGGTATAACAAAAGAGCAACAAAGGGAGATTAAATATGCGTAATTTGCTTTGTGCAATAGTTTGTTTTGATCATTGACCAAAACTGGGTCAATTTGCGTTTCGTGTGTTTTTCGGTTTTTTTTTTTTTTTTGTTTAGTCTGGCTTTCCCTTAGCTTTTTGTTTTTATTGTGAACAAGGTAAGTGTTTTTTATTTAATTATTTATTTTTTTTCTGCTCCCCTTCCTTCGCGAAATTTGAGTTCGATTGAGTTGTGTACACGGCGCATGTGTATATATTTATATACAATACATCGTTTGTTTCGCGGAAGTGATCTTCGAGTGAAAGTGCAAAAAAAAAAAAAAAAATAAAACGAAATGAAAAGAAATGGGAAATGCAAAAAAGTTCATTAATATATTTTTTCAACAAATTTCATACAATTTGTGGTGTTATTTGTGCGGTAACTGTTCTTCGCGTACGCATTTTTTGGTTGTGCAGTGCGTCTATGTGCGACGAAATTTTCGCGAAAGTTTTGCTGTTGTAATAATGGCCGAATGAGCTGTCAAAGTGTGTGTAGTGTGTACATCTTAAAGTCAAGCCAAGAATCCGCCTTCGATTGAATTCTTGTTGCAATTTGCTTCAAATAGACAATTCAATCTGCAGTAAGTTTCTTTTTTTTACATATATTTTTTTGTTTACATTTTGATTTTTTTTATGTTTCTAATTTATATTAAAAGTAAATTGTATATTAGTTTAAGATGTTTATGTTAATACAAAATATTGCTAGGGTTTTTATTCTCCAATTCAAGTCGGCATTTTGGAATTTCAGAACTCCGCAACGTTGTTTGGAATGAATGATTTTGTGTGTTATATGTTGTGTATGTTTGTTTAGTGTTGACTGAGAAATATTATTGAGTGATTGAGTAGAAAAAAAAAAGAAAAAAAGAAAGAGGAAACGGGGTAAAATGTTTTTGTGTTGTGTTGTGTTGTGTAGAAATGGATGAAAAATTGTATATGTTTATCGTTAGTTTAGTGCGAAATCCTAGTTTGTGTTGTTTGATCATTTTGTATTTCTTTATTGTTGCTTGGTAGACAGCAGATTTTTCCAATTGATCGTGTAAGTTCTCCGGTTTTTGTTTTCAAATTGACAACTCGAATTAGTCCGTCGGTTCTGGAATGTGTAGCGATGATTCGTCCGAGTCGCCATTGCAACGGTGGTAGTCTCTCATCTTTAATGAGAACTAAGTCTCCGCATTTTGGGCCCGGCTCCCGTTTTAACCACTTTGGGCGCTGTTGCATTCTGGACAAGTATTCCGTACTCCACTTGCGCCAGAAATAGTTGGTCATTGAGGTGATTCGCTTTCATCGCTCAAGGTAAACCACCCTTCCCAAGGCAGTGTCTCCTTGAGTCCTGCGACGAGTCTTTCGCCGATTAAGAAATGTTCTAGTGTCAGCGTTTCCAAGTCTTCGATGTCGTCCGACATTGGGCACAAAGGTCTAGTATTGAGGCAGGCTTCAACTTTGACGGTTCTTCAAATGTCAGAGCTTCTGCCCCGACCGCTCTTCTAAGGTGATGCTTTACCGATTTCATCCCTGCCTCCCAAAGCCCTCCGAAATTGGAAGATGCAGGGGGAATAAAACTCCACTTTGTGTGAAGCTGAGTCAGTTGCTTATTTACCGACCCCCATTCAACCTTCGCCTTTTGCAGCATCCTCCCTAACTCCGTTTCCGCCCCTAGAAAATTAGTGCCACGATCACTGTACAGTTCGGTTCACATTCCTTGGCGTTCTATAAATCGTTTGAAAGCCGCTAAGAACGCTTGTGTCATAAGGTCTGACACGACCTCCAAACGCACTGCCCTTACCGCTAGGATATTGAAAAATATCACTTTAATATTCTTGCTCCTCGTTTCTATGTCAAAGGGTCCTGCAAAGTCTAAACCGGATCTGGAGAAAGGCCTTGTCATGCGAACTCTTGGCCCAGGTGAGTTTCCCATGAGTTGTTGCATTGACTTGGCTTTGTGACGGAAAAAAATGATACACTCATGCACCATCTTCTTCACCTCTTTCCTTAAAGAAAATATCCAGAACGCTTTGCGGATGTACGCCATCATTAGAGAAACATCACCATGGATTGTGTTTTTGTGTGCATCTCTTATTATAAGGTGTGTGAGATGATGATCTGATGCCAAAATAGATGGGTGTCTTTATTCATAGTCCAGGTTTGAGCTCGGCATTCTCCCTCCGATACGTAGAATGTCGTCAGGATTTATTAACGGATTCAAATTTAAAGTACGTTTAAGATATACCCTTTTCGCTACACTCATTTCAGGACACATTTGATTTTGTGAAATTTTTATTAACTTTTTCGTCGATTTGTTTAATGGATCTTTCTTTTTTCCTACCTTGTATGCGGCAGTTTCCAACAAACCGTATGCAGAATGCGACAAAGATCAATTTGCTGATTTCATCGCTCTCGGCCTTTGCTGAGTACAATGAAAAACGTTGGTGGTGCCCTGCTTTCGGCTCTCGAGATCAGTGTTGACTATCGTTGGCTGAATTGGAACTTCAAAGTTGATTTGTTTAATTACTGACGGCAAAATATCCCGAGATGTTAAGTCAACTTAGCGCTGCAGATCGTCAGACGTTGAATTTATGTGACTCGGTTGGCAACAATAGTTTTACAACAGTTCAGCGGTTATGTAACCCAGGCGAGAGAAACCGTAGAATCTATCAACGCGTGTATCTTCATATCACAGTGCTTTCTTCGTTTAATCAAACAAAGTGGCTAAGATAACCGCTCCACAAGGCTAGAGCCTTGGTAAATAAACAGTTTTGAGTGGTGCCACTTTCGTTTTGGCAAATATCAATTGCTGGCGGACGTTGCCTTCCTCATCTTTAACACGCAAGTAGACGGCCGTCCCATATGCTTTTTCTGCAGCATCACAAAACCCGTGGAGATGTAGCTTTGTTACGCCTTTTTTGACGTGTACCCACCGTGGAATTTTCATGCCTTGTATCTAAGGAAGTTCTTGCTGAAACGTTCGCCATCCCTCTTCTAGCTCTTATGGTATTGGTTCACACCTTGACACCATAATTCCTGCAGCATGATTTTTGCTTTGATCAGACATGGAGCAATGCTTCTTTTTGTCACGACCCTATCATCTAAAAAGAAAGTTTTAAAAGAAAAAGTGTTTTTTTTCGAAGAGAATTCCTAACGCTTTTATTACATCAACCGCCTCGACCAGTACTGAAAATCCTACTTCCCATTGATCCACAGGAATATCAAGAAAGAATATCTTCCGAATTGCTTGTCCATTTCCATGCTCCTAGATTTATTTCTCTTCAGTAAAGCATTCTTGATCGAGTCGGCTGCTGTTATGAGATCATCAACATACATCTCTTTACGAACGGCTTTGGCACCTAGAGGAAAATGTTGAGCCTCATCGACCACTGCCTTATGCAACGTTCGAATAGCCAAGTACGGAGTTCGGACCGTGCCAAACGTTACTGTTTCAAGTCTAAGATTACGTCAAAATATCAGCTGGCGATACATTTTTTATATGTCCGCTGTAAATATAATTTTGTGTAATCGCCACTTTAATTATTATTATTTCAAAAATATCGGATTGAATTTAAGGTCCCTTTAAACATTTTGCTGCAGTGTCAAAAACAACGCGAAGCTTCGTAGTTGTGCTTGACTCTTTGAATACCGCATGACGAAGAATGAAGAAATGGTGTGTGTATCCAATATTATATTCTTTTTGTCAACCTCCGTCATCTGTCGAAGGTCCTTGTATTAATTTAAGCACTTAAAGTACTCCTTGTGCAGTGTGGGGTTTTCCTGGAATTTTCTTTTCAGTTAACGTAAGGCACCTAACCTTGAGGCAGCAAACCCAGGTTTGGTTTAAATGGCATCGATACCTTATATCGCCCATTAGCCAATCTTTTAGTTGTCTTGAGATAATGCTCTTTACAAGCTTTGTCTTAAGCAGCCTTCTTAGTGTTAAAAGGCAATTCCAACAATTCCCAAAACCTTCGCAGCTGAGTGTCTATGTCAAAAACTTGTAATAAGCTGTGGACAGGTTCGTTACTTTGCGAAATTGTCTTCCTAAGGAGAAGCCAACTTAACTCGGATTCCTGTGAAATTGGAGATCTTTCATCACAAATGGAAGTTAACAGTCAACAGTCGCAGGTTTATTGAATTGTGGATCAGCTAATTTTAAGCCCTCGATGTGCTCCCAACTTTGCAGAACTACAGACTTGGACGGAAACAGAACAATCAGCGACGCTCGGGTATTTGCTTCAAATGGTGTAACCAGTGTTCAAAAGGTAAGACTTACAAACCGTTGACATGAACCACTTCTGATTTTTCCCAATTCAGATACCTCAATAAAAGTTCGTCGTTGCTGAAGCCGTAGCAATTGTACAGCTAACTCTGTAATAAAATTTGCTTTACATCCAGAATCGAGTAATGCCCTCAGAAGAAAACAGTTACCATTTGAAGACCTGACTCTAACAACTGCTGTTGCCAGAAAAACACTAGGTTGTTGAACTTCAGGAGAGACAGCTTTAGGTGGGTTGATTCTTGACGTTATGTGCAGTGCTTGTGTACCTGTTCAGATAACAAAGTTTCTGCTTGTAGTAACAGCAGCGTATATAGCTTTGACATTGATTTGCCTTGTGACTGTATGCCAAAAAGTTCCGATAAACCTCGATTCTGTCTACTGCCTTAGATTGTTCGCAGATCTCATGTCAATGAACTGTTACCAAATCCGAAGGGAGTATTGACCTTTACGACGTCCTTGGCACACAAACTGCTTCTTATCAATACAACACCGTTTTCCTTACTGCAACAGATTTATGTGAAGAAAAACCGATGCCATTTATGACACTCGTTCCAGCTACTGCTTCCAAGGTACGAAATCGCTTTTCCAGGAACTCTGTAAACTGTGTTAGTGCGGGCAACTCTTTTGAACTACCTAACTTTTTTCCACAAACGCTGAGTAAGTCTAGGTAATTTTTGTACCAATATGTAAATCAATATATCATCCCAAAAACTAACCGGAATAGAAACATTCCTGAGACATGTCCAATAGAGGCTTTATATTACTTGCAATCTCTTACTCAATTGCTGCTGTTCACAAAAAATTGGAAGTGAGCGTTTACCAACACACAAGCGTGGTCATATCTGGAAACAAGCAGTTCCCATCCTTAATGCTGCAGCAAACCAGCAGCTTCACCTGTAAGAGAGGATTTTAAATAGTGAAGTTTTTGAATTTTACCCAGCTTTCTGTTTGTGTGATCTAAATATAAAAATACGTCATGGAAAGCCCTCCATTTTGTGTGTCGAATTGCAGAATTTGAATTTGGGGTAACGAAAGCTCAATACAAGAGCACTTTCCACAATCTATTCCTTAGATGCTGTATTGGCATTGCCGATAGCATCGACAAATTCACTATGGTTAGTGCAATAAATTAGCAATCTATCAAATATGGTATATCATCATAATCTTTGTCTTCCAGACTTTCTTCTACTTTCGAAGTTAGAGTGATTACGAAGAATCTGCTCCAGAACACGTTTCTGATCCGGACCCGATGATGATTCAACATATTTAAAGGTATTTTTTATATTAAATTAATTTTTAATTACAGCAACTTACGACCTTAGGTCAGCTTTGACCAGCTGATGACAGTTGAGATTAAAGTTGAAAATGATGGATTTTTACACTGCGCGTGAAATGTGATCTATGCACAACCACCGAAAAAGCCTTTAAAAGGAGAAAGACAAGGTGCAAGACACCGACCGCGAGGGAATATATGTACATAATATGTTCATACGTAATCTCTATATTTTATGTATTTATATTTTATTTGCACTTGCACTTTTTATTGTTTAAAAAATATTTAATATTTTGTGTAGTATATTATGTACCAAATGGTTTTTTTTTATTTCTTTTTATATGTATAGATGTAGTTTTGTGCGCTTGCACTTTTCACTTGCATACTGCAAATTTAGGTTTTTATTATTTTATACAAATGTTTATCCGGCTCGTAAGGAGCAAATGTTGGGGGGTGTAGGGTTTAATCTTTGCGTTAACTACGTGTAGGGTAAACGTAGGAATAAAAAAATGCGGTTTCAAATTAAACACGTCTTTTCGGCTTACTGTAACAGCAAAGAGATTAATTTATTCTGTCGGAAATAACATCCATTTTTAGCTTTAAAGTCTCATACTATACATTCATATTACAATCAATATACAATTATTCGTTTACATTAAGGTTAAGTTGTTATATTTGTTACATTTAGTTTAGTTTTAACTTAGTTTAAATAAAGTTATGAATTATTCAAAATCCAAATAAGATTGTATATCAGAACACACTCCTTTATATAGTAATTATTCCCAGAGCCGGACCTCGCATTGAAGCAAGTGGAATAGCCGCACCGGGCCCAAGATTATATAAATTCATTAAATAGTGCTTTGCAAATATCGTTTTTAAAACTTTTCAAAATTCAGAAAAAATATTTTTCTCACTAATCTAAACGCAACGCGGCAACACTTCATAGTTTACATCCTTATAGCAATAATACAGACCAAATGTACACTGATACCTAATCTCAGCTTACAGCCTTTTCCCATGCCTGTGTCTGTCATCAAAAAAAAAAAATACCCTCTTTCATAGAACTTATAACTTAATATCCACGGCTTTTTTGTTGTATAATAGTTCTCTCTCTCTCTCTCTCTCTCTATTGTTTTCAATTAATTTAACTTTATTTAGTAAATCAATAGTATTATTCTTTTATTTATTAAATATATTTTTATATTAACCTGTTAAAATTTTCCAATATGCTATTTGTTTTTTTTTAAATAATTATCAATTACGTTTTTTATAATCATTTTTATTGCAGTAATTTTTAATTTTTTTGTTTAATAAATATAAACCATAATTTAAAAATATTTTATGTTCAAAAAGAAACTATTAAATAAATATTGTGTCATAAATAATATACAATGAATAGCAATTCAAATGGAGATAAAAAAATACTATCTCCAACAAATAGAACTCGTATACTTGATTTGTTTAATTGAAAAAGATATATCTGAATTTTACCGAAAAGGTTATTGTAAAGAATCTAATTATATGAATTATTGTTTAGAAGAAAATTCCTATGAATTAGGAAGATCATATGCATAAATTTAGTACAACCAAATCCTACTTCCCATCAAACTTCATCACAACTAAAAGACACAGTAAGAACATCCATATATGTAAAAATATTCTTAATCCGCTTCGAAGATGGTATGAATACTGAAAAACTGATTTCATCAATTTTATTATCGATACCATTGACATAATCAGTCCCTAAATCAATCTTTTTTCATTGTAATAATTTTAATTCATATGAATTTACAGAAAGTAGAAACTGCGAAAGAAATGAAACACAAAATATTCTATAGAACGGGTATTGCACAAACTGTATTTGGTATTAAATTTCATAATAGGAAAACTCACAATATCTCTATGAAAACGAATGAGCTGTGTACAAAAAAGAAACTTATTACATACATAACATGGCGTTATATTAAATAGCTAATATTGACAGTTCTAGCAAAATGTAGGGCAAATTATGTTGTATGTATGTATGTTGTATATAACTCGTAATGTTAGCAAAGGAATGAAATAGATAAATTTTAAATTAGAGAAAAACACATTCTCAAATGATTTTAACATTTAAATCGAATGGAATAAACTAATAAACTGCTGAACAACGTTTCAGCACACTGGTAGTAACGCAAGTTTGTGAATTGGTCAAACCAACTCACCATTGGCTGTGTTCAGCGTCACGACTTGAACATGACCGTCACTTTCTAGATGCACTTTTATGACTCATCCCATTACCCATGTTTCGAAGGTTAGCTCACCATGAGATCACTCTGCTTCTGTTGCCAAGAGGGGCGATGCTGCAATGACGTTAGATATTCCATCTGCCAACGTTTCCAGTAACCGTGGACCTTGCATACAACATCTGCCAGCAGTTGCCAGAACCCAACTGAAAATTGTTTCCTGCGCTGTAGGATGACCTCTGGTATTATGGCGGCTTTGCTTCATAATATTTTCCAAATCTTATCTGCTTCTAACAATACGTCTACAGCATTGGACTGATAAAACAGGGGGTCCGCCAAATTTAATTGCTATAAATGATCCCAATCTTTAACAGTAAACGAACTGGCTACTAAATTGGCTGTAACGCATGATAAAATATAGGTATCGACCGATATACTAAATAAATATATTTACGAGCACGGGTAAATCCAATACTGTATATAGGTATACGGGCATTTCGCCTTTTGAGTCCAAGTCTTTGAACGCAGGACTCCGTAACGAGGAAAACCTGTGAGCCTGAGTCCAACAATATGTGAACTTGCGGGTAGTTTTCGTTGAAATCTAAAACTTATCCAATGGCGGTTGGTAAGAAAATCTGTGGTATGTGATACGAAACGCTAATTGAGTGATTGTTGACGATATGAGGTATTGAATGCGAAGTGGAAACGATATTTAAAGAGACCGAGGTATTTCGAGGAACAAACTCGGGAACTGTGTCTGAATTAGGTAAATTATTGACGAATGTATTGGCCGAACGATTACTGCTTAAGTTGATTGAGTCATCACTAACTTCGTCGAGGTTTTAATTCCATGCTCAAGAAATATGGGTATTGAGAAAGCCCATGCGGCGGACTGCACTTCGGACAACATACAACCGAAGAAACATGCGTACACTTGACTTGCATTTCAAGTTTTTGTATATTCCCGAACGTTGACCTTGCAACTCTCCAAAGCATTACACCAATTCTCTAAGAAGCCTAGGAATTGATCTATCGTAGGGTAATTTTCAGTGATATATTCATTTGACCACGTCTGATGAAGTTTAAGGTCCAGATTGTTTAGTAAGATGTATATTAGCCACACATCCCTATTTAATGAATCAATGGACATTAGCTCTCATCAGCTCTGTCTAATATCTTGCATAAAAGGCAAACGTTCAAAGTATGGGTGGAAGGGAATTCCATGAAAGCTTTAACGCAGTTATTGATCACGTGTCGCATTCTATAATAACGCCGTCTATTATAGTGCTTAGCCCAAGTCGCGTCACAAACGAGCAAGTGGCTAAATAGACTTGCAAATAGATTTACTAAATAGACTAGCTAATAAATAAATAAATGCTTCATTACGCAAACAATATTTACAAAAAAAATTAAATTTCTGTATGAGTGTTAAATTTGCTTTTAGATGTACTGCGCCTATCTGCGATAGTTTCCGGAAAATTGTTCAATGCGAAATATTAGTAAGAAAAATTGGGAAACTCTACGCAAAGAATTAGATATATTTAATGAATCAATTAAAGCTTTTTGCTGGTCAGCTAACTGAAAAATGACACGCAAGTTATTTTCAACTCTCCCACGTTGTCCATGCGCGATAATAAAATACATTTGACCATGGAAAATTTCAAGCCCTAGAACCCTATCGCCATAACCATCTTTTGCGACACGTTAAAACCTTTTCACAAATCTTCCGCCTTTTATAATCGCACCTCAAGATCAACTATCAAAACTGTATCGTATATTGATTCGCCCACATATTTGACGCTTTTAAAGAACCTGCCTCAGACATATTATTGTATAGAATATATTATATGTTATATTGTAGCAAAAATCACAGAAATTTTTTTTATTTAGTTTATGTTAAATTAACACAATATCTGGTATCGAATTGGCCTCATCATGGACAACGTTGTAACCATGATTAATCAAACTGCGAAAATGAAGAAAATGTGAAAAATCCGGCTCGAACTAGAAAACTATGTATGACAACGAATGAGATGTGTACAAAAAAAAAAAAAGACTTAGAGGGTACTCTGCCTGTATGTATTCCAGTTTAACGAGAATATACTTTTGACAAGTCATGATGTAACATACAATAGCAAAAGAATTATAGTACATAAATAAAGAGTGATTCAACGTGTGCTTTAATTTACAATGTAAGATAAGACAATAAATTTGAAAGCGAACTTAAAATTTTTATTATCGGTTAAAAGAACAATTTATGGCATTTACTTTTTCGAAAATGATATCATGTAAATGTGGTCCATTCGGAAGGTCCAATTTTGGGCGACTCGTTCGAGCATAGCGACTGGTATCTCGCGGATACCACGAGTAATGTTGGCTTCCAAAGCGTCAATAATAGCTGGCTTATTTCTGAATAACTGACACTTTACATAAGGCACCAACCCATAAGCCACACCATAACGTTGTTTTTTTTGGATGTAATGGTAGCTCTTGGTACTCTTCGTGTTGCTTATCAGCCCAAAGACAGCAATTTTGTTTATTAACATATCCATTGAACCAGAAATGGGCTTAATCACTGAACAAAATTTCACGATAAAACACCGGATTTTCATTGAGTTTTTCCAGAGTCCATTCACTGAAAATATGACGCAAATTCAAGTCGCCTGGCTTCACTTCTTGCAAAAGTTGAATTTTGTACGCTTTTAGGCCGAGATCCTCACGTAAAATACGCCAAGTGATCGAATACGCCAAGCGATTCGTCACGGTCTTTGCGTTCACTCTCAGCTACAGCTGCTATAGTCTCTTCACTACGTGCTGGATGTGGTCTAACCTCACGATGAATCACCCTATACACGGCGTTACATTAAGGAGTTAATATTAATAGGCAGTTGTAGCGGAATGTAGGGAAAATTTTGCAATGTTTACAAATTGAAACGAATAGGATAAATAAGTTGTAAGTTAGAGACAAAAACACACTAAAATGATTTTAACAATTAAATCGAATAGAATGATTAATTTTTAGTTAGGAAACTTATTTTCGAACAATATCCATTTACAATAAATTTTCAATTATATTCTGTGCAACAAAAATCTACAGTACAAGAAAAGTAAAAGTATTCACCTATTGTACATCAGGTTGCAATGAGATGCACAAGCACTTTTCTCTTGAAAACTCTTGAAGGGATACCATGTTATGTATAACATGTCGACAGCAATTTCTGAAGATTATTGCCATAAGGTTGTCATCTATTATAGCTGTTTTGGTGATGAGAGTACTATGTTTTTGATAGAAAAATAAAAATATTGCATATGTTGTATATCTAATGCTACTTCTGTTGCTTTGTTCACGTGTGCAATGTTTTGTGTGAACCATTTTGCCTTTTCTGCTATGAATGCATCTTCTTGGTGTGTAACTGTATGAAGTGACAAACGGGTCTCTTCTATAATGAGGCGACTGGTAAGATCAGAAATTCCCGTTGACTCCCATGCCGTATGGAAATGCATGTATTTTTCTGGTAGCATCATCAGAATTTTTGTGACTAACATACTTTCCGATACCGTTTCACCCAAATCGCGCAACTGTTGTGCGATGGATTCCAGCTGTAAGATATGCGTAGCAATATCGTCTCTCTCGTCTTTTGCAAATGCATAGAATTTTTGCTGAAGCATATGTATGTTCGTCTGAGATTTTTGTTCGTAAACCGATTCCAATTTAATCCACATTTCATGCGATGATTTACAGTTAACTATGTGTGTGAGTGGCTGCTGACCAAGGGCCGTAACAATAATTTTTTGTGCCTTAAAGTCGGATCTGATAAAATCTTTAAAATCTAACATTGTTTCATCATAAGGCCTTTTTAAAAATCCACTCACAATTCGATATAGATCACTGCCCTGTAGTATAACTTTTACTTGGAACTTCCAGGTCACCCATTGATTCGCTGACTGCAGCCTTTAAATTGTATTTTCAGAGTCCGCTTTTCTATACAAAAATAACTTTTCCACTTTTTCACTTTTTTGATCTGAAATTTAAATTCCCGCGACTCATTCGCAATTGCTAATTTCCAAAAAAAGACGCCAGTTACCACGCGTCTGGGCCCATAACCTGTTGAAGTTCGAAAAAGAAAACGCGACCGATCGGTTTAAGGTTTTTAATTGGACTGAGTAAAAAAAGGTACATAATGTAAGTGCGATAGAATATATAAGAAAATAAGTAAAAACAATTTAACCAAATAAACGTATGGTACATTCGTATATGGCCACCCCTACCGCTCTTTTCGATCAAAAACAGTAATTAAAAGCAAGAAAAACCAAAAGTTTGTAAGAATACAACCAAAAAGCAATATCGTTTTATTAAGATCGCAGTATATGTATAAAAATTACTATTATAACCATTATTGTTTTTGATCGCAATTTATGCATCCAAACTCAGAAAAAAACTGGGTTTTCATAGAAAATCGGTGTGTGCTATTTGATCTAATGAGACGTAGTTGTTGGTTTTTTTTAAGCTTGGATTCTTTCACTCAAAGGGGGAGTAATCCTTCTTCAAATTACAATTTTTTGGTTAAAATGAATACTGGTAAATCTGGTTATGTTCGAAAATATAGAGGATATCAATCATCATTTCATGGAAAAATTAAGTAATACATAATTACCGACTTAATATGCATTGGCAATAATGGTTTCAGGAATCATTGATCGATTCAATGATTTAATGGGATACTATTTTGTGAATTCGGCATGGCCTGCAAAAGCTCTAAGTAGTTATTTTCGTTTGCCTAGAAAAGGTTGTCATCTATTATATCTATTTTGGTGATGCGAGTACTATGTTTTCGATAGAAAAATAAAAATATTGCATATATTATATTTCTTTTATTTGTATTTATTGTACCAAACAGTGTGAAATGTTATCTAATAATATCATATAACAAAAGCAAACTAACCCGATGTAAATGCACTGCTGCTGTCGTTCTCATCATTTAAAATCATGAGAATCTTTTTTTTTTTTTGTTGTTGTTGCTGTTTTGGCGGAGCCATCTACATTCAACATCTTATGTTCAACTTTTATTTTAACATGTTAGACGCAATTAAGCTATTTTTCTTCTATTTATAGTACCCTAACGTCTTCAATTTTTTGCTATGAACCCTTTTACTTGAGACCATATTAACTCTATGAGATTAAGCTCACAATTGAAAAGCAGCAAGTTTGGCTGTGTAGCGTTTAATAACAATTAAGCTTTCACCATGTTTTCCTTAGTAAGTGTACTATATTAATGAATCTTTTATTAGATGACCGTGCCACACAACTTATATTATAACTACCTACATATGTATATAACTAACTAATATGAAACTAGTTTTATTAACGTCAAACCAAGAAGCTAGTAATACAATTTGGATTCGAACCTAATTATTAAACTCCCAACGTACATACATATGTTTGATTGTACGCAAGGAATAAGTTCTCTTGTATCTTAATTGTATCTTAAAGAGTTAGGCCAAGGCAGTAAAAATAGGTTTTTTGTGATTTTTTTTTTTTTCAGGAAAAAGGTAAAATTAATCAAGTTTACTAAAGTAGAAGTTTATTATACATAAGAAAGACTGTAAAACAAAATTTTGGTGGCATAAAAATGGCGGCTGTGCTGCGTTTCTCAGTTTCTTTATAGCCGACGCCCTTTATCTGAGAAAAAACCCTAATCACCAGCCTCGCCTTGTAACGAGCAGAATCATTTGAACTGGCACTTTTAATTTTAAACACCCATCTATTATCAATAATCTTTCCCAGTTCCCAGGTCTTGTTGTCTTTAAGGGCACCCATTTGCACTTTCATCGCTTGCTCCCACTTGACCGAATCCTCGGACTGCACTGCTTCTTCAAAAATTCTGGGCTCCACATATACAGCTATAAAGGCACAACCTGCAAGAAAGCTGAAGCAAAACTAGTGCTAGCCTTTGATGAATTTCTCAGACGACACTTAAGCGGAACTTCGCAGATATTATTGCCTTCTCTTCCTCAGCTGAATCACAGCCTGTATTTTCACTTACTTGCACCATCAAATAATTCGGGATGTCCTTCAACTCTAACATCAATGGACTCTGGAAATGGTTTAAAAATTACGTCACCACTAACCTTTTCTTTGTTTTTTCCAGGAATCCATATTATGTAGCCTTTAGTCCCTTCCACGTATCCCAGTAAAATACCTCTCTCAGACTTCATATCCCACTTCCGCCTTTTTTGTTCAGGAATATGAACATAACATACCTTGTCGAAAACTTTCCAATCTACGGGACTTGTCAAACGCTTGCTAGTCCACAGCTCAACAGGTGACTTTCCGTTCTTATCTAAAGATATCTGTTTTATAATAAAAGCTGCAGTGTTGACTGCTTCAGCCCAAAGTTTTGCGTGGCAAACTCTTGGCGTGTATCATTGTCTTCTCCGCCTCTACTAGAGTTCTCATTTCTGGTTCAGCTTTCCCATTTTGCTCCGGGCATTATGGCACCGATGCCTGATGAGCAATTTTGTACCTTCGCAGCACACTTCTAAAGTCTTGATTTACAAATTCTGCTTCATTATCACTTCTTAACTTCTTATCGTTTTTAAATTATAACCCGTTTCTGTTTTTAATTTATTAATAAAATCCGCAAAATAAGAATAAACCTAGTTTTTATTTTTTTAAGAAATAAACCACGCGATAATTTGAAAAATCATCCTTAAACATAAGAAAAATTCGAGAATTTGACAGCGATGGCTTTTGCATAGGCCCACACAAATCAGCATGGATCAACTCACCCGCTAGATTTGCTTTACTTTTACTTGCGGGAAACTTTAACTTTGAATGTTTTCCGAAAACACACAAATTATATGATTTAACGATAGCTATATTTTCTTTGATCAAAAAATTTGAAACCGATCTCGCGTTTTGGTGGGCTAGTCGCTCGTGCCACATTTTTAAATCGTCATTTTTGTTTGCTGCTATATTAGCACATGGAAAAACTATCTTAAAAATCATTTGAAACAAGGATCTCTCGCGCACTCCCACTGCCACAATATTGTTTCCTTCAAACAATTGACATTTTTCACGATTAGACACTAATCAAAGTCCCTTATATAAAGCCGAATTAAACGAGAATAAATTTACTTTTATGTCCGACACAAACAACACATCTTTTAAGCATTTTTTTTTTAACCAAGTTGAACCGTTTAACGATAAAATCTGCACGTCACCACGACCGAATGCCTTTATTAACTTCCCATTAAAAAAACGCTTACATTTTGGGGTTGATTGAATTTTCTGTATGATTAAAAGATTTTTTTATTACAAGTCATGTGATCCGTTGCCCCTGAATCCAAAAACCAACTTTCAGGTTCTCCATCTCTTTCGCTCAAAAGGAGAGTGGAAATAAACGCTTCCTTTGTTTTTTTTTTTCATGTTTTCTTTTTGGACAGTTTCTCTTCCAGTGCCCTGTTCTCTTACAGAAGAAACATTTACCACCACTACCACTAATGCTACTTCTGTTGCTTTGTTCACGTGTGCAATGTTTTGTGTGAACCATTTTGCCTTTTCTGCTATGAATGCATCTTCTTGGTGTGTAACTGTATGAAGTGACAAACGGGTCTCTTCTATAATGAGGCGACTGGTAAGATCAGAAATTCCCGTTGACTCCCATGCCGTATGGAAATGCATGTATTTTTCTGGTAGCATCATCAGAATTTTTGTGACTAACATACTTTCCGATACCGTTTCACCCAAATCGCGCAACTGTTGTGCGATGGATTCCAGCTGTAAGATATGCGTCGCAATATCGTCTCTCTCGTCTTTTGCAAATGCATAGAATTTTTGCTGAAGCATATGTATGTTCGTCTGAGATTTTTGTTCGTAAACTATGTGTGTGAGTGGCTGCTGACCAAGGGCCGTAACAATAATTTTTTGTGCCTTAAAGTCGGATCTGATAAAATCTTTAAAATCTAACTTTGTTTCATCATAAGGCCTTTTTAAAAATCCACTCACAATTCGATATAGATCACTGCCCTGTAGTATAACTTTTACTTGGAACTTCCAGGTCACCCATTGATTCGCTGACTGCAGCCTTTAAATTGTATTTTCAGAGTCCGCTTTTCTATACAAAAATAACTTTTCCACTTTTTCACTTTTTTGATCTGAAATTTAAATTCCCGCGACTCATTCGCAATTGCTAATTTCCAAAAAAAAACTCGCCAGTTACCACGCGTCTGGGCCCATAACCTGTTGAAGTTTGAAAAAGAAAAGGCGACCGATCGGTTTAAGGTTTTTAATTGGACTGAGTAAAAAAAGGTACATAATGTAAGTGCGTTGGAATATAAAAGAAAATAAGTAAAAACAATTTAACCAAATAAACGTATGGTACATTCGCATATGGCCACCCCTACCGCTCTTTTCGATCAAAAACAGTAATTAAAAGCAAAAAAAACCAAAAGTTTGTAAGAATACAACCAAAAAGCAATATCGTTTTATTAAGATCGCAGTATATGTATAAAAATTACTATTATAACCATTATTGTTTTTGATCGCAATTTATGCATCCAAACTCAGAAAAAAACCGGGTTTTCATAGAAAATCGGTGTGTGCTATTTGATCTAATGAGACGTAGTTGTTAGTTTTTTTTAAGCTTGAATTCTTTCACTCAAAGGGGGAGTAATCCTTCTTCAAATTACAATTTTTTGGTTAAAATGAATACTGGTAAATCTGGTTATGTTCGAAAATATAGAGGATATCAATCATCATTTCATGGAAAAATTAAGTCATACATAATTACCGGCTTAATATGCATTGGCAATAATGGTTTCAGGTATCATTGATCGATTCAATGATTTAATGGGATACTATTTTGTGAATTCGGCATGGCCTGCAAAAGCTCTAAGTAGTTATTTTCGTTTGCCTAGAAAAGGTTGTCATCTATTATATCTGTTTTGGTGATGCGAGTTCTATGTTTTTGATAGAAAAATAAAAATATTGCATATATTGTATTTCTTTTATTTGTATTTATTGTACCAAACAGTGTGAAATGTTATCTAATAATATCATATAACAAAAGCAAACTAACCCGATGTAAATGCACTGCTGCTGTCGTTCTCATCATTTAAAATCATGAGAATCTTTTTTTTTTTTGTTGTTGTTGCTGTTTTGGCGGAGCCATCTACATTCAACATCTTATGTTCAACTTTTATTTTAACATGTTAGACGCAATTAAGCTATTTTTCTTCTATTTATAGTACCCTAACGTCTTCAATTTTTTGCTTTGCTTCCTTTTACATGGGACCATATCAACTCTATGAGATTAAGCTCACAGTTGAAAAGCAGCAAGTTTGGCTATGTAGCGTGTGATAACAATTGTTTTCTTTAGTAGGTGTACTATATTAACGAATCTTTTATTAGATGACCGTGCCATACAACTTATATTATAGCTACCTACATATGTATAAAACTAACTTAACCTCAAACCAAGAAGCTAGTAATACAATTTGGATTCGAACCTAATTATTAAACTCCCAACGTACATACATATGTTTGGTTTTACGCAAGGAATAAGTTCTCTTGTATCTTAATTGTATCTTAAGGGGTTCGGCCAAGGCAGTAAAAATAGGTTTCTTGTGATTTTGTTTCCAGGAAAAATGTAAAATAAATCGAGTTTACTAAGGTAGAAGTTTATTGTACATATGGTAGACTGTAAAACTGTGTGAAACAAAATTTTGGTGGCATAAAAATGGCGGCTGTCCTGCGTTTCTCAGATCACCCTTCTTTTTTGGAAGGATCTACGGCCGTAACAATAACTACTGTAAGTTTCAAATTATGATGAGTCACAACAGCTTGAGAAGTATAGGGTTTGCCAATAGAGACTTGACAAATTTAAATTTAATTTGTGAATGCACTCTTTCACTTATCATCAAACTGTCACTGTCAATTTATTCAGTAAACTCAACATTTTTATCAGTACACTAACGAGCAACGTCCGCAAATTATAAAAATTTTCTACAGATATTGAAAGTCGCAAAATCATCTCACGAAGCTTATTTTTGGCTCAATGGGTTTGTCAATAAGCAAAATATGCGTTATTGGTCGGGTGAAAGCCCACATGTGCTTAATGAATCACTTCATCCACAAAAAATAACTGTTTGGTGCGGTTTGCATGCCGGCGGTGTTATTGGGCCATATTTTTTCTTCGACGATAACGATCGTCACGTCACTGTGAATGGTCAGCGTTATCGCGCCATGATCACCGATTATTTTTGGCACGAATTGGAAGATATGGACTTGGACGACATGTGGTTTCAAAAGGATGGTGCCACAAACCACACAGCACACGTTACAATCGATGTATTGAAGAGTAAGTATGGTGAACGTGTTATCTCAAGATATGGGCCAGTCGATTGGCCGCCTCGTTCGTGCGATTTAATGCCGCTTGACTATTTTCTGTGGGGCTACGTTAAGTCATTGGTTTATGCCAACACGCCGACGACGTTGGAAGAGCTCAGAACCAACATTGAACTCGAAATAGCGGCGGTTTCGGCCGAAATGTGTAGCCAAGTTGTTGAAAATTGGGTTCAACGAATCGACCGCTGCAAACGTGCCCGCCATATGAACGAAGTTGAGTTCCATTCATAAATGTTTTGATTGTACTTCAAGCCAATAATAAAGTTTTTGAAATGTCTCAAATGGTTTACCTGTTATTTAAAAAAAAAATTGTCAAGTCGTTATTAGAGAACCCTATACATAGGATTTTTTTGATATTTACATTTTTTGCCGAATGGCGTACATCCAAAGTCAAACTAGAAAGTTTCGTAGAAAAATCGCCAGAAAATTGTTGATAGCCAATAAACTATGTTATATAAAAAATATATGTACTTATTAAGGCAATATATGTATTTCTAAAGCTCTTGTTAAAATTTGTGAATTGTGAATTTATTGAAAATTGTTCAAGTCATGGTTGCGGCCAATTTAAAAAATGCAGCTTTGAAATTAACTTGTTTAAATTTTTAAATAATACCATAGAAAGTCATAATGGCGGTCTTGTATTAAACAAAATGGTTGTTTAAAAAAACCTAGAGTGACCTAACTCCTTAAGCCGATCATATTTACCTGTAATAAAAATATCAATTATTGTACATATCTACATAAAAAGGGTTTTCCAAAGTCATATATGATATTTACCTTATAAAAATCGGTTCCGTAGAATGGAATTAATTAGAATATTTAAATTTGCTGATTACTACTTATATAATGTTTATTATAACTGACCGACCGTCAGTTTAAGGTCTTTAATTGGACTGAGTAAAAAAAGGTACATAATGTAAGTGCGACAGAATATATAAGAGTATAAGCAAAAACTAACACATACGTGTGTAACAAAAGGTAAATCAAATATTCATGAATTCATTTTAACACTACAACTTTTATTAATATTAGATTGTTACATTGCTTTCGATATTTATAATTTTTAATACAGGTTTAATATTGTATTATGTTCCATTAAATAATTTCTAAAAACTGAGAAAACAAAACAAATAATTTCTTTAAAAAAAAAACAAAATTCTATAAATAATTCATTTACAAAAACTTACGTAATCGGCAATACACCAATCATATCCCTCAAAGTTTGGAATCGTTCTTTAGGCAGAGCTTTGGTAAAAATGTCAGCTTTTTACAACTGGAATGGAATATGTTGAATACCAAAAACATTTTCTGCATATTTGTCTCTTATGAAGTTGTATCTGACGTCAACGTGTTTTATTCTGTTGTGAAATTCCGGATTCTTTATTAACCTGATAGCGCTTTCATTGTCCAGATAGAGTGTTGACTTCTGATAACGAACATTGAGATCTTCTAGAAGAAGCTTTAGCCAAGAGATCTCCTTTACCGCTTCGGCCGCTGCGATGTACTCTGACTCCCTCGTCGAGAGCGCCACACACCGCTGTTTCCGAGAACTCCAGGAAATAGGACCATCACCAAAAAAACATATAAAACCACTGGTAGATCGTCTGATTTTCCGATCGCCAGCATAATCAGCGTCACTGTAAGAGTCAAAGCTAAATTTATATATCGAATTAAAAACAATACATTAGTTTTGTGTTCCTTTTACATATCTCAAGATACGCTTTAATGCCTTAACATGAACTTCCGCAGGATTTTCCATGTACCGGCTCACTATACCCAACGCAAAAGATATGTCGGCTCTGGTGCCAATAGCCAGATACATAAGGCTGCCAATTGCCTCTCTATATGGAAAGTTTTCATCGCCAGAGCCTTCTTCCTCAATATTTCGGAAGCTCCAGGTATCGGCGGGTGTTGAAACAGAATTTGCGTTTGCCATACCAAGAAAATATATAACCGAGAAAATATCTGGCCTCAAAAACCTTGACTGCAAATTCCTTCACCAGGAAGTTGGTAGCCTTCGAGATTCTGTCTTCGTCAATTGCCGCGATAACGCCGTCGTCAATCTAAATGGCCAAAACAAAGCCTTCTCCAACGAAAACACACGGATCAGCTCTTGACATTTCTAGTCGAAAGGATCGAAGATATGATAAAAATTTTTCATTCCATATCCGTGACGCCTGCTTAAGCTCATACAAGCTCTTGGGGAGTTTACAAACGCGTCCTGTGCCATCGTCGAAACCTTTTGGCTGCTTCATAAAAATATCTTCCTTGAGGTTGCCATTCAAGAATGCTGTTGTTATGTCAAATTGTTTAATCTTGTACCCTTTTAATGCTGCTAACCGAAGAACTGTTCGAATTGATAAAAATCTGGCTACTGGGCTAAAGGTTTCTTCATAGTCGACGCCCTTTATCTGAGAAAAAACCCTAATCACCAGTTTCGCCTTGTAACGAGCAGGATCATTTGAACTGGCACTTTTAATTTTAAACACCCATCTATTATCAATAATCTTTCGATCATTAGGCGGCTCTACCAGTTCCCAGGTCTTGTTGTCTTTAAGGGCATCCATTTCAACTTTCATCGCTTGCTCCCACTTGACCGAATCCTCGGACTACACTGCTTCTTCAAAAGTTCTGGGATCCACATATATAGCTATAAAGGCACAACCTCCAAGCAAAGCTGAATCAAAACTGGTGCTAGCCTTTGCTGAATTTCTCAGACGATACTTAAGCGGAACTTCGCAGATATTATTGCCTTCTCTTCCTTAGCTGAATCATAGCCTGCATTTTCACCTACATCGTCACTTGCGCCGCCACTCGTGTCGCCACTTGCTTCGTTACCTGCATCGTTACTTGCACCATCAAATAATTCGGGATGTCCTTCATCTCCAACATCAATGGAATCTGGAAATGGTTTAAAAATTACGTCACCACTAATCTTTACTTTGTTGGTTCCAGGAATCCATATTCTGTAGCCTTTAGTCCCTTCCACGTATCCCAGAAAAATACCTCTCTCAGACTTCATATCCCACTTCCGCCTTTTTTGTTTAGGAATATGAACATAACATATCTATCCGAAAACTTTCCAATCGACAGGATTTGACAAACGCTTTTTAGTCCACAGCTCAAAAGGTGACTTTCCGTTCTTATCTAAAGATGTCCGATTTATAATAAAAGCTGCAGTGTTGACTGCTTCAGCCCAAAGTTTGCGTGGCAAACTCTTATCGTGTATAATTGCCTCTACCAGAGCTCTCATTTCTCGTTCAGCCTTCCCATTTTGCTCCGGGCAATATGGCACCGATGTCTGATGAGCAATTGTGTACCTTCGCAGCACACTTCTAAAGTCTTGATTTACAAATTCTGTTCCATTATCACTTCTTATCGTTTTATATTATAGCACCTTTCTGTTTTTAATTTATTAAAAAAATCTGCAAAATAAGAACAAACCTAGTTTTTATTTTTTTAAGAAATAAACCACGCGATAATTTGAAAAATCATCCTTAAACAAAAGAAAAATTCGAGAATTTGACAGCGATGACTGTTGCATAGGCCCACACAAATGAGCATAGATCAACTCAGCCGGTAGATTTAATTTACTTTTACTTGCGGGAAACTTTAACTTTGAGTGTTTTCCGAAAACACATGCTTCACAAAAAAAAATTATCTGATTTAACGATAGCTATATTTTCTTTGATCAAAAAATTTGAAACCGATCTCGCGTTTTGGTGGGCTAGTCGCTCGTGCCACATTTTTAAACTGTCATTTTTGGTTGCTGCCATATTAGCACATGGAAAAACTATTTTAAAAATCGTTCGAAACAAGGATCTCTCGCGAACTCCCACTGCCACAATATTGTTTCCTTCCAACAATTGACATTTTTCACGGTTAGACACTAATCGAAGTCCCTTATCCAAAGCCGAATTAAACGAGAGTAAATTTACTTTTATGTCCGACACAAACAACACATCTTTTAAGCATTTCTTTAACCAAGTTGAACCGTTGAACGATAAAATCTGCACGTCACTACGACCGAATGCCTTTATTAATTCAACATTAAAAAACGCGTACATTTTGGGGTTGACTGAATTTTTTGTATGAAGAAAACATTTTTTTATTAAAAGTCATGTGATCCGTTGCCCCTGAATCCAAAAACCAATTTTCAGCATCACCATCTCTTTCGCTCAAAAGGAGAGTGGAAATAAACGCGTCCCTTGTTTTTTTTTTTTCATGTTTTGTTTTTGGACAGTCTTCCAGTGCCCTGGTCTCTTACAGAAGAAACATTTACCACCACTACCACTAGTGCTACTTCTGTTGTTCTTGTTCACGTGTGGAATGTTTTGTGTGAACCGTTTTGCCTTTTCTGCTATGAATGCATCTTCTTGGTGTGTACCATTATGAAGTGACAAACGGGTCTCTTCTATAATGAGGCGACTGATTCCAGCTGTGAGATATGCGTCGCAATATCGTCTCTCTCGTCTTTTGCAAATGCATAGAATTTTTGTTGAAGCATATGTATGTTCGTCTGAGATTTTTGTTCGTAAGCCGATTCCAATTTAATCCACATTTCATGCGATGATTTACAATTAACTAACAACAATAATTTTTTGTGCCTTAAAGTCGGATCTGATAAAATCTTTAAAATCGTCAGGCCTTTTTAACAATCCACTCACAACTCGATATAAATCACTGGCCTGTAGTATAATTTTTATTTGGAACTTCCAATTCACCCATTTATCCGCTATCTGCAGCCTTTAAATTTTATTTTCAGAGTCCGCTTTTCTAAACAAAAATAACTTTTCCACTTTTTCACTTTTTTGATCTGAAATTTAAATTCCCGCGACTCATTCGCAATTGCTAATTTCCGCGTCGGTTACCACGCGTCTGGACACATAACCTGTTGAAGCTCGAAAAAGAAAACACGACCGATCGGCTTAAGGTCTTTAATTGGACTGACTAAAAAAAGGTACATAATGTAAGTGCGATAGAATATATAAGAGTACAAGTAAAAACTAACACATACGTGTGTAACAAAAGTAAATAAAATATTCATGAATTCATTTTAACAATTATACAACGTAATTTGACATCCATATACTCGTAAAACAATTTAACCATATAAATGTATGGTACATTCGGATATGGCCACTCCTACCGCTCTTTTCGATCAAAAACAGTGTTTAAAAGCAAGAAAAACCAAAAAAATTTGTAAGAATACAACCAGAAAAAGAATATAACAATTCCACTAAGACCGCAGTATATGTATAAAAAATTACTATTATAACCATGATTGTTTTTTGATCGCAATTTATGCATCCAAACTCAGAAAAATAGAAAATCGGTGTGTGCTATTTGATCAAATGAGACGTAGTTGATAGTTTTTTAAGCTTGGTGGATTTTTTCACTCAAAGGGGGAGTAATCCTGCTTCAAATTACCATTTTTTGGTTAAAATGAATACTGGTAAATATGGTTATGTTCGAAAATAAAGAGGATATCAATCATCATTTCATGGAAAAAGTAAGTCATAATTACCGGCTTAATATGCATTGGCAATATGTTTAATGGGATAATATTTTGTGAATTCGTCAAGGCCTGCAAAATCTCTAAGTTTGTCTAGAAAAATTAGTGAAACTAAGTATTAAGGCAAGAGCAATAATACCAGACTAAGGTGCTAACTTTTTTAGTCATATTGTCATGTATTGTCATATATTTTTGACTCCGCTCATCTTTTAATATCTGTAAGAAACAAACGTATGGTAATATTATTTTCAATAATGAAAATAAAGAAGTTTCATAGAAAGATGTGGATAAATTCTGTTATTCATTCGACTGTTTTTTTTTTTTATAATTCCGCGCGTGCACCAAGGGGATATGAATGCCTTTTTACTGGCTGGTGTTAGGTTTCGATATTTTTCCAGAGGTGGTTGTAAAACTGGAGCCAGTGCATCCTTAACCAGTGGGTCTTAGAACGTGCTAACAACGTTCGTTAAATTTAGCCCAGACAGCAACCACTCCAACATCAGTGCTATACCTTCATGTCAGATTTGACGCCGACGGGATTTACATATAACTACATACAAATTCTATAAAAAGACTTTTTCAGAGAATTACCTCACACGGAATTCGAACCCGTGACCCTCTGCTTGAGGAGTCTATGCATATACCACTACACCGCGGCCACCCTTAATTAAAAATCGTGACTTTAGATTAGACCCAAAATTGACCAGTGAACATGTTTATCCCAACTCAATGCAGAAAATGCGTGTTATACTGGCAGTGTCTCAAGTTATAAGCACAAACGTTGCTTTAGGTATTTATACTCAAGTACCTTGTGCTGCAACCAACTCTGAAACTGGAAAATACGGCTGGATTGATAGAAATTTGGATAGCCTGTTTGACATATTTAATTCTTTTTCTTTCAACGAGTCAAACTTAACGAATCCACTTTCGCATTTGTGTGGTAGGAAGAGTACTTAAAGATTTTAACATTCACAAATCCACTGGGCCTCCACTGGATATCCCCTCTTCTTCTGAAAAGGAGTTCTTCCATGCTACTCTTTAGGACTCTATTCGAGCAGATGAAAAACGGCATTTGTCCAGTCCGTCTTTTAAAAACGCGAACCTTTTTCTCTTTTCTCCTACACCTTTTTTCCAAGGTCATCGAAACGTTGATAAGCGATCAACTCATGAAAAATCTCGAAACATAAAAACTTTTTTTGTAGCAACAGGTCCACTGGTGATTTGATGTACATCAATCTGGCAAAAGCAAGATAGTTGTATATAATTGATATTTCTAAGGCATTTGACAAAGTTTGGCATCAGACTCTTTTGTCGAAAATGTGTGCAATAGGGATCGACGAATCTCTTCTTCGCCTTTTGGTGAAGTTTAAGTTGTTTTGAATAGCGTCAAGTTTAATAAAAGCTGGTGTACCCCAGGGCGCGGTCTCCGACTCTTTTTTTAATTTTCATCAATGATTCCTTGTCTGCTTCTTCTAATCAAATAAATCCATTGCTGAAAACAGTAGTCTCTGCTTCTTATATTCCTTCCCAAACTCACATCCCTATTCTTCGGCTGTAGAACGGGAACCACAGCGTATATTAAGCACATTAAATTCCATAAATAATTGGGGAACTACCAACAGAGTGAAATTTGAGACTTCCAAACCACAATGCTTTTTGCCCACAACTAGTCAGGTGCCCCTTACTCCCGTAAACTCTTAAGCCTACTGTTAAACTAAAAGACTTTCAATTATTTTACTTTAAGTTTATTTCAATATGTTAAGCTTCAGACTGCCCCATTCCAACTCTTTGCAAGTATTTATATGTTCTTAATTCTATAGTAAGTGTTAGTGTGTTTAAATATACTAATAGTACTGCCGATACAAATAAAATCATTTTGTGGAATATATTATATTGATAGTATAACATCTTCATTTTTTACATTATTGTTTATTTATTATTATTATGATTATTATTGTTATAAGTATAATAGGGGTCTTCACTCCCTGCTCGCTTCGCTCGCCAACCACCGCTCGCTTCAATGAAATGATAAAAAAAATAAATATACTTTTAAACGCAACGATTATAATTTTTTTTTTTTTGTATTATAACACTTACGACGGTGCTTCCTCGTACACAATATTCTTTATTTCCTTTTCCTCTAGCTTACATTCAATCTTTATACCGCTTTGACTTGTGCAACGCGACAGGACGACATACAGCTGGCCGTGGTAAAAATGTTATCTTTAGTTTTCACGAATAAGTCGACGAGCCCAAAACTTTGACCTTGGAGCTTGTTAATAGTAATACCAAAAGCAAATCGGATGGGAAAGTGTATACGCTTAAGTAAGAAGGGCATGTCGCGATCACCGCGCGTTATTCGCGGCACGTGAATTATGTCGTCTTTTTTCTCGCCAGTCAAGATTGTCTTAGCTATCCGCCTAACTACTAATCTCGTGCTATTACACAGTCCGTTAGTTATGCATAAATTTCTCAATAACATTACAATAGCACCTACTTTTAGATTTAAGTCAGTGGGCATCAACCCGCTTGGTGTCATCGACAACAGATATTTGGGTGGATACTGTAAAGTCGTGTTTTCATTGTCAGTTTAATCCCCGCCAAGAGATTCAGCCTGATCAATTGAAACACACATAACAGTGTCCCCGGGTATTAGTTTTAAGATGCCATCATTTTTATCTCGTCATTACGCGCCGCCAAAATTGAACGGCTACTCATTTCTTCTGTTGATAGGATACATTTCATGAATTTAATCATCGCATAAAAAATTTTCCTGTATTTATCAAGTTTTAATTCTATAATTTTAAGTCTGTCATCGTCCGCCTTTTTTTACAACCGGCAAAACTTGTCGAAAATCTCTGCCTAATATTAAAGTTTTACCCGCAGAAGGTCGTCGGTCGTTGTAGACATCTCGAAATTTGCGATCTAGCTAAATCAGTACAGTTTAAGGTATCATTTGAGCATTAAAAAAAGCAAACGCAAATAAATTATTATAAACTCGAATTTTTTTTTCTGAAGTGTTTGCTTATTTCTTCTTTACCATACATCAGATATATTAAATTATTTTTTTTGAATATTGATTATTTGCTGGAGATAACAGTTCAATTTTTCGTCGATGGCAACAACTCCGATTTAAACGTGACTTTTCACCCTTAAAATTTAAAGCTTTACAATTCTCGCATGCACTTTTTAAATCTCCGTGATCGATGTAGTCAATTTTTTTTGGATCAGCACCCAAATATAATTTTTTTTTTTTTGCACGCTTATTAGCATGAAATTCTAAAGTACGCTTACGCTTTCGTTTTTTCGCTATTTGTTCTTCATACATATTCTCAATACACTTTTTCAACTCTATTTCTTCCTTCTTTTTTTCGTAATGTATTTGTATTGCCAAATGGCATAGGTGGTACAACTTTTCTTTCCATAGCATGTTCTAAGTATTTCTTCAATATTTTCTGTAGATATTGGATGTTGAATATGAGGACCTACACCTAATAATAGTTTTGGTCACTATCAACCAAGCTTTTATCAGTTGAGGGTGTTTCGCCAGTTCTTTTATTGTCTCCGTTTTGCTTATTTATGTCTTGACTGTTTTTACAATTTTCTTTTGCGTCTGGTGATTCCATATGATGTTCTTGATTTCTCCGAATTCACTAAATATATGGCCAAGAAACTTTATCTGCCTTTTTATAAATGTTGATTTTTTCGGGGTGAATTTCAACCCAATCGATTAAGCCTTTTCTAGCACAAGCTTAAAAGTCTTATAGTGTTCTAATTTGGTAGCGCTATGAATGAAAAAATCATCTAACTTTGGTACAAAAAGGTAATCTCAAAAAACGATATCTCCCAAAAGGTGTAATAAAATTGTTTAACGTAAATGAGTCATAATCTAACGGCCAGACCCAAAATCCCGAGTTTGCATCTAAAATGCTGAAATATTTTGTACTACTTAAACGTTTATTAGATTTCTCAACTGTTTGAAATTGATAATGTGACTTTAAAATTGCTTTATTGAGGTTTCTCGGATCAAGGCATACACTTAAAGTACCATCTGACTTTTGTCACTTTTGAACTTACCCATTCTGTAGATTTTTCAACCTTTTTAATCACTCCAAGATTCTCCATGCGACATAATACTTGATTAAATTTTTCCTTCGCAAGGGAGTCTGCAACAGATTCCGCTAAATCTGCTTCGACGTTGCGTATATAAGTAACTGTTCTGCACATTTTTGTATGGTGTTTTTTTCTGCCGCAATTTTTACAGCAACTTAAATTGCGGGGCACTTGTGTTTGTGCTTCTCACCACATCTTTGACATATTTCTATATCAGATTGTTACTGCATTTGTTTTCCGAAATTATTGGATATTTGCAGCTGTTAGAGTTTGATGACGTTGAAAAATATTTACTCTTGTTTGATTTTTGTGCCTGAATTGTGAGGTAGTTGAATTGGGAATTAGATGATTTTACTTCTCCAATCATTGAGCTGTCCCTTTGGCCTTGAATTTGTTGCGCTTGTTCCTCAGTTATTTCTAATGTTTTGCCAATCAATGGCTTTGTCTAATTTTATAGCACCCTCATCTAAAAACTTCCCTTTAATGTGAATATATCTGCAATCCACAAGTAAAACTATCTCGTACGATGTCTTCTCGGATAGTTCTAAATTCACATTTTAAGCTGAGGTTTTTTAAAGCGGTATTGTATGTATCAATTCCTTCATCTGGCTTTTGCTTTCGCGAAAAAAATACATGCCGTTCCATAACTAATAATTAAAAATAATTTTGAAATAATTTCACTATATCTCCATATTTCACATTGTCGAAATTAATATTAAAATAGTAAAATATATCTAAGCACGTTGGTCCAATTTAATGCACTAGTATTGCTATCTTTCGAGAATCACTTTTTGACTCCAAATTAGAAACTCGCATGTATACTATAAATTGATTATACCAATTTTTCCATGCACTAGACATATTAGATGATTGATGGTATGGACGATGAATACCCACGAATATTTTGGGATTCAGAACTTATTTCTTTATTTGGCTTGATATCATTCAATTTTATAATCTTACAAATTTTTGACAAGGAATCTGACACCATCTCAAATTAAAAGGTTTTCAATTATTTTACCTTAAGTTCATTTCAATATGTTTCACTTTAGATTACTCCTGTCTTTTCAATTATTAATATGTTCTTAATTTTAAGTGTTAGTATGTTAAAATATACTATTAGTACTGCCAACACAAATACAATCTTTATGTGGAGTATATCATAATAACTCACCCGAGTTTCAAAGTAGATATTACTCGTTATTAAAAAATAATAAATTTTTGAGTACTGAATATGACTGACTAAATTTCGTTCACTTAATGCTATTTTCATTACTACTCGTACTTATATTATTGTACCATATATACTAATACATTGTTATGCCTGAGATACAGCTACACTCTATTGAATTCGTCGAAACTCTCGTCGGGCCAGATTACCGCCCGGGATTTAGGCTCTGGTATTTCCTTCAGTGTCTTGGGGCGTAAACCAGGATGAAATTCTGTTTTGGTGTAAAGAACCTTATTCAACAGGATCTCTTACGTTCCTATATATTCGAAGATTGTTACGTTCAACCCACTTATGATTAATTGTGATTATTATGATTAATCAAACACAGTTTAATTTATAAACTATTAATTACTTTATTATTAAGCAAAATTAGTCTTATTTAATATAAAACAATTATTATTCATAAATCACTATTGATATTTCTGAGTTCTGATTCCAACTTAAAAGATTTTATTTGTTGTCCCTCTATTTATAACTCTCTTAATAGCTGATTTAACAAAAAATTCAATAAACGAAAACTTAAACTAAACGCTAAGTCAGCAGGTCACACGGTATATTTTCCCACATTGGATTTTTGTAGTGTCTTGTTGCTGTTGTTGTACCTGCACATGCATAACACGTCCCCCTTTTTAACACATCTAAGGATTTTTTATATTAAGATTCGACTTTGGTGTTGTTTCGATCTATAGGGTGTCTGCCGCTGTATAGTTTGAATGTCGAACACGTAACGTCATTTCTGGGTTTACTTGATACCCAACATGCTTATTACAACCGCTCTGGACTCTTCTCTATGGCTTTTGCCCAAAGCTCCTTTTGTTCTGTATTTCCGAAGAAAGGTCTTGTAGTTCGTGAATATCTTTAATCGTGATCTTGGATATAGGTTCATGGCTTATCATAATATCTCTGAGCTTGTGGTTGATTCAACAGTCCTCTAGTTCTCCATATGAATGTTGATCTTTAAGCAATATTTCATCATCGTTGTCCATTGCCTCGATTGTAGTATCATGTATTTCTAGTTTACAGTTATTTTATTATTATATAATTCCTGACCCAAAAAGCTTGCCTTCGTCTGTTTTATTTTTATAACATTAACATTTATATTGTGTTTCATCTGTTGTAGTATAAATAATGAGTTTGTTTTAATTTTGTGAAAAATTTCGACTTTAGAATTAATTACTTTAATATTACAATTGTCAGCTCTATTTCTCATAAATATATTTACTTCACAATTTGATTAACGTACTTTCTAACATTTGGTGCTTATAAACATATAATTTATTAAAAATTTAAGAATTATTTAAGTCTTCTGTTAAACTGTATCCTTCTTTATTGTTTGCAATGATCAAATATTTATATCTTAAAGCTGAAATTAAAATTCCGTCTTAATAATTTTCGGAATAGCAATTGTTTCATGTGTATCGTAGAGTTTTTTCTTACAGTTGGGACGAAGATAACGACTATAATTTTCTGGTCTATGGTAAAGGATTTTAATTCGATCATTTTTAAAATTTCGGAATAATTTTCTGTACTTGGCTCAATAGCCAGGGTTAAACGTTGTCCTAATTCTCGTAATTCGTTTATTAAATCTATTGGTTCAATAATACGAGGGTGTAAAATCCCTCCCAAGATGAATAACAAACTATCAACAACCTGTTTTATTTCTGTTTCTAATAATGTAATATTAATGTTTGTGATTAATTTTACTAGTTATTTCCTCATAGTATGCAGTAAGAAAAATGGTCCTGTTAAGATTTTCTTCACTGTCTCTAGCCATATTGACTTCCTAAATAATATTATTAATCTTGTTTATGGTTGTATTACTATTTTAATACTTTCGATAACTTGTTTGTTTAAATGACTGAGCACTTTTATATTTTCTCCCATTCCATCTTTAATGCGCTCTTCATTTTGTGAAACACCCTGAATAGCTTTGTAGTAATAACTAGCTTCTTCGTTATCCATAGTTCCAAAGAGAGCTTTTAAGCCTTATCATTTAATATTTAGAAAACTTCTTTTTTTTCCCCGTTTTGGCTTCCCAACAATTCCTGAAATTATTCTGATTCTGTTTTCTTCGAACCCAAACACTAACTCGTGGTGTTGTGGACTGTACAATTGTAGCAGAACTCTGCATATGACATTCGTATGTCCCAAATTTTAAGTTGGTTCAATTCGTTATCTGTAGCCTTAATATATTCTTATAACCTACAATGTGCTCTTTCAACACTTCCGTTGGCTTGAGGATATGCAACACTGGTTGTTATGTGTTTAATACTCAATAATTTACAGAATTCCTCGAAAAAGCCGTTGCAGAATTATAACCCGTTATCAGAAAGGTTTATCTTTGGCATTCCGAAGTTCATTATCCATTCTTCCATTAGGGCCCGGGCTACGGTACTCATTTCTTTATTTCTTGAAGAAAAAATTTTTATGAATTTCGAAAGGTCGCCCTGGATAGTTAATCCAAACTTAAAACCGTTTTCTGTGTATTCCAATTAAGTCAATCATGATTTGCTCTAGTGCTTTATCGGCTGATGTTATTATTTTCATAGAACTTCTTGTTCGTACTCTGTTTACCTATTCAGTTTGACAGTGTGGACATTCCTCACAAATTAATACTTCATGGTATTCTTTGATTGTACCTAATCTTCGGTCGATATCGTTGAAAAGTTCCTTATCATCAGACCCTTCTTCTTCACAAGTGCTGTCGTATTCTACAATGTTTTCCTCGCGAATATTTTCTGCGACTTCAATAAGGTTTCCCTCTTCAATATTTTCATTACCTCTACTATGTTCGATGTTTTCTATTTTTCTTTCTATACCTATTTCGATTTCCGATTCGTTTTCATTACTTATGTTATTTTCAATATTTTCCACTGCATTTTCATTACTTATGTCATCAGATCTTGCCAAGTCTCTTCTTTACTTTTTCTGTAATTCTCACATTCCTACTTAACTCGTCAGCAACAACATTTTGTTTAACCTTTTTGTAAGTGACGACATAGTTTAATTCCTCAAGTTTAAGGCGATACCTAACAAGTCGACTACCCGGATCTTTTGCACTGAATAACCATGTTAAAGGTCTGTGGTCTGTTTGTATGAGAAATTTTATGCCGTAAATGTAAGGACGGAATTGCTTTTGCCCATACTATAGCCAAATATTCCTTCTCCGTGGTGCCATAATTTATTTCAGCTTTATTAAGAGTCCGACTCGCAAAATGTATCGTATGTATTAAGTCTGCTTTTCTCAATTGCTTTTTATTCTGCTCTTGTAAGTTTAGCCCGTAGACAACGATATCGTCTAAGTAGACGAAGCACTTTATTCCCTGGAGTCAGGTCAACACAGTATTCATTTATCTTTGGAAGCAAGCTGGGGCATTTTGCAACCCGAATGGCATTCTCATGTATTCGAAATGGCCGTATGGAGTGCTGGAAGTCGTTTTTTTCTATATCCTCCATAGGGATCTGGTGAAACCCGGAAGTTAGGTCCAAAGTAGAGAAATATTTCGCTTTGCCCAATTAATCAAGAATTTCCGTTTGGCAAAGGGCTCTGAACGACCACATTCCGATTTGGCTGAAAAGTGGTAGAAATACTCACTGGAGTGGCGTCTTTCTGCTTTTCATATAGAACCCAATTTCCTTGCTTTTGAATATATCCAGCTGCTTTTAAACGTTTTGAAATGGCTGCTTGAGTGACACTCAAAGATTCTGCGAGCTCTTCTTGTGTTTGGCAACAATATTCATAGAGTAATGCTTCCAGTTCTTCATCTTCAAACTTTTTTGGCTGCCTAGGACGTTCATCGTCTTCCAAGCCAAAATCACCACTAGCGCATGTTCACCATAAACTTCCACCAAAATACGATGACTTTCGCCAGCAGTTTTCTTCATATTAAAATAATGAAGAAGATCTCCCCGCAAAAACACTTTTTCAGACACAAAGTTCGACATATTTGAGTGAAAAAAAATTATTGTTGTTTACGCTTCAAATGAATGATATATACTGAAATGACATAAAATGACAGCAGCTTTCCAACGCATGTTCCAATGGAATAATAACAATGGAATAATACAAGTTACGCCATCTCTTAGCAAACCGCTAAGATAATAATATAAAACAATTATTATTCACAAATCACTCTTGATATTTTTGAGTTCTGATTCCAACTTCAAAGATTTTATTTGTTGTCCCTCAATTTATAACTTTCTTAATAGCTGATTAAACAAAAATTTCAATAAATGAAAACTTAAACTTGACGCTAAGTCAGCAGGTCTCATGGTATATTTTCCCACGTTGGATTTTTGGCTTAGTGTGTATATGTGTGTATTGTGTATTGTATTATTAGGTTAGGTAATATAGACTAAGGTTTATTTTAAGTTAGATATTAAGTTTTTATAAAAAATAATAAATTATATGCTAGGTTTTTGTTAACAATTATTTTTCGTAGCCTTAAGTATAGAAAATAAGTATTCCTAATGAAATGTAAATAAAGTCGAAAGACATAGATATAATAATTTAGAGTAGCTTAGAGTACCTCTGTGGAGCCAGTGAGTTAGCATAAGATTGTTAAGTAATTTAAGCAAACATTTGAGCATTTCTTGTTAGTGTGTAAGAGTTAATGATTAATAAAATTCATTTAAAACTAAAAAAAACTAAACACTACTACTTACATTGTACTACTATTTACAATGTACTCATTCATGTTTTGTTTGCTGCATGAAAATTCTGTTTTGATGCGCTTTGTTTGCTGCATTATAATGTTGTTTTGATGTGTTCTGTTTGTTTGTTTTTTTTTTTTTTAAATACTTAACACTCAAGTGGGTATGAATAAACTTAAAACACTTCAGCACATGTTAAGTTTTAAAGAAAATAGAACATAGAGAGAAAGAAAGATTTTTGGGCATAGTGGTTATTTCGCTCCATGGGTGACATCCAACATTTAATAGGGAGACTAAATTGTTATTGTAAATTGTCTTAATGTTGTATTAAAGCAACCATTCATTTCACAGGAATAAAGTTGCCTGAAAAAAAGTCTTTCGGTCACGACTGGTATTGAACCCCGAACCATCCGATTGGGAAGTCTATATACTAGAGCTTGATACATATGATAATGCTGTGTTGATGCGTTTTGTTTACTGCGTTATAATGTTGTTTTGATGCGTGAGTGAGATAAATAATACGTTTCTTACCTCTTTCCTGTGTAGTTGTCGGTATGTATACCATATATTTTCACTCACTCAATTTATTTATTTATTTATTTATTTATTATTATTATTATGTACTTTTAACACAGTAAGAATACATTTTTAAGTCTGTAACAGATAAACAATATTGATTAATTAGAATTAATTTTAAGTAATTAAGATAAAGATACATTTAATAAAATTGAATTGAATAGAGTGAAGAGAATTAAAATTCGGGTGATTAGTAATTTTATTAACTTTTACATTTTATAATTTCTGTACATATATTATTTATTTAGGATTTTTACTTAAGCATATGCAAGTTTGTAAGTTGTATTTGCTTAATGAGGAGGTGAGGAATTTTAGAATCTAGTTTCTTTAATTTGAAAAGAAAAGCTGTAAATTGAAGTGCGTCAATCAGTTCTCTCAGATTATTCCAAAGGCAAATAGGAGGAATGAAAAATTGTCTTTCGGATATTAGACAAGAGAAATGCGGGAGAATCAAGTTGCCAACAAGTTTTTTGCTAAGTGTGAGATGTGGTCGAACGTTCCGTCGTCCGTCCGTATATCCAAGAAATTTCATCCGTAAGAATTGGTTTTCCAGCAAATTTTTTGATCTATAAATCCAGCGGTCTTGTATGCAGAAAGGTATCAAATGCTGCCGTAAGGTTGGTACGGAGTGCACTTATAATGGCTATTAATTAATTTTTCGTAAACCGTTTTCATAAGATTCCAATTTTTGTCTAAGTTACACCCAGATACTTCGCGCTGTCTACTTAGTTGAGTTTTAAGAATCTAAATTGTGGTATCTTGTACGTTCTTGTAAAAGAACCAGTTCCATTTCGGAAAGGTTGGCATTGAGACCGCAGCTTTTTGCCCAAGTGCTGACCGTCTTCAGGTCATCTTCCATATCTTCTCTTAATATATTTAAGTATTTTCCTTGCATTATTATAGCTACGTCATCTGAGTATGTACCCATTGTACTAAGATTTTTAAGGATGTTATCGATTACCAGTACCCACAGAAGAGACAATATGACTCTCCCCTAAGAAGTTTTCCTTGTTACAGACATTCAACCAATCTTTGCCCAATGGAAGAGTTTATTTTCCTAGTTGCGAGCATGTTGCAAACCCAATATGTAATGCCCTGTTCAATTTTAGCTTCTACTAGCGCTGCACTCCACGTTATTGAAGGCTCCTTCTATATCGAGGAAGACCGCCATCACAAACACACCGAAGTGTAGACTCTTTTCTATATCCCCCACCACCTCGTGCAGGGCGGTTTCAAAGCTGCGTCATAATCAAAGTGCCTTTACTGCATCTCTTCCTAATATGAATCTACAATAATCGCTCCAGGGCCTTAAACATAAATGATTACATACTTATTGGTCTGAAATCTTTTGCTGTTATATGCCCCTATTTTCCAGCTTTAGGTATAAAAACCAACCTAACTTTTTTCCAAGCTATTAGTATGCACCCCATTTTTGGATTGCTACCTTAGATGCTCTCTGTAACATAATCGGTAGAATACCTTTCGGACCGGGTGATTATTACGACTTATAGGACTGAATTGCCCACAGTAATTCTTTTCCGATTAATAAAAACACTTATTTTCTCTTCGGAGAGAGACATTAATGTTATCAGTGTGCCATAGCATCTGATAATGTGGATCTAGGGAAATGGGTTTTCACCAAATTTACCAGAACCTTTTTGCTATCAGCCCAGGTTCCGCCATTTTTTCTCAAGTAGTTAGAAACATTCAGTTCTTTTGAATAGAATTTTTCAGAACCTCGAAATCTGTTACCGCGATAGATTCGCAGTACTTCTGCCATGAAACCCTTTTTGACTTGTTAACTAGGTACTTGGATTGTTTCTTGCATTAGTAGTACTCATTCCATGTACTGACATTTCTGAAACGCTTCTATTGTAGAGTTTCCTAACTTATTTTCCTTTTTAAACCTATTTCACCCTTCCAGCATTTTGGTGGAGCCCTTTTAAGTATTCTGTTAGCCAGACAAGCTTTCTCGAACGCTATTGTTAGTGGCGTACCTATATTTTCTACCCCCCTGTCTAAGTTAACCATATATTCGTAGTTGATTGTTTGGGTATCTAGGTATATATTTACGACCTCTGTATACTTCACACAATCAGTCTTACTAGGACTTATTTGAAAACTACATACCATAATCTGAAAGTTTACCTTAAAGAGTATCCATCAGTGATCCGACATCAGTATTTCATCGACTACTTTTCCTGCTTTGCCAGGTCCTTTAGTTTCGAGATAACTACTTCGAAATTGTAGGGGAAGAAGGCCGAGATCAGAAAAGGTAATGTGCCACACTCCCTTTTGGATGTTGCCGCCGTCAGGTCACCTGAGCTGTAATTTTTTAAATGAAACTCATCTATTTGGTTTTTAATTAGTATGCAAGTCTTGATTTTACCTCTTTTATCTACATTATCTGTTTATCTGCAGCACCTTCACCATCTTCGGGGGATACCTCCTTATCATTGCTCTTGGTCGATGACTTAACTAACAATTTTCCCATGCTATACCTTACCATTCCTTTCGATTTTTCGAGGTATGGTAAGCATTCCTTGTTTAGGGACAGCTTTTAGTTTCCGTTTCTGCACATGGCGTGGTTTAGAAGTTTCCCAGGGTACGTGTAAAAGCACGGAACACATAACCATTTCGTCGGAGGAGTGTACTTTGCCAACTACGCCACTGTAGCGTATTTTAGTTTGATGCACTCGTATCGCACACCTCCATAATAAAGGGTCTGAAGAAGTTTCCTTGTTTCCGTTAGCTTCAACCTTGCACCCGCCTTCCCAACCAGCGCAATCAAATTGAAGCTCCCCGTTTCCTGAGGAGAAAAATTCCTTGAAAGTCGGTTGTCAGATGACCGCAAGATTTCAAATCGTTTATAACAGCAAAGAGAAACTCATCTTTCAGGTGGCTTCGCTTACCAGCCTTCATCTTTTTCGCATCGTTCGGCTCCACGACGTCGTCGGATCCGCCTCTCTTAATGCAAAAACCGCCCTTCCTTCCATGCCAGCCCCATCTTTTAGAGAACGCGCCTTTTTTCCACTCGCTTAAGTTGCTGGGATCGCAACTCTCATATTTTGTTACCTTACACCTAACATTACGTAGAAAAACCCTTGATATTTGGTGTGCGTTTGCAGCGGTGATACAATTTCAGGCAAAGCCAGTTGTTTCCACTTTTTCCACCACCGCAGAATTGGCATTATTTTTTTACTCTTGGAGGTTTATTCGGCAGCGGATGTTCCAGCTGCCTTGGCTATCCCTTCGACCGAACTCCTATGCATCACCGGTGTGAGTGCCAGCCTGCAGGTTTGGCAGTTTGTCAATCCAGTATCGATTGAGTTTTTGCGACTTAAGTCTCCACACTGTCATCATTAAAGGTGACGCTCGCGTCAAGGGGCCTGCCGCGCGGAGGTTCGTGTATGTTAGTAAATTTATAATTATATCCAGAGGTTAAAATCTTAAACACTTTTATTTGTTCATTTTGATGAGTATGAATCATATTTTTTATTTCTTGCTCATGGTTACATGTGTTTCATTATCTATGGCAGTGCTGTAGTTTTATTGGATTAGATGTGGACCATTTATTTTTGTCCGTATCATGTTTGTTCATTGTCCACTATAATATTGCGCTGATCTAAAAGTTGTAAAGGAAAAATATTTTTTTGAATAATATTACATCGAGCTTAGTATGAAATTTTGACAAATCGATTTTTTTTCATATTTCGACAGTCCATACCTTTAAAAATAAACTTACTAAAATTTCAAATGAATATATCAAAAAGCTTTTGAGTGACAGCCTTCTAAAAAGTAGCCGAACAGCGGTCAGAAAGTTACGTTTGCTACGGGGTCTACCAGAGTTATAGTATTGTTCGATCTCTGTCGTCATCGTTCACCAATATAATACGATTCCGGTTTCTGTTGTTGACCTTTAGGTATAAAGAAATGCTTAAACAGGTCTACTCTCTAGGGATTTTTCGTTTATTATTATTATTATTATCAAGGGAACGATACAAATTAATTTGTAGAGTCCAGGACTTAACGCCGGGGTACTATGCCCATGTGGCGCGTTTTGTCAACAGCACGCGGAGTACTGAGTTGCCATGTGGTCCCCCACCTACGTACTTACCGCACTTACTTCGTTAATTATTTTTGAAAAAATAAGTGATGAACCTCTGTATTCAAACTAAAAAGGTACTCACGAAATGAAGATGATTACGACATAAATCATAAAGGATCGGCTTTAAAAACGGAAGTCGACAGTGTAAGAGACATGATTGGTCGCTCGATTAGTAAATACGGGGTGAAATATTCGCGGTATATTGGTGATGGTGATAGTGCCACATATAAAGGATTATTAAATTTGAATCCGTATGATATTCCTGTAGAAAAACTGGATCAGATCACGATGCCTTAGTCTGATAAAAGCCGATTAGACCTTAGGAGGAAAAGTGAAACCACGCCAAAATAACCTGCCAAATTCAAAGTATTATGGCCAAGCGATCATGAATCATCAAGATAATTTGAATAAAATGTATAAAGCAATATGGGCTTATCGCCGCGCGGAAGCTGAAGGATGAACTTGCCCAAGTTCAAGCACGAATATCTCCCACTTGATCTAAATGTTCAAAATCTCTGAATCCAATATACGAGGGATTATCTCGGATAATAATACCCAGAATAATAATGAAAGCTACAATGGTTTACTTTGACACTTTGTTTCGGAACACCTACACAGTGGTCTCAAAACTATTGAATTATTTAATTACTTTGCTACTTCAATATTCAATGACGGTTATACATCTATGTGAGTGATAGTTGGAGCGGCAGCAAGAGATTATATCGCTAACAAAGATGAGACAAAGCTACGATCAGCAGAGCATCGACAACAGGCTGCCTCGAAAGAGACCGATCATCTCGAAGAAGAGCTTCCAGAGCCCAGTAGGCTTTTTGAAGAAGCCCATCATGAAATTTTCGAGAAAAATTCGACATTTTTTTTTTTTTTTTCAAAACTCCGGTGAACTTAAAGGCAATACCTTCTGGTTTAATATTCTTTTTTATTTTTTTTTTTTTATTTCAGCCACGATGAAGGCTGCAATCAGTGTAGCAGTGGAGGCCCTTCTTTTTTGTGATCTGGGAGATAGCGAATAACTCGCTGAAAATTTAATTGTTTCTTTTGAAAACTACAGTATATATTCACTATTTATGTATAAATATTGAAACAAAGAATTTACGTGAAATTGTATGCAAAAGATGGAGTAGAGTGCTATAAAACACTTGAAATGTATTGGTACAAGGTCTTCCACGTTTTGATCACTATTTTTTGATAACCGTGGCGTAGTACATTAGGAGTTTTTACCACTAGATCGTACGGTCAATAAGGAATATTACATTGAAGTAATGCGTCGTTTGCGAGAAGCAATACGAAAAAAACGTCCGGAATTGTGAAAAAATAATTCATTGCTCTTGCATCGCGATAATGCAAGAATGCTCATTCATCGTTGCTTGTGAGAGATTTTTTGGCCAAAAACAAAACGACAATCATGCTTCAGCTAGTATATTCACCCCATGGGACTTTTTTCTGTTCCCAAAATTGAAGAGACCTATAAAAGGACGGAGATTTGCAACGATGGAGGAAATAAAAACGACATCGCTGGAAGAGCTCAAAGCTATAAAAAAAAAGTGCTTATGAGAAGTGCTTTTAGGATTGGAAAAATCGTTGGCACAAGTGTATATAAAGATCTCAACATCGTATACAAGATCTTATCTGCCAAATTGTGCGAACATCTGAAACCTATCAATCTTTCAATACGGTTTCAGTCCAGGAAAGTCTACAATCGACCATATCTTGGAAAAATCTCTCTGAATCAGTATCCACCATCTTTTATCGATTTTAAGGTCGCAAGAATCTTTAGATTCTACAGATGAAGTAAGCATAGTTACATTTTAACTGGTAACAGTTTAAACCAAAACAACTGCACTAAGGAAAGATGCATAACCAACTATCTTAAAAAACAAATACTACTTTCAATGAATGTCAGCTCCAACATAAAAAACAATACAAACAAACGCAATCAATACACCCAGCAACCCGGCAACAAATTGCCTTCTATAAAATAGAAGACAATAAAGAAAAACTGATCTTCCTCTAAAGAAATACAAACAAGTTGTTCCAAAACAAACTTTGTTACTACAAATAAGACATTATAGAGTAAATAACATTACAATAGAATCATCGTGCTCGATGTCACATGGTTTTCTCTATGTAGGCATCCTTGGCTTCTTCATCCAGTCGACGTTTGCGACCACCCTTTTAGCTTCTTCTACGACATCCTTCCCAGGCGTATTCGATCCGATCGATTTATTCATCGCATTTATCATTACCTCAAAGGCATTTGCCTTCTTTGTAACTGCCACTCCATTAACCGGTACCGCTGAGCTACTCTCAATTCCCACCAGTTCCAAAATCCTTGCATTCTTAATAGGACTCTTTATTTCTGCCGACGCCAACTCATCAACATTCTTCTTGCTCTCCTACAACGGATGCTTCGAATTCTTCTGGCTGACTTTGTTCGAATTTCGATTTGCTGCATTTTTAGCTGCAACTGCTTCCGCCTCCTACTGAGCCTTCTTCTTTTGCTCCCTCTTCCATATTTCGCAAAATAAGCTCAGTTTCAGTTTTATATGAATTTTATTTTCTCAATCATTAACTCTTACATACTAACAAAAAATGCTTAAATGCTAGCTTAAAATTACTTAACAATCTTATACTAACTTACTGGCCCCACACAGGCACTCTTAACTACCCTAAGTTCTTACATGCATGTCTGTTGAGGTGTGTAGGGTTTTAACTTTTTGAATTATATGTGTAGGGTAAAAAAGAGGGGTCGGAAAAATCCGGTGTAAGTAAAACACGTCTTTTCATGTTGAACAGTCACAGCAAAGAGAATCTTTATTCTTTTTCCGGAAATTACTTCCATATTTAACGTTTACAGTAAGTGTCATACAATACCAAAAATAGAACTTAACGTTGCGTTTAATCGTTTACATTAGTTTAGGTTTCAATTAATTTAGAATAGTTTTATTTAATATAGATTACAATTTTAATATTGAAAAACAATAATTATATAAACTAAAATATATGTATATTATTTATTTATACATTTTGTTCACGAACCTGCTCCCGCCCGGTGGACGAATTTCGTCCGCAAGTGTCCTCGCTCTTGTACCTTACTCTTCCCAAATGGAGGTGGAGGATGTTGTACCTCTTTTGACATAAAAGTTGTGTGTTGTGTGAGTGCGAGTGTGTTGACTATCAATATGTAAATGAGACAAGATCGTGTAAATTAATAATTTGAAACATTACATGTAGGTGACAAGGACGACGATATAATAAACAAGCAACAAAGGGAGATAAAATGTGCGTAATTTGCCTAGTGCAATAGTTTGTTTTGATCATTGACCAAAATTAGGTCAATTCGCGTCGTGTTGTTCGGTTTTTGTTTTGCTTAATTTCCTTTTTTGTATTTTGTTGAAGGTAAGTGTTTTTATTTATTTATTAATAATTTTTTTTTTGTCTGCTAACCTGTTTCCTCCAAACATTCTATTCGTTTTGAATTGTGAACATCGGCGCGAGTACACAATCGTATATACGTGCGTGTGTATATATTTACATTCATCGATTGTCTGTTATTGTTTCGCGAAAGTGATATTCGAATGCAGTGCAAACAAAAAAAACAAAAGAAAAAAAAGAAATGGGAAAATGGAAAAAAAAAAGTTCATTGTAATTATTTTCCCAACAACACGGTACTGTGGTGTTACTTTGTACGATAACTGTTCTCCGCGAACGAAATTTTCGCGAACGGTTAGTGTTTTGATGATGGCCGAATTAACCTTCTTAGTGTGTGTGGTGTTTACGTTTTCAAGTAAAGCCATGAATCCGCCTTCCTATTGAATTGTTGATGCAATTCATCTTGAGTAGGTTTTTTTTTTGACATATTCATTTTTTTTTTTTTTTTATTGTTTACATATTTATTATTATTATTTACTTTATTTATGTAATTTTATGTTAAGATTTGTTTAAGATATTGGGTATGTAATTTAACTAGTGCGGTTTTTTTTCCAAAATTTGAACGTTTATTTAAGAAAAACATGTACAATAGTATTATTCAAAGTATTGCCTATCTGAAACCTACCTACCTACCTACCTACCTATCTTTCTGGTAATTTTTGGATCCCATCCCAAAAGAACTGCGCCGGTTTGGCAGCCAAAAATGAATCAAGCCAATTTTTGATATTCTGCTCTGATGTGAACCGTATTTCAGTGAGGGCGTTCTGCATCGACCGGAACAAATGGTAGTCAGAAGGGGCAAGGTCTTGGCTATTAAGCGAGTGGGGTAAGACTTCCCATGCACTGTTTTCCAAATAGTTTTTAACCGGAATAGCAACGTGGGACCGAGAGTTGTCATGATAAAAACTATTGCCTCGTGTCTGCTCGCATATTCCGGGCGTTTTTCGGCTACTGCTCTCTTCGAACGGATTAATTGTATTCGATAGCGTTGTCCATTGATGGTTTCACTCGGTTTTAGCAGCTCATAATACAGCAATAATACAGAGCATTACATTCGCGCCATGTATATTCGGCTTTGCCGTTGATTTGGCTGGTTGGCCGAGTTTCACATATGATTTTTTGCGCTTGGGGTTGTCGTTATGGATCCATTTTTCATCACCAGTAACAATCCGATGCAAAAATTACTTCCTTTTGTGACGTTCTAGCAGCATTTCGGACATGTAAAACCGCCTTTCGACGTCTCTCGGCTTGAGTTCATGTGGAACCCAATTTCCTTGCTTTTGAATATATCCAGCTGCTTTTAAACGTTTTGAAATGGCTGCGTGAGTGACATTCAAGGATTCTGCGAGCTCTTCTTGTGTTTGTTAACAATCTTCATAGAGTAATGCTTCCAGTTCTTCATCTTCAAACTTTTTTAGCTGCCCAGGACGTTCATCGTCTTCCAAGCCAAAATCACTTTTAAATCGTGCAAACCACTTTTAGCACGTACGCTCGGCTAGCGCATGTTCACCACAACCTTCTACCAAAATAAGGTAATGAAGTAATGAAGAAGAATTCCCCGCAAAAACACTTTTTTAGGCACAAAGTTCGATATATTTGAGTGAAAAAAAATTATTGTTGTTTACGCTTCATATGAATGACATATACTGAAATGACATACAATGACAGTAGCTTTCCAACGTATGTTCCAATGGAATAATAACAATGGAATAATACAAGTTACGCCATCTCTTAGCAAACGAATTAAGTTATATTGACAATTTTTTTTAAATAAAAGGCAAACCAATTAAGATATTTCAAAAACTTTATTATTGGCTTGAAGTACAATCAAAACATTTATGAATGGAACTCGACTTCGTTCATATGGCCACCGCAGGCAAGTTTGCAGCGGTCGATTCGTTGGACCCAATTTTCAACGACTCGGTCACACATTTCGGCCGAAACGGCCGCTATTTCGCGTTCAATGTTGGCTCTGAGCTCTTCCTACGTCGTCGGCGTGTTGACATAAGCCAATATCTTAACGTAGCCCCACAGAAAATAGTCAAGCGGAGTTAAATCACACGAACGAGGCAGCCAATCGACTGGCCCATGTCTTGAGATAACACGCTCACCATACCTTCTCTTCAATAAATCGATTGTAGCGTGTACTGTGTGGCTTGTGGGACCATCCTGTTGAAACACATGTCGTCCAAGTCTATATCTTCCGATTCGGGCCAAAAATAATCAGTGATCATGGCGCGAAAACGCTGACCATTCACAGTAACGTGACGATCGTTATCGTCGACGAAAAAATATGGCCCAATAACGCCGCCTGCATGCAAACCGCACCAAAGATGATTTTGCGATGAAATTCATCATCTTGGCGCATCTTCCCAGAACCCAATCGGAGAACGTAGCTCGTTAGTGTACTTTACCATGATGAAAATGTTGAGTTTACTGAATAAACTAACAGTGGCAATTTAATGATTAGTGAAAGAGTGCGTTCACAAATAAAATTCAAAGCTGTCAAATCCCTATTGGAAAACCCTGTATCAATATATTTTATTAATTTAATAAATTGTTTTTCAAAAAAAAGAAATGTCTTTTTTCACGTGAGTTTATTTTAAGTGTTTGTTTTATAAGTGTTGTGTTGTGTTGTTTAAAGGAAGAATAAAAGAAAAATATGTATATAGTTATTTTAGTGTTCAAAATCCTTGTCTTGTGTAGTTTGAATAGTTTGCATTTCCTTTTCCCAATTGATCGTGTAAGTTCTCCGGTTCTTGTTTCAAAGTGACCACTCGAATTAGTCCGTCCTTTCCGGAATGTGTAGCGATGATTCTTCCGAGTCGCCATTGCAACGATGGTAGTCTCTCGTCTTTAACTAAGTCTCCGCATTTTGGGTCCGGCTCCCGAGCCTTTCGCCGATTAAAAAATGTGCTGGTGTCAGCATTTCCAAGTCTTCGATGTCATCCGACATTGGGCACAAAGGTCTGGAATTGAGGCAGGCTTCAACTTGAGTAAGCAACGTTGACAGTTCTTCAAATGTCAGAGCTTCTGCCCCGACCGCTCTTCTGAGGTGATGCTTTACCGATTTCACCCCTGCCACCCAAAGCCCTCCGAAATTGGGAGATGCAGGGGGAATAAAAGTCCACTTTGTGTACAGCTAAATCAGTCAACCTTCGCCTTTTGCAGCATCCTCACTAACTCCATTTCCGCCCCTACAAAATTAGTGCCACGATCACTGTACAGTTCGGCGCACATTCCTCGGCGAGCTATAAATCGTTTGAAAGCCGCTAAGAACGATTGTGTCGTAAGGTCTGACACAACCTCCAAATGCACTGCCTTGACTGCTTGGCAGATGAGTATTGAAAAATATCCCTTTAACATTTTTGCTCCTCGTCCTTTCTTTGACCCAGTTAAGTTTCCCATGAGTTGTTGCTTTGGGACGGAAACGAATGATACACTCATGCACCATCTTCTTCACCTTTCTTCATAAAGAAAAAATCCAGAACGCTGTGCGGATATACGCCATCATTAGAGAAACACCACCATGGATTATGTTTTTGTGTGCATCTCTTATTATAAGGTATATGAGATTATGATCTGGTGCCAAAATAGATGAATGTTTCTGTTCGTCGTCCAAGTTTGAGTTCTGCAATCTCCCTCCAACACGTAGAATGTCGTCATTCTACAAGGTTCTGAAGGGGACATAAGATGGTGAACACGAGTTTGACTCTGAGACCCATTTTCAAGGTCACTTTTGATTTTTCAAATGATAATTCCTGATTCTCATTGCTCAGTCGTATTGCTTGTAGGCTTGTCATTTGTTTTTACATACTGCGTTTACCATAACCCAGAAACAACGACGTGGACGTAGCAGTATTTTGTTTCCTTCGGGGTGAATAATTAGAGTGGATCACCTTGCATCCCACTGTTGAACCATTGAATTCTTCCCATTTTGACGTTTATTTCCCGTACTATTTCAACAAATGCTCGAAAATGTGATCATTCACTTCAATATAATTGTCTACCCGCGCTCTAAATGAACCAACAAAACTGAGAGGTATTTCTGTTGTAATCTTCCGGCAAGCTACAGTTATTCGTCTTTTCAGGTCCTTACGTGTTGTTGGCTTTTTTCTGTAAACCTCACTTTTTAAGTAGCCCCACAAAAAGAAATCAAGTGACGTAAGATCAGGTGATCTAGCACATTGTTAGTCGCAACTCCAATGGCAGTTCTTCTAGTAATACTGGAAGATGGTCCCGCAAGAAGTTTGCATACGCCATTCAAGTTGCCTTCAATAAAATATGGATGTACTAATTTATCCCCAATAATTCCCGCCTACCGTTATTGGTGAAAGTCGACTTATCAGAGAATAACACCTTGGCGAAGAAAAGGGGGTCTCGTTTAATTTGCTGAAGTGCCCATTGATAAAAGGAAACCCGGTTGCGAAAATCCGCACTAGAAAGTTCTTAATGCAATGAAATATGATAAGGATAGTGTTTATGGCCATGTAATATCTTACAGACAGTCGTTTAAGAAATTCCTGATTCACGACTTATTTGGCGAGCTCTAATGTGAGGATTGTGTGCAACGGCAGCTAACACTGCTGTTTCATTGTCCTCAACAGCCACCCTATCTGACCGATTCCTTTTCTTTGGTTGCACACTTCCTTCACCAGTTAATTGTTGGATGACTCGATAAAAGGAAGCGCGCGATCGTATCTGGTCTGGGAAACGTTGGGCGTAAAGAGCAACAGCAGCATCGATGTTCCTTCCACTATCTTCATAAATCAATATCATTTCAATTTTCCCTTGAATTGAAATAGCCTGCATTATTAATCTAAAAACGTTACTAATAATAATCAGTTTCTCAAAACAAATATCGAACTTCTAAATGAAGTACAGTTCCGTACAGTTCCGTTCAAGTAGAAAAAAAGGGTAGAGTGCACATCATACACTCTCAGATAAGTTTAGGACAATTTGTCTCTATCTGAAATTTCTTTGAGTTTTATCTTCACCCGAGACAATAATGACTTCCTCAAATTATCATTTGAAAAATGTGACCTTCGTTTGACCTTGAAAATGGGTCCCAAGGTCAAATTCGTGGTCACCATCTTATGTCCCCCTTTGAACCTTGAGACTTGTCTGAAACATTTTTCGCGATATTTCGTACTTCTCGAGCAATTTTGATGTCTTAAGTTTTGTGGCGCCCTCTGACGGGAAAATAACACATTTTTGAAAAAGTGTGTCATGTAAAAGAATCGTAAGTTTTTACGAAGATTACGAATCTGTCAAAAAATAGGGGTTTTCATTAAAAAAAATCAAAAGTGACCTTCGTTTGACCTTGAAAATGTGGCTCAATTTGGATGTCTTAAGTTAAAAAACTCACCCTGTAGATGCTGACGACATTCTACGTGTTGGAGGGAGGTTGCAGAACTCAAACTTGGACTACGAACAGAAACATCCATCTATTTTGGCACTAGATCATGGGCTGCAGCGCCAAAAACAACGCGAAGCTTCATAGTGGTGCTCGACTCTTTGAATACCGCATGGTGAGGAATGAAGATAGGGTGTGCTGTATCCCGTATGGTATTCGTTTCGTCAACCTCTGTCATCTGTTGAAACTCCTTATATTCATTTAAGCACTTAGAGTACTCCTTGTGCAGTGTGGGGTTTTCCTGGAATCTTCTTTCCAGTTGATGAAACCTACGTAAGGCTTTAAATGGTAGCGATACCTCATATCGCCCATCAGCCAGTCTTGTAGTTGTCTTGAGATAATGCTCTTCACATGCTTTACTTCAGCAGTCTCTTTAGTGTCGAATGGCAACTCCCCCAGTTCCCAGAACCTTCGCAGCTGAGTATTTATGTCGAAAACCCGTAAAAAGCTGTGGACAGGTTCTATACTCCTCAAAATTGTCTTACCAAGGAGAAGCCAACATAGCTCTGATTCTTGTGCAATTGGGGATCTTACATCATTACCGCGTACAATGGATGCTAAAATTAATTCAGGATAAACATCGCTTCCCAGGAGAATGTCAACAGTTGCAGGCTTATCAAATGGTGGATCAGCTAACCTAAAGCCCTCGATGTGTTCCCAGTTTTGATGAGCGACCCAAAGGTAAGATTTACATACCGCTGACATGAACCACTGCTGATTTTTCCTAATCCAGATACCTCAATGAATGTTCGCCGTTGATGAAGCCCTAATAACTGGACAGCGGATTCAGTAATGAACGTTGCTTAAGATCCAGGATCGACTAGCGCCCTAAGATGATAATAGTTGCCCTTTGAAGACCTCACTTTCATAACGGCTGTGGCAAGAAGCACACTTGGTTGATCTACCCCAAGACAGACAGGTTGGTTAATCCTTGATTTTATGTGGAAAGTTTGTGTACCTATTGTAGTGTTAGTACTTCCCTTTGCAATATTCGACCCTCCACAGTTGACATGCAGCAGAGAGTGGTGTTTCCCTTAGCAGTAATAGCAGCGCACACTGCTTTCACATTGACTAGTCCGGTGACTGTATGCAAGTTAGTTCCAACAAACCCCGATTCTGTCCACTGCCTTAGATCGTTCACAGATTTCCATGGCAACAAACTTCTGACAGGTTTGAAGGGAGTGCTGACCTATACCACATACCTGGCATGCAAACTGCTTCTTCCCGACGTGCAACACCATTTTCTTCTCGACTGAAACACCCTTGTGTGCAGTAGAACCGCTGACATTTATGCCACTCCTTCCAGATACTGCTTCCAAGGTTCGAAAACGTGTCTCCAGGAACTCTGTAAAGTGTCTCAGTGTTGGCAACTCCTTCGAACTACCCAACTTCTCCTCGCACAAGCGCTGAGTAAAGGCAGATAATTTATGCACCAGTATATAAATTAATATGTCATCCCAAGAACTAACCGGCAATCCTAAATTTCCCAGGGCATGGACTTTATGTTACCTGTAGTCTCCTTCGTCAACTACTGCTGTTCAAAGAGAAGTTGGAAGTGAGCGTTTACCAACACTCGCTTGTGGTCGTATCTGGCGACAAGCAGTTCCCATGCTTTGTCATAATTGCCAGCATACAAACATAAATGTGTACTACAACAAACTAGCAGCTTCACCTGTAAGAGACAATTTCAAATACTGTAACTTTTGAACCTCCCCTAGCCGTTGATTACTGTGGACTAAGGACAAAAAAAACATCGTGGAACGAGTTCTCAAAATGTGGTATTTGAATTTGGGGTAATGAAAGCTCATTACAAGAAGCACCTGTGGATTCACATTCCACAATCCTCTCTTTGGATGCTAACTTGGCATTGTCGATAGCGTCGACCAATTCACCTCGGTAAGTGAAATATGTTTCTTGAAGCAGATCAAAAATTTCATCAAAAAGCTCTTCTTCCAGAGTTTCTTCTACTTCTCCTCGTCGAATTTTCGCTTAAAGACTAAACGTGTTCTTGAAGTTCCCTTCTAGAATAAGAAGAAGACGAAGTTGGAGTGGTGACGAATAATCTGCTCCAGAACACCTTTCTGATCTGCACCCGCTGACAATTTCGACATTTTTGAAGGTTTTTATTTGTAAGTTTATTATAACACAATATGTGTGTATGTATTAAGTACAGTATTTATTAAATTATTATTAGATACAGTTTATTAGGATACTTAATTAAATATTTTATTTTATTACACCAACTTACGACCTTTGGTCAGCTTTGCCCAGTTGGTGACAGTTGAGGTTAAAGTTGATAAATTGATGAATTTTTACACGGCGCGGAAATCCCGATTAATGCACAACAGCCAAAAGTTTTTAAGTCTTTAAAGGGAACAAGACAAGTGGCAAGACACCCACCGCGAGGGAATCTATGTATGTACTTTATTTGTTATAGATATATCTATGCATATATTTTGCACTTTGCACTTGTCCTTTCACTTGCACTTTGTACTTTTTTATCAATTTTGTTCTTTTAAATGTTTAAGTTTTGTCTATTAATTAATTGTCTCTCTATGGATATATATATGGTTTTCCAATAGGGACTTGACAACTTTGAATTTAATTTGTGAATACACTTTTTCACTAATCATCAAACTGTCACTTTCAATTTGTTCAGTAAACTCAACATTTTCACAATGGTAAAGTACACTAACGAGCAACGTCTGTAAATTGTAAAAATTTCAATGGGTTCGTCAATAAGCAAAATATGCGTTATTGGTCAGGTGAAAACCCACATGTGCTTCATGAACCACCACTTTATCCACAAAAAATAACTGTTTGGTGCGGTTTCCATGCCGGCGCCGTTATTGGGCCATATCTTTTCGTCGACGATAGCGATCGTCACGTTACTGTGAATGGTCAGCGTTATCGCGCCATGATCACCGATTATTTTTGGCCGGAATTGGAAGAAACGGACTTGGACGACATGTAGTTTCAACAGGATGGTGCCACAACCCACACTGCACACGCTACAATCGATTTATTAAAGAGTAAGTATGGTGAGCGTGTTATCTCAAGACATGGGCCAGTCGATTGGCCGCCTCGTTCGTGCGATTTAACGCCGCTTGACTATTTTCTGTTGGGCTACGTTATCATTGGTTTTTGCCAGCACGCCGACGACGTTGGAAGAGCTCAGAGCCAACATTGAATGCGAAATAGTGGCCGAGTCGTTGAAAATCGGATCCAAAGAATCGACCGCTGCAAACGTGCCCGCGGTGGCCATATGAACGAAGTTGAGTTCCATTCATAAATGCTTTGATTATACTTCAAGCTAACAGTAAAGTTTTTCAAATATCTCAATTGGTTTGAGAATCTTTATTCTTTTTCCGGAAATAACTTCCATATTTAATGCTTACAGTAAGTGTCCTACAATAGCAAAAATAGAACTTTACGTTACGTTTAGTCGTTTACATTAGATTAAGTTTCAATTAATTTAGCTTCGTTTTAATACGGATTACAATTTTAATACTGAAAAACAATAATTATATAAACTAAAATATATGTATATTATTTATACATTTTGCTCACGAACAATGTCTTTCGACTTAATTAACATATTATTTTATATTTATTTTCTATACAAGGCTAAGAAAAACATTGTTAACAAAAAACTTAGCATATGAAAATTATTTTCAATTTTTTATAAAAACTTAATATCTAACTTAAAATAAACCTTAGTCCAGCTAACCTGCATACACAATACATACACCTAGACATTATACACAATAATATACATATATTAGAATATGCCTTTGTAATATATATTCCAATATATACAGGGTTTTCTAATAACGACTTGACAACTTTTTTTTTATATAAAAGCAAACCATTTGAGATATTTCAAAAACTTAATTTTTAACTTGAAGTACAATCAAAACATTTATGAATGGCACTCGACTTCGTTCATCTGGCCACCGCAGGCACGTTTACAGCGGTCGATTCGTTTACATTTCGGCCGAAATTTCGCGTTCAATGTTGGCTCTGAGCTCCTCCAACGTCGTCGGCGTGTTCGCATAAACCAATGACTTAACGTAGCTCCACAGAAAATAGTCAAGCGGCGTTAAATCGCACGAACGAGGCGGCCAATCGACTGGCCCATGTCTTGAGATAACACGCTCACCATACTTACTCTTCAATAAATCGATTGTAGCGTGTGGAGTGTGGCTTGTGGCACCATCCTGTTGAAACCACATGTCGTCCAAGTCCGTTTCTTCCAATTCCGGCCAAAAATAATCGGTGATCATGGCGCGATAACGCTGACCATTCACAGTAACGTAACTCAATAACGCCGCCGGCATGCAAACCGCACCAAACAGATATTTTTTGTGGATGAAGTGGTGATTCATGAAGCACATGTTGGTTTTCACCCGAACAATAACGCATATTTTGCTTATTGACGAACCCATTGAGCCAAAAATGAGCTTCGTCACTGAAGATGATTTTGCGATGAAATTCATCATCTTGGCGCATTTTCTCCAGAACCCAATCGGAGAACGTACGTCGCTTCAAATGGTCCATCGGCTTCAATTCTTGAGTCAGCTTGATCTTGTATGGGTGCAAACCAAGACGCAAAATACGCCATAATGTGGTCTGAGCGATGCCCAATTCTTGAGAACGCCGTGGAATTGACTCATTTGGATCGTTTGCTACGGACGTCTGAACGGCAGCGATATTTTCAACACTTCGACCAACCCGTTGTCTCACTGACACGTCAGGATCACACAACGAATATGTAGACTCAAATTTTTGCACTAAACTTGTTATTGCCTGTCTACGCTCTCAAAGTTGCAGTCACCTACTACTTATAATTTGCACATGTTGCTCGTTAGTGTACTTTACCATGATGAAAATGTTGAGCTTACTGATGATGATTAGTGAAAGAGTGCGTTCACAAATTATATTCAAAGTTGTCAAGTCCCTATTGGAAAACTCTATGTATATATATATATATATATATGGCTAGCCTAAGCATATGTAAGCTGACCATAGCTATTTACAGTGCAAATAGATTGGTCAGCTCTGCCTCATTAGTGAGTCTGGTCCGTAATTGACGAAAACGACGACGAACCATCTTTTCCATCATTTAACCACCAAAGATGCTGGTGCTGCCGAACGACATCCCTTTTATTGCGATTCCCCACCGCCCTACTGAACTTGTCCCCAGCTGTCCGAGCGACATGGAAGATTAACGGGACCGCTGCTCTATCCTGGATCAACTCTATCTGATCTAGGTAGAAGAATGCTTCCGGCGTCGAGGCCATTGCTCTTGCAATGTGCCTTCGAGTCAGCTTAATTACGAAGTTGTCCACTCGTATTAGGTTCTCCCTGTTGTAAAGAACCTCTTTAGGATAAAATTATTTGTACTCCGACTCTGGTGTTCTGTACAAGCGAAGCCAAGCCCTCTCAAACAATCGAATCTTTTCCATTATGCTTGCTCGTACATTGAACCACACAGGACATCCAAATACCAGCCTGAGCCTGATAAGGGCCATTTAGCAGATCACCTTTACCCTCGCATCGAGTTGGCTGCTATAAAACAGTCTTTTTGTCAAAATACAGAAACTGATCTAGCCAGATCCCAAGGTATCTGACTACCTTTCGACAGGCAAGATGCTGTCCGTGTTAACCAATGATCGAGAACTTTCGCCAATGGTTTCTGACTTTTTAAAGTTGATTTTCAACTTCCAGTTGTCGCAAAATCGTCTTATCTTATCGAAGTCACGCTGCACGAGTATATTAATGACCTCGATTCTTGGACCTGTTGTGTACGCTATCAAATCGTCTGCATACGCAATAGTATGGGGAAGTGAACCTATCAAGTCGCTTGTATAAACGTTGAACAGGACCGGCGAATTGACCGCGTCCTGCTGAAGACCATTTTTAATTCTAATATTCCAACAGAAGTCACATCACCGTTTTTCACGATGAACTGTCTGCTGGTTAGCATATTGTAAAGAATGTACAAGAGTGGTTTACTGATCCCCAGCCTAGTCATTTTATAGAAAAGACCTTCTAACCATACGGTGTCGAAGGCCTTCTCCAAGTCAACAAGGCAGGCACCAGTGCATTGGTTTTTGCCATTATTCCATTAAATATCGAACACCAGTTTAGACGTGGCATGTGAGATATCATGTCCCGCCTTAAAACCGAATTAATTATCCAGAAATATATGTTTGTCCTTAACCCACCTAGTCAGAGCTCTATTGGTTACCTTTTCAAACACCTTACTGATATTCGGAAAGAGACTTATAGACCGGATATTCGCCGGATTGGATTTATCCTTTCCCTTTTTGGGGATAGGTTAAACCACCGCCATTTTCCAATGCCCTGGATAATGTGCATTATTCATTCCATTATTAAACAGGGTGGTGTAAATGTCCACCGCTTTTAGAGGAAGATGTCGTAGCACGATGTTCGGAATGAAATCGGTCCCCACTGATTTCTTACTCCTGATTGTGTCGAAGATCTCATGAAGATCTCATGAAGAGATCGAGAGTAGGTCATCCTCTCTGGCGATGCCATTATTTGCCATATTTTCATCGCTGAACTGGGTGAAACCAGAGCCCACAGATCGCCAGTTAAATACTTCATTTCGTATACCAAGACGCGACTGTCCAATTCATAATTAGGGCCAATGGTATCAGCGGGCTCGTATAGTTCCTGGAAAGTCACCCCTATGGCCTCAACCTGCTCCTGTGGATCCTCGATCATAAAGAAGTCATTATCAGCGGCCTCATTTGGTTCAACACCTGCTATTGTCAGTACCCGTTGTTTGTTGCCCGGACTTTTTTAAGGCACTGAAAGTCATTTTGATTTTTTCAATTCAATGCATGTTCCAATGCAAACTTACAGAAGTTCTGTAATTCTCTTTTATTAGCGTTTGAATATTTTTAATCGACGCCTTCAGTGTCCTAGTCTCCGGGTCTTGTCTGTCAGTTAACTGTCTGTACGGGTTTTTGAGTCTTGACAAAAGTCTACTTTTCTGTCGGTGCAGTGCGTCAATAGTAGGATTGCGCAACAGGCCTTCGTTAGTCGTACGTTAATACCGCGGTATTGTAGTGCCCATTGTTTGTTTAATTGTCTCGTCCATTCGTTTTAGGTACTTGTCGATCTCCTCGTTTGACAAATTCCTATTGGACAATGGGTGGAGCGTGTTGGAGGAGAGTGCTCTTGTTAAGGTTGCGGAGATGCGTGTCCATCGAGTCTTACTGTAGTTGTAAAAAAATCTTTAGGCAAACTCCTCCAGTTCAGCAATTTCATTGGGAATTGTAATTACGGTGCTGAAACCGCAATGGTCGCTATCATACACGAATGTGAACAGACAGTTTAGCGTTTGTAAATTCGTACCTGTCAGTCGTATAGCAGCTGATCCAAATAAGACCCGCCTCTGGGAAACGACAGGTTATCCGTCGCTTTAAGACCGAATCTGTACATGACAACGTCCTGACCCCACCAATCGAGTATTTCCTAGTAACTAGTAGTTCCTTCTAGTATTTGGCAATTTATTTCCCCAATCTCTATGTTAAGCGCTGAAATCCCCGCCGATTATAAAATAATTCTCCCACGATTCCAGCCTCAGAAGTCGAAAAAGCGTGTCGAGCTCTGTAATAAATAAAGTAGATTGTAAAGCTTCAGGTGCATAAACAGAAACCAAGTACAGTAGCTTTCCACTGCGGAGCGGGATGTAAATGACAACTGCCTCTAACACCCGGTACCCGCGCAACGCTCCCTTGTACACCCTGTAGAATTTTATATCTTGTTCTGGGCCGGTTTCTTCTTCTAACAACGTAGTTATTGTAGTCCAGTTTGTGCTCATCCGTTAACTTGGTTACGCTTGCGAAAAGCACATTAGGAGTTTGGTCTTGTAGCAATTTAAACATCGCGGCTCTTCGTTCGATCCAAATCAATGAATTAACATTCATCGCAAGAACCTTCGAAGTTTGCTCCACCATGTGCGCACCCATTACGACATGTGTTGCGTTAGGCCCGGCAGCAGCGCGTAGATCTGTTGTTGTACCTGCTGTTGCAGCAGAGCCATCTATCCTTTCATTGCGAGCAAGATGGGCAGCATGTTAGGTTCAGCTTCCGTTGTTCTCGGCATGGCGCCGGAGAATCAAGAGTCGCTTGCTGTACCTCCCTCTTACCTGACGCCATTTGGGCGTAGGAAATTCGGGACGTGACGGCTGGTGTTTGAAACCTAACGGGTGAACGCTTGACCTCCACCTTTTGCTGCCGAGCCAGTTTTGCTTTTTTGATGTCAGCGAACTTAGGACAACCCCGATAGTTTCCGGTGTGTCCCACTTTCCCACATAACACGCACGAGAGCTGTGTCCTATCGGATGCTCCGTCCCTACCCAGAGCACACTCCTCGGAACTGTGGTTCTTTGCGCACTTCACACATCGAGGCTGCATTTGGCAGTTTGACGCGGCGTGCCCGACCCTTTGGCAGCGAACGCATTGTATAACACCTTCGCTCCTCTTTAATTTTTCCCAGCAAACCACCTGGTAGTCTAGGACATTGATACTCCTAAGACTGTCCAGATGGCTTTCGAGACTGAGCTGCACCAGGAAGAATGGCAGACTCCGTTTCTCCCGCCTTGTTCTCGCTGTGGTAAATGGCCTTAACCCCACAAACTTGAGCCCTTCGCACTCCTTCTCTTTGAGCAGAGCCAGGATCTCCTCAGGATCAGAAGACGGTTCCAACCCTTTCAGCAGCATCGATTGCCGCTTTTTACACTTCGGTGTGAATGAGTAGTGCTCCGTCGTCCTTCCCTTTAGGAGCTCTTTCACATTCGAGTAGCCCTTCACTGTATTACAGTGGATGGCATGGCGATCGTTCCCCAATCTCTTTATGCTAAAGTTATTACCAACGACCAACCTACACAGGTCTTTGGTTCCATTTACCTCTAATTTATATGTGTTGATAGGAGGCAAATTCTCCCTATTTTTATGCTGCTGCTGCTGTTTTTGTTGTTTCTGCTGCTGCTGCGGTTTTTTTAGCTGCTGTGGTTTCATCTGTTGTTGTTTTCGCAGCTGTTGCTGTTGATTCTGCTGCTGCTGTTTAGTTTGTTGCAGTTGTTGTTTCTGCTGTTGCTGGTTTAGTTGTTGCTGCAGTTATTGTTTCCGCTCTTGTTTTTTTTTTTTTTTTGTTGGGAGCTCTCTGCCTGCGTGCAGTTTGATTTTGTTAGATTTTGGATGTTGCTGTTAATCTCTTTTATGAGTTCATCCTCGTCATCCAACTCAGATGCCGCTAGAGAGGCATAGTTGTTGTTGCCCCCCTTATAATGGACCTCAGAGACGTACATCAACATCTGATTGTTTTTTGTTTTGTTGTGTTGTTTTCGCTATTTCAGCTGTTAAAGCAGCACTTATTTTTATTTTTGTTAAATTAGGAGTGGTTTTTAACATCCTCCTCCTTTTTATGGCTTTCGTCACGGCACCGGCAACAGTATTGTTGTCTTTTGCAACTCCCTTTATGGGAAGCGCGGAGCCCTCTCCACCACCCATCACGTGATTTCCTTATAACTTGTTGATTGTATTATATATTATATTGTATATAATAAAAAAAAAATGAATACGTTTTGCTAAGGATTGAACCCGCGTTTCACGGCTTGATGACCGACGCCGCTTAGCAGTTGGCTATCGGGTGAATTAGAGAAATTGCAACTAATTGCATTTGTAATAAAACCTGGATCACTATTTTTTCATTAATTTGTTATTCTCTTTTTTACTTAAGGTAAAGCCGAAACACGAAACACTTTTATTCCCTAGGAAGATCTGCGAACGACTTCAAAATAAGCTTACTGTAGGCACGTGGCGTTTTTATAAGAAATGGGAATGATTTAGGTGTACAACTACCAACCGGGCGAGGATGCTACACAACCAACTGCGCAACCAAATCGGCCGAATTCGATTTATCTTTCCCATAATCAATGATTTCGCTCATTTCTTTGAAATTCTCATCGAATCATCAAGGCGCAATTACACTGTAATTACACATCAAACATTAGAAAGCAACTCGAACAACAAGAATTTCTTTATTCCAACATCCAATTGACCTCTTAAAGTTTGAAGTCTTTTTCTGTGAGATTAACAAATTTTTGTGATGACACCACAGATTCTAAGAAAATCCGATGCGAACACCTTACTTTTTGTACACACCTCGTATACTTCTGTACTGATTAATCCTTCGGTTATAGATTCTCAATCTGGTGTTTCTACATTTTATTCAAATTGTAGTTATTTTTCGTTATTGATAATTATTTTCGATCAGTTGGTCATCTTGATCTGGGGTTTCTGATATAAATTTAAGAACCGAGCCTAACAAGTTAAGAGCGTGCTTCGCACGATGCTCGCATGGAATAAATTGAGTTTTGAGTATTTCTATTATATATAAGAGTGTATTTTTTCTTTTCTTGGAATTGTACTGTGTTATATTGAGCTCTTATTATAATTTCGTACGGTGCTAATATTACAGATAGGTTTCCTACGTGGTCAAGTTAGGCTGAGCTGTTAAAAATATACACGTCTTCTGTTTCAGAGATGTACATTATTACATTATTGTTTTTTATCAGTAAGGTCCGTAATTTTGTCGGAAAGTCCGAGTGTGAGTATCAAAAAGATTATAAATCCTGTTACTGTGAATTGTATGGTGTGTTTTGTTTTAGTATTTTGTATTTTTGTACGATTATCCCTCTCACTGTTAAAATCGTGTCCTCGCGATCTTCTGCATACTATATATATCTCTTGGCTTATACATTATGACTTGCCTATTTTCATTATAATACTGGAATAGTCTATTCTGTTTTTGTCCGAGTGTATCCTTGATGTCAGGTTATTTTTCACGGTTAAATAGCGTTAAATACTTCTTCACAAAGCGCGGTTTTCTTTTGAACAGCTAAACTTCAAAAACATAGTGGGTATTAGTACGTGTTTAGTTTCTAGGAAAATGGGACAGAGAGTGTTGGACGTTGTATAATGTAGTGGCGTGACTGAATGCGTTATTTGCAGTCAACCACCTAATCTTTGAATTCCTCATTATTAATAGTATACTACAATAGTAATTAATCTTTGGGCCAACTTCAGAAACCTTTTTTTTTTTTGATATTTTAAGTTATATTCAAACAAATTAATTTCTGCCTTCATTTGGCTAAGTCCTTGTTCTCCAAGAATCATGTGAAATTTGCTAACTTCATAATTTTAAAGAAGGTTATGTGATGTCTATACATTGTAATTATTTTTTTAGCATTTATGACTGAGTTTTAGTTTTGGACGGTTTTACCATGTTTTACATGTTGAATTTATATATTTATTAGTAGATCTGGTGTCTACTAAAAAATGACGGGCGTGCCAGGTAGAACGCACTTTGTTTGAATGCAAGACAACCAGTTCATTCGGCTTGAAAATTACTTCCTGATTCAAATTGTTCCTCATAGTTAGAAAAATCTACGGACTCTTAATCTTCCTGTATTGTCTGATTAATTCTTTGTATTATATTTTGTGGTGAAGCCATATTTTGATTGCTAGGTACCCTTTCTCTTATATACATGATTTTTGGATTGTTATAGCTACCACTTAAAACATTACTATTTCTAGTTGTTTGTGCATACCGCCTAGAGTTGTCCACGCCCATTGGGACTGGTGCAGGTTGTTGTTGGTGAAGTTGATTATTGAAATAACTTAGTTGATAACAATTTCTCTGCATCATAATATTTGCTTTGTATTGTTGTTATTGGCTGTCCTTTCGGTGTAGATGCGGGTTGTATTCCGATTTTGATTGAAGCGAGCTAGCATGGAGCGGGTTGGTATTCTGATTTTGATCGAAGCGAGCTAACATCATTGATGGGTATTAAATTTCTAAGGAGTTGCTTGGATTGGTTCTCGAAATGATGATTCAAATTGTCATGGTATATTGTACAGTCTATCGCATACGCTTATTCTTGGTTGGCATTCAGCCAGTTCAGCTTCTTTCTTTCTTTTGTCTTTTACATTGTTCCCCTTCTTTTTTCTTTGGAAGTGTTGTCACAATTTGGTCTTCCTGACAATTAATCGTCCTGATTATACCAGCTCCCGAATTTATCCAAGGAATCAGACTCAGTTGAAACCCTTTGATGTTAAAGGGTTAAAAAGGGTTAATAATAATAATAGTTAAAGGATAAATATCTATCATTTAATAGAACCTTTGCTACCCTATATGGTCCTTTAAATTTTGGAATTACCTTCTTGCAAGCACCAGGCTTACTAACGTAATTTTCTGTCACTATTCCTTATACTTCCTATCTAGTCTCATTTGATCTTTAAGATATTTCTTATATTCATGTCTTTTGTAGGACTATTTGTTCCGTTTTCTCTCTCATTTGCCTCAAGTCTCTCTCCTTTGGCATTTCACTTTATTAAAACCTTTCTCAAAAGTTTGTTTTAAAAAATCTATAACTTTTCCTTTTTGAGCGACTCCAAATAACAACTCACTAGAAGTAGTACCAGTACTTCTATGAATTGTATTATTCATCGCAAACTCTATTTTTGGCAAAATCCCACCTAATGTCATCATAGTACCAGCACTCGTCAGCTTGGCAATCATTGGCGCTAAACTTCTATTAACTCGCTCTACCTGCCCATTAGCTTGGGGTGAACCCGTTGCTATTTTTATGTGTTTCATATTACTTTCATCAAGAAAATCCGAAAAACTCTTTGAAGTGAAAGCACTACCTCTATCGGATATAATCACCCTGGTCTACTATAAGAGTTAAAATAACTTCGGAAGCAACTAAGTACTTCAGTCATTTGTACCACGTCAAGCCTTACGTGTTTAGTAAATGCATCTATAACTAGGAAAACATGTTTCTTCTTTCCTCTTCTTAATGTTATAGTTCTGAAATGATCGATGTGCATTGTCTCAAAAGGCAAATTTCCTTTGGGGATATTATGGGGATATTATGTTTCGATGAGAAAACGATACATTTCAGGCAATTTTCTATATGCTCTTTAACTTTCTCTCTCATTTTTGGGAACCAGTATGTCTTTCGTATAGCATCGATCACTTTGTCGCATCCCATATGACCTATCTCATCATGGCCATTCCTCATTCCCTCTTCATTTTCCAATTTTTTTCTTATTGCATTTATTTCATCCCCTTTATGCTGACTAATCGACAAATGCTGCTTCAAATTCTTCGAGAATCAAAATACCTAACATGCGGCTAGGTGCATTTACATGCGTCAGTACGTAGCAGTACCACTGCGATGTTCCAGAACATACTCGTAATTTTGTAACTCCAATGCCCACCTGGCTATCCTTGGACTTATCTCTCTTTTGTTTAAAGTCAACATCAATGAGTTACAATCAGTAACTATTTTAAATTTAAATTTTTTAAATCTTTGTAATGCATATATGATAGCCAACATTTCTAATTCGAAGCTGTGAGTCGTACGCTTTGAGAAATAGAAAACTGGATGCAATTTATCATCACTCTTTTTTTGTAATAATATGGCGCCGAAATTAAATGAGCTCATTTCATCCCTGAGATCATATATTGCAAGTACCGGAGCTTCAATCCGCTTACATTTTAGTGTCTCGAAACACTTCAGTTCCTTTTCACCAAATTGGAAGTCAGCATTTTTCTTTAGAAGGTTGTACAGTGGTTGTGCTATTAACGAAAAATTTGTAATGAATCTCCAAAAGTAGGAACACAACCCCAAGAAACTATGTACTGCTCTTGAATTCCTCGGAACTCGGAAATTAACTACTGGCCGTGGTGTAGTATTATATGCATAGACTCCTCAAGCAGAGGGTCGCGGGTTCGAATCCCGAGCGAGGCAAATCTCTGAAAAAGTCTTTTCATGGAAAATCCCGTCGGCGTCAACTCTGACATAAAGGCATAACACTAATGTTGGAGTGGTTGCTGGGTGGGCCAAATGTAACGAAATAACAACTAGCACGTACTTAAGACCCACTGGTTAAGGATGCGCACTGGCTCGTCCCGTCCAGTTTGATAACCACCTCTGGGAAAAATATCGAAACCTAACACCTGAGTTTCACCACTTTACTAATACACCACCCGCCCGCGCCTTGGTGAAAACCAGTAAAAGGGTATTCTTATCCCCTTGGTGCGCGCGCGGAATTATAAAAAAAAAAAACGATATTCTTCTGATCTGGTTTAATACCCTCATTTGCTACCGTATCGCAGGCTCCAAAAACGGACATCTATTCCAATTTGTTCAACAGAAGCCAATTAAAGTCTTCTCTCATTATTTCCAAATGCTCTCCTATTGTTTCGATTGCTATCATTATGTCGTCTATATAGATGTTTATCTTACCCATTCTTATTAAATCATCAAACACTGTGTTTACAAATCGTTGAAATTCTGATGGTGCATTTTTCAACCCGAAAGGCATTTTACGAATTCATACTTTCCCACAGGTGTAACGAAAGAAGTATATGTATTCGATTGACTCCTCACTCATTCGTATATGATGAAATGCACTTTTCAAATCTAGTAAAGAAAATATCTTTTTATTAGCTAATTTACAGAGTAAATCATCTAAGAGTGGTAACGGATAATTAACTTTTAACGTAACTTTATTCAGAATGCGATAATCAACACAGAACCTTATGTCACCTGTTTTTTTTTTAACTAACACAATAGGAGATGCGTATTCTGATTTGCTAAGTCTAATCACTCCTTTTTCTAACATCTCATCTAAAATTGCCTGAACGTACCTTTCTCACAATACGATAACTATCGTGGGAACAGTGGAAGGGCTTATCATCATTTGAAACCAATTGTATTTGACACTCTTTTTCTGACTTTTCGGGACGTTCACAATATAACTAATTCGAATAAAATATATTATAAAATAACTGTTTGTCTTCATAACTAATATTTTCATTATCAATTCTTATCTCTCTTTTGTAAATTATCATTAGTCTCAATGTTCATTATATTTATACATTCATTTGTAAATTCATTATCGAAATCTGGTTTGTCTAATTTTATTATCAGATTAACTTTTTTTAGAAAATCCCGGCCTAAAATCATCGGATATTCCATTGTGTGGTCCGATAGCACTAACAGATTAATTGCTATTTCTCTATTTTGGGAAATAATAACGCAATCGATATTCTCTTCACAATTTAGTCTTGTTTTATTGATTCCGAAAAGAATAACATTATTCTTAAAACTAACAATTTCATTAAAAAATATGCGAGGTAAATATTTTTCCCGTATAAAGGAGACGGGGCTGCCGGTATCGATTAATGTTCCTTAATAAATATGGTATGTGTAACTATAATTTCTTTTTATAATCTGATAATTTCTTTCATATTCTTCATCGTCATCTTCCAGCTGATGAATGCTCTTCAATCGTAAATCCTTTCGCTCCGGGCATACGGCTGCGAGGTGCCCCTGCTTGCCGCATGCATGGCATGCCCTCAGCTCTCGTTTGGGTATTCTGCATACATTCGCCATGTGTCCCATTGAATTGCAGTTGAAACACCTTACTTGCATTCGTGCTGTTCGTGCTGCATTTTCACTCATTTGTACTTGCCTTGATGTGCCAGGTATGTGTGTCACTCTTTTTGTTTGATCTTTTTAAAGGCACGAAGTACCTGCGTGCGACTAGTGTAGCAATTGATGAACGCTTGCAAACGAAGATTTTCATCCGTGATACTTTCGATTATGTATTATTCTTCTTATTATGTATAATTCTTCTTCACCTAAATCAAGGCCGTGGTTGAGGATAATTTTGTCACTGTAGTAATCCGTGAAACTCTCGTTTGCCTTCCATTTTCTTGCCTCGAACCGCCTTCGTGTCGTCAACTTGTTCTCTCGTCTGTCATAGAGTTCTCTCCTCCACAAAATTTGGTTTTGTATACAGCCACTGTTGTACTTTGCCTTTTAACTTCGACAACATTAAGGTTCTTAAGGTAATGTCGTCGAGGTTGTATTCTCTAGCCAAATTCGATAGCTGCTGTAGCCAAATGTCCAATATCGGACTGCCGTCGTATTCTGGCAATAAATCCTTTACTGTGTTAAATGTTACTTGGGAGACGGCCCTGAGTTCTGTCATTTGTGTTACCACTCGTTCTCGCATCATTTTGATTAATCTCACTCATTTGTCGCAATATTTTATTTTCCCGTTGGTTTTTTTCTTTTTCCTTCTTCAACACTTCTATCTCTCGTTTTGGAAGTTCCAACTCCCGTTTTTCTGGTCTCTCATTTGTGTTGTTGCCTTTTCATAGAATTTGTATGTAGTTATATGAAAATCCCGTCGGCGTCATGACATGGACACTGATGTTGGAGTGTTGGGGGAGCACGTACTTAGCCCCACTGGTTAAAGATGCACTTGTTCGTCCCGTCTAATTTGACAACCACCTCTGGAAAAAATGTCGAACCCTTATACATCTGAGTTTCAAACTACAACACCACCCGCCCGTGCCCTGGAAAAAAGCCAGTAAAAGGGTATTCATATCCTTTGAACCAACAGTTAACAGGTAGATATATCACTTGTTATTAAAAAATAATAAGTTTTTGAGCACTTACGTCCATTTTTTATTACTCGTATAACTATGACTGACTACACTTTGTTCACTTAATGTAATTTGTACAATCGAGTACATTCGCGTTTTGTTTGCCACATGATTATGTTGTTTTGATAAAAACAATAGTTATAACGTTGTAATTATTATTTTATTCCATCTTTCCCATTGCGATTCCAAATTAAAACTAAACTTATTCTAAACCATCTTACATCTTACAGCGGGTAACCGCATGTCCCATGACCAATTCGCTGAGTCGCCAAATCCATGCGGCGCGTGTATTTAATGTCCAGTCGCTGTACTAGATCGATGTATTGTCATAACTTCTATATAAAAGGAAAGTGTCGATGCAGCTAAAATTTTCCATCTGGACTTAAGAATGCGGGTGTCCGATCGTGTTAACTTTAAGAATGCGCGTGTCCGATTGTATTAATACCTTCTTCCTTAAAAATCTACGTTCCCTAGATGTGGTAAGCCATAGCTGATTAACGACCGGATATTAGTTGTCGACCCGAAGCGACTCTTGTAGCTGAAGTTTAATCTCACAGGTTTTACAAGATCTCTACTTAATAAAACAAATGAACTTAGACGCAACAGTATATGTACATTTGTTTTGGTGGGAAATTCAACCGTTCTCATCAGAAAGAAGTAAGGTGATAAATCTATTAAATTTTACTCATTTGAAGATTTACAAAAAATTTATGGGGTATATAATTGACTTTTCAATTGTACTAAAATGATTATTCCTAACACCCATTTAAACAACAATTTTTGTATATCTTCTTCAATTAGTTATAACAACATTATTAACTTTTGTTCTTCATCTGAACATTATAATTGCTACTGCATAGATCATTCAAACAATGAACAATCTTTTGGTTTTTCAGTAATACATCAGAACATTCACAGTTTGAAAATGAATTTTGATACATTTTCCACTCACCTTTCCTCATTAGACCATCTCAATGATTTGATTTTTGTTTTGAAATTTGGATTTCACTATTCCTAATTTTTTACTTGATGCAGCACGCAGTGATTTATATGCAGCTCGCGGTGTTGGAGTATTTTTTTCAAGTGACATAGTAGGCAAAAAAATCAAAAAAATATAATTTACAAAGTGTTGACGTAATTAGTTTCAATTTTGGAATTTCTGGTACTCATTATTATTTTATTTGTGTTTATAGAGTACATAAATGTTCAGTCAAATCTTTTATTAAAGAGTTTCATCCGAATTTTGGGAATTCCAACCTTGTAAAAATATAATTCTACTCAGCGATTTTCAAATTAAAATTGTTTCTGACTCTTTAGACTATGATCACTTCTTGACGACTCTATCTACATTCGGTTTTGACCCTTCGATGTCTCAGCTTACCCGTTTGAACTCGTATCTGGACCACATACTTGAGATACTTGAGATGGCTCACCGTAATAACAAAATGAATTTCAAAACTGCGTCATTTGACCTAAATTCAACAGACCACCACTTAACAATTATTCAAATAGATAGTTATGTTATGCGTGCCAAACCAGCTGAGTATGTAACTTCCGATAAGATCAACTATAATGTCCTCAAGAACCCTTTGAACTTTGAATTTTGGGAAGGAATCTTTAGCACAGCTGATCAATCAATAGTTTTCAACATATTTTTAATGAAGCTTCGGTCTCATATCACGAATAGCAAACATATAAAAAGCGACATATATATGTCGATGTATTGTCATAACTTCTATATAAAAGGAAAGTGCCGATGCAGCTAAAATTCTCCATCTGGACTTAAGAATGCGCGTGTCCGATTGTATTAATACCTTCTTCCTTAAAAATCTACGTTCCCTAGATGTGGTAAGCTATAGCTGATTAACGACCGGATATTAGTTGTCGACCCGAAGCGACATTATATATATATAATGGTTTGTTTCATATATAATAAAAACGCAAGCAGATTGTAAAAACCAAGAATATTTACAGCACTCTAAAAAACATTGAGATTGGTGTTCCACAAGATTCGATTTCAAGTCCTATTCTATTCGTAATATACGTTAATTCTTTGTTTATTCAACCCTTTAAAGGTATAGTTACTGCATTTGCTGACAATACTGCGCTCTTATACTCAAGTAAAAGTTTGCTAAATATTTTCTCGGATGTAAACTATGACCTCGATTTACTGAGAAAATGGTGTTCAATACACAAGGTCACAATCAGCGAGAAAACGAAATTTATGATATTCACTATAAGTAGTAAAATTTTTGATAATTTGCCGTTATTCTACAATTCTCTGAATTGCAGACGCTTTCTCCTATTTAATAGCGACGATAATACTTTTTCCTTTAACAATTGAACGCCTTGTTGCAGTAATTGTTTTAAGGTTGAGTGCTTCAACAATTTTAAATATCTAGGTATTTTCTGAGATCACAAGCTTAGTTGGTGCAATCATACACATTAACTTAAACAATATCTTAATAAATTTGTAAGACAACTATATCACATTAGCATTTATTGTCCACAATCAACCTTAACGGTCTATTAAAACCTAAGTTTGAATTTGGTATTTCGTCGTAGTGTGGACCTTTTTTTCGAATCTTATACAGAGTAAATCGCCGTACTCCAAGTGTGAATTTGTTCAGAAACCTTGAATCTCTTCCTTTCATCTCTACTGCTATAAAGTACTTAAAATATTTTTTCAAAATGCGGGCTTTTACGCAGTTAGACATATGGAAAACTATGATTTGCGAGGAAATACTAGAAATTTTTTAACCGTTCTTTAAGTTCGTAAAGTTGGTTTTGGATGATTTTACTTTGCCACCGTACACCGTTTTTTCAACCTAGTTCCAGATACTATGAGATGTGAAAGAATGAAAAATGTATTTATTAATGGTATTAAAAAATGGATACTGTCCTTTGACTTCTCAGCTATAAATAGTTTATTTATTTATGAATTTTGTTCTTTGAATATGTAATTATTTCTTTATATTTCGATCTTTAAAATACTGTATCTAATATGTTTTGCTTTCATTCTGAATCCCCCCATCAATATCAATATTATTCTTTTGTATGTAGACTGCTACATTCAACTCTTGTCACTTGGACAATAGATTGTACCTTTTTATGTTTTTATTTTTTTTTTAAGCAATGAATTTGTAAAATCAAAGATTTTGTTAAGTTGGTATATCTGTTTTTGACATTCCCCCTAAATCTAGCATCAAAACTTGACATTTGCAAAAATTAAGTAGCCAAGAGTACAGCTATCTCTGTGTGTGTTGGCGATTTTTTACAATTTTAGAAATGGACTTAAATTTGCAACAACGAATTTGTATTAAATTTTGCGTAAAAAACGGATTTAATGGTGCGCGAACGTTGGAAATGTTGGAAAAGTGTTTCGGCAACGATTCTCTAAAGAAAACGGTCGTTTACCAGTGGCACGAGCGGTTCAAACGTGGACGTGAGTCAATCGAAAATGATGAACGCAATGGCGTTTTCGTTGACAAAAACATTGATGAAGTAAAAGAAATGTTGGTCAATAACTGCAAATTAATCATCAGCGAGATAGCGGAGGACTTGAACATTGCCTATGGATTCGTCCAAGTTAAGTTAATGATTTGGGTTTCCGTCGTGTAGCAGCAAAGATGGTGCCAAAAGACCTCAATATTATGCAAAAAGAAGACCGTGTTGACATAACAAAAGAGATGATTTGCGAGGCTGAATCCGATCCCACATTCATTAAAAGGATCCATACTGGATTTATGAGTACGACACGCAATCCAGACATCAGGCAAGTGAATGGCGTTCACCAAATGAGCCGAGACCAAAAAAAACCACGTCGTTTTCAGTCAAAAAAGAAGGCAATGTTCACGGTTTTCATGAATTACAACGGTGTAGTGCATCATGAATTTTTGCCAGAAGGCCAGACAGTAAACAAAGATTACTATTTTGCGTTATGAGACGTTTGCGTGAAGCAATTCGCCGAAAGAGACCAGAATTGTGTGCAGAAAACTCGTGGATTTTGCACCATGATAACGCACTGTCGCAGAGTGCCATCATTATTCGTAATTTTTTGACGAAAAATGCAACAAATAACATCCCACAACCACCAAATTCACCTGATTTGGCTCCCTGTGACTTCTTTCTGTTCAATCGAGTTAAAAAACCACTATGGGGAACGCGTTTCAGCAGCCGAGAGGAAGTAATGGAAAAATCGCAGGAAACATTGATGGACATACTGGAAACCTGTAAAGGGGACAATTTAGATTTGATTGAATAAGCTTGTATTTATAATTTTCTGAATAAATTTTTGATCAAGGAAGTATAGCATCCCTTACAAAAAAAAAAAAATATTTGACCCGGTGTTAAAACTTCGTAATGCTCTCCAACTAAGTGTTAAAATTAAGAAGAACATGCCAGCGTCTGTTATTAAAGAAATGCTACCTAGCCGTTGTATGTTTTTGACGCTAAGGTCACGCACATATCTCAGATCGATTATGTGTCCTCGGGTAGTGATATCCGACATCGCTAGAGGAAGAGCCTGAACATGAGTGAATACGGAATTTGAAAATGTTCTGTTCTTCAGCCGGATCGTCTCTTTGTTCTACTGTATGATGTAGGTTTCTAATAAAAACCTTGAAATATTGTTGTGAATAAAAGAGCCATTAAAATAAGTTAGATAAGTGGTGTCATCTTCATTGAGTTCGATGACCTTCTTGCTGTTTGATCGAATGGTACATGCTGCTTGTCCTCCTCTCACTAGCTTTGATATGCAGTCGTCTTCTAGAATCATAGGTTTCCTTATGGTTGATCAACATTTTGTCAAATTCAAGATTGACTTGTTTCCCTTCGATTTCCGATGACCTTGTTGACAAAAGGTTGTAATCCTCAGTTTTCACTTCCGGTATTGAGAAGATTTATAACAGGATTTAGTTGTTAGTGAAAATCGGCCTCGATTTCATTCTCATACGGCAGAGTTTCGAGTTCGCTGATTATCCTATTTATCTCCTCTCTATATAGAATGTTGGTGTTAATCACGCCATTTTTTGCCGTTTGCCAAGCTCGCACAATTTCATTAATTTCTCCTTTCATGATCAGAAACTCATTTGCACGAATCGTCCTTCAATTCTGTCTCGGATTCCATTGCTGACCCGCTCGATTTTGTTTTCTATTAATTCTCCTGGCCTTGGAGGGTGTTGTTCCAATCGCCAATTGCCTGCCAGCCGTTTCCGGGCAGAGGAAATCTAATCAATAAACCTGGTCTTCCGAGACGACCTAGCTTTCAGTAAATTAATGCAGTCCTTCGGCATTGAATGATCGATTTATCTTCTCGACCGGGAATGCTAGTTGTTATTGCATTTGTCATTAAATTCAGCACGTTCTAGATCTAGACATGCACAAGTTTGAGATAACCGTCTATTATACAACCCCTTCCATCCTTAACGGAAACCATTGGCTCCTTATAGTCGAAGATTTTGAAATTCTGGACGGTAATCCTCAGCAAGCAAATCTTTATTTTATGGATAGAAAGGTTCGTTAATTACTATAATCTAGAAAAGAAGTACAATACTCAATATGTTCCCATCATACGTGTGTATGAATACATTTACTATAATTTGTCTGAAGCTATTTTATAATTAGGAATACATCCTACTTTTACTTTTTTACTTTTTTAATGTGACTTTTATGAACTTCTCGTCCTATAGAGGTGACAATCGTCACTCGATTGTTCCTGGCCACAATTTCTTTGTGAGATAGGGGCTTAGCTTTGCATTGTATTTTTTTATATGCCTTATATTTAGGGTGATTCATCGTGAAGTTTGATTTATAATTTACAATAAAACACATAAATTTTAAATTGAACTTAAAATTTTTATTATCGATTAAAAGAACATTTACAAAAGGCACTTACTTTTTGAAAACGATATCATGTCAATATTGGCCACGACTACGTCTGAGGTGGTCCATTTGGAAGGTCCAATTTTTGGCGACTTGTTCGAGCATAGCGACTGGTGTCTTGCGGATAACACAAGAAATGTTGGCTTCCAAAGCGTCAATCGTAGCTGGCTTATTCCTGAAGACCTGAGACTTTACATATCCCGAGTGAAAATAGTCCAAAGGTGTGATATCGCACGATCTAGGCAGCCTATTTACCGTAGCAAAACTTGAAATTAAGTGCTCACCAAAGTGATTTCGCAACAAGTCCATTGTTTCACATACATAGCGCCGTCTTGTTAAACCCACAGCTCACCGAAACCATGTGCCTAAATTTCAGGAAGCACATAGTCCGTTAATATGGCGCGATAACGGTTACCATTGACGGTAACATTCTGATTTGCCTCATTTTTGAAGAATAATGGACCAATGATTCCACCAGCCCATAAACCACACCATACCGTTATAATGGTAAACGATGTAATGGTAGCTCTTGGTACTCTTCGGGTTCCTCATCAGCCCAAATACGGCAATTTTGTTTGTTAAAGTATCAATTAACCCAGAAATGGGCTTCATCACTGAACAAAATTTCACGATAAAACACCGGATTTTCATTGAGTTTTTCCAGAGCCCATTCACTGAAAATATGAAGGAAAATTAAGTCGCCTGGCTTCAATTCTGGCACAAGTTTAATTTTGTACGCTTTTAGGCCAAGATTCTCATGTAAAATACGCCAATTTGTCGAATACGACGACTGCTGAGAATGACAACGAATAGATTCTTCACGGTCTTCGCGTTCACTCTCAGCTACAGCTGCTATAGTCCCTTCACTACCTTCTAGATATAGTCTAACCAGTCGAGTATCATCTATTAATGTAAATCGGGACTCAAATTTGCGAATGGTATTAGCAGTAGTGGTTTCAGTAGGTCGATTATGCACACCGTAAGTTCCTCGAATTGCACGAAAAACATTTTTCACAGCTGAGCAATTTGGAGACGCTGTTGTGGGGTGAGTCTTTCCATGATAACTTGCCAAACGATACTGAACAAAAATGATAATGCAGTTTGATAGGAGTCAATAAAAGCCTATTAAAAATCAAACCTCACGATGAATCACCCATTATAACATCCCTTTTTCTAAATATCTGGTGTAATAGCTTATTTTTATTGAGCCAATTATTATTTGCCTTTTTTTTCTTTTCAATTTCTCCCCTTAGTTTGTGATTTACTCTAGCAGGAAAGTTTACCAAGCTCTGATAATTAACTCTCGCGGTTCTATTGAGGAATACGTCGGGCGATTTTTTCTAAGTGGCAGAGTGTATGGTCTTATTGTATCTGTCGACAGCTATATGAACTATTTCCTTTGTTCGCAGATCCTTAACAAATATTCTGATTTCAGGCATCGGTAAATCCCTAAAACCGTGGATTTTAGTCTTTCTACTTGCCCATTCACCTCGCTGCGGTTAACGAGGGATAAATATGGTTTTATTCCTAGCACTTGAATGTAGTTAAGTATGACCGGGCTAAGAAAGCTTGGCTCATTAAGGCAAAATGTTGTAATTTTGTTTCGTAAGTAGAGCGAACATTTATTCTTGATAAGGTTTCCGAATTTCGAAAACTTGTCTATGCAGCTAATGAATTTTTCGTTTTGGATTTCCACAATATAATATATATAAATATATAATATATATAATATATATATAATATATATATATATAAATATATATGTAAAAATATAAAGTATTTCACACATGGGAGTTCGCGCTGGTCACGAAGACTCTCGCGAGCGAGTTATGTTCACTGGCTGTATCACTCACAGAGCCATGCTCCACATTGGTGCTGTCATAGACAAGTGACAGGTGGTTTACCTGTGTCTTGAGTCTTGAGTTTGTAAACCAACTCCCACTGCACTTCTCGATGCGCGCCTTCAAGCGCTTCAGTTTCGCGTTGTAGTCAAGGTTTCCTAATGCATATGTTAAGGGTTGATGGTCGGTATAGATTTTAATTTTCTTTTCTTACCAAGTTCACTCTGGGACATCACTGCATCTATAGCATAGTCAGATGCGTCTTCTGATGAAGTCAATAACGTTTTAAGATCGCTGAAGGCCCTTGTTTCCTTCTCGTCCAAGATTATACGAATGTTCTTGGATTAGTTTGCCTTAACCTGAGAGTTTTCCCTCTTGTTGTATATATTAAGTCAGAGGCTTAGCCACATTAGCAATATTTCGATTAAATTTCCTGTAGTAGGAGGTACGGCCAAGAAATGATTTTAGTTCCTTGAGATTTGAAGGAGGAAGTAGTATTTGAATAGCCGAGGCTTTTTTGGTGTCTGATCGAATGCCATCCGGAGTGATATATCCAAGGAAATTAAGTTCATAAAATATGTTTTTTTCTAAATTAACTTTGAGATTTACTCCTGTAATCTGGTTAAATGACTACCTTCTCTATCCCAAAGAGGATGATGTCGTCTATATAAACGTAATAGATATATAAATAGAAAGATTATGAAATCGTTTAGGACGTCATTAGTCATAGGAGTTTAGCGGGTGTGTTTCTTAACCCAAAGGATAATCGAAGCAATAAACATTTTCCATTCATAGTGGAAAATGCTGTCTTATGAATGTCGGATGGTTTCATCGAAATTTGATGAAATCCGGAAATCAGGTGTAAGATAGTGAAATATTTTGCCCTGCCAAGGCTTGCTATAATTGAGTTAATGTCTAGTATTGAATAGGCATTGGATAAGTCACGGCCTTTAGGCGCTTGTAGTCAATAAGCATACGGTATTTCTTTTCGCCGGACGGCTTGGGTTTCTTAGGTACAACCCATGAAGGTAAGTTGGGAGGTCTGATGATTTCTTCGCTCAGAAGTTCTGCGTTTCCTTTTTTTCCTTCTTTAGGAGTCCTAGGTAAGGATAACTCTTCGTATAAATCGGTTCATTAGTGCTCGTCTTAATTTTTTAATTATGCGGTGCAATTCGGACTGGATTTTATCTGGTAGATTCTTCTCAAGCACGATATTAATCTCCTTTGAAAATTCCTTTCTGAGAAGAACAACAATACCGGGATACAACTTCAGCACTTTTCCCTTTTTGTCGATTACAGCCTCTAGTTCTTTTAAGGTGTCTTCTCTGATGAAACCGTCAAATAATGTAAGACCTGGTAATACGTAAATTGTTAAAATGGTACTGGTACTCACCTGCTCGAAGAATCTGATCAGATCAAATTCATAAAATTAACACTCAGAGCTAAGGAATTAAAAACAATAGAACAAGCACATAAGCAAATCTCGTAATATCACACCCGAGAACATATCATCATATAATATCACAGCAAAAACATTACAAAGTTTAAAGAATGAAATATATTATCCCCAGTTAATCAGAGAAATAACTAGAATTATAAACAATTGCAAAACCTGCTTCGAAATTAAATATGAACCTAAGCTTATAAGGCCGAAGTACAAAATTAGTGGAACACCAAGCAAGCCATGGGATCATTCACATGGATATATTTTATTTCAACAAAAATTTCTTCTTAACCATGATTAACAAACTCAGAAAGAAAGCATATGCTTACTCCTTATCAAATAGAAACTGGGTAAAGAAGATAGAAACATAAAATTAACGTTTTTTTTTTGAAATTCGGTAAACTACTGAAAAATATAACAGATAATGAGTTTATGGCAGAACAGTTAAAAGAATTATAAAAGAAAGAAGGAGAACACCCAACAAATATTAATAGACTCCGTTTACTTGCAGGTGATGATATTAGTATTTCTCATACACACAACTACGAGACAAACAAAAGCAACACTAACGACTTATAAAATAAAAGCAGACAACTGATATATCAAAATTTACATGGGACAAACGGAAATAGTACAGAACACAAGGACAATATTACACATTATAAACACTTCCGAACTAAGGAAAACTGTTAACTTTATTAAAGATAATATACAAACCTTACAGGTAGACAACGACCCAACGAAAAGGAAAGAATTGTTGCGAAACTAACAACAATAGAACCAAGTAAAAACTTAAGACAAAAGAAAGGACTAATAAACATTATAGGTACAGCTTTAAAATGGCAATTCGGTAATATGGACGACAATGATCTACTAGAAATAACAGACCATATGAAAACTTATGAAGAAAATAGTAACAACGCAATCAATAATTTAAATAGACAAATTGAAATTAACACGCATTTTAACGAAACAATTGCCAATCTAAAAACATAATAGGAACAGTGTTCGGATGTACAATATAATTTTTGAATCTTATACTTATGTAATAATTATATTTGACTTAATCCAAACGTTGAAACTTAATCTAAAATATAAACAATTAAACGTAACGTAAGGTTACGAATCTAATATTGTATGACACTTATTGTAAAAAAGATGGAAGTAATTTCCGGACGAATAAAGACTCTCTTTGATGTGACTGTTTAACAAAAAAGGACATGTTTCATTTAAAACCGCATTTTTCCGACGCCTCTTTTTTACCCTACACATATAAATCAAAAGGTTAAAACCCTACACACCCCAACATTTGGTCCTTTTCGAACCGGATAAGAATACACAAAACATTATAAATTTAAAAAAAAAAGAACAAAATTAATAAAAAAGTGCAAGTGCAAAGTGCAAAGAGCAAGTGCACAAAACATATATATATATAAAGAATTAATTAATTGACAAAACTTAAACATTTAAAAGAACAAAATTGATAAAAAAGTGCAAGACAAGTGCAAAGTGCAAAATATATGTATAGATATATCCATAACAAATAAAGTACATACATAGATTTCCTCGCGGTCGGTGTTTTGTCCCTTGTCTTGTTCCCTTTAAAGACATAAAGACTTTCGGTGGTTGTGCATTAATCGGGATTCCCGCGCCGTGTAAAAATTCATCAATTTATCAACTTTAACCTCAACTGTCACCAGCTGGGCAAAGCTAACCAAAGGTCGTAAGTTACTGAAATAAAATATTAATTATTTTAATATCATTTAATAAACAACTGTATTTAATAAAATTTAATAAATACTTGATACACACAGGAGAAATTTAAGAAGGTCTGGGAGAAAAAAATGTTGATGAAATTTTTGATCTGCTTCAAGAAAATATTTCACTTACCGAGGTGAATTGGTCGACGCTATCGACAATGCCAAGTTAGCATTCAAAAAGAAGATTGTGAAATGTGAATCCGCAGGTGCTTCTTGTAATGAGCTTTCATTACCCTAAATTCAAAAACCACATTTTGTGGGCTCGTATACGAAGTCTCGGGCTTTCCACGATGTTTTTTTGTCCTTAGTCCACACCAATAAGAAGCTGGGTGAAATCCAAAAGCTTCCCTATTTGAAGTTGTCTCTTACAGGTGAAGCTGCTCGTTTGTTGCAGCATTTAGGTTTGTATTCTGGCAACTATGACAAAGCATGGGAACCGCTTGTCACCAGATACGGCTACAAACGAGTGTTGGTAAACGCTCATTTTCAACTTTTTTTTTGAACAGCAGCAGTTGACAAAGGAGAGAATATAAATTATGGAACGAGTGGCATGAAGATCAGCGGTTCTTCTGCACACAAGGCTGTTGCGGTCGAGAAGAAAACGGTGTTGCACGTCAGGAAGAAGCAGTTTGCAAGCCAGGTATGTGGTATAGGTCAGCACTCCCTTCGAACCTGTCAGAAGTTTATTGCCATGGAGATCTGTGAAAGATCCAAGACTGTGGACAGGATCGGGGTTTGCCGGAACTGTCTCGCATATAGTCACTGGACTAGTCAATGTCAAAGCAGTGTGCGCTGCTATTACTGCAAGCAGAAACACCACTCTCTGCTGCATGTCAACTGTGTAGGGTCGAATATTGCAAAGGTTAACTAACACTAACACTACAATAGGTACACGAAATTTCCACATAAAATCAAGGATTAACCAACCTGTCTGTCTTGGGGTAGATCAACCAAGTGTGCTTCTTGCCACAGCCGTTATGAAAGTGAGGTCTTCAAAGGGCAACTATTATCATCTTAGGGCGCTAGTCGATCCTGGATCTTAAGCAACGTTCATTACTGAATCCGCTGTCCAGTTATTAGGGCTTCATCAACGGCGAACATTCATTGAGGTATCTGGATTAGGAAAAATCAGCAGTGGTTTATGTCAGTGGTATGTAAATCTTACCTTTGGGTCGCTCATCAAAACTGGGAACACATCGAGGGCTTAAGGTTAGCTGATCCACCATTTGATAAGCCTGCAACTGTTGACATTCTCCTGGGAAGCGATGTTTATCCTGAATTTATTTTAGCATCCATTGTACGCGGTAATGATGTAAGATCCCCAATTGCACAAGAATCAGAGCTATGTTGGCTTCTCCTTGGTAAGACAATTTTAAGGAGTATAGAACCTGTCCACAGCTTTTTACAGGTTTTCGACATAAATACTCAGCTGCGAAGGTTCTGGGAACTGGGGGAGTTGCCATTCGACACTAAAGAGACTGCTGAAGGCAAAGCATGTGAAGAGCATTATCTCAAGACAACTACAAGACTGGGTGATGGGCGATATGAGGAATCCCTGCCATTTAAAGCCTTACGTAGGTTTCATCAACTGGAAAGAAGATTCCAGGAAAACTCCACACTGCACAAGGAGTACTCTAAGTGCTTAAATGAATATAAGGAGTTTCAACAGATGACAGAGGTTGACGAAACGAATACCATACCGGATACAGCACACCATATCTTCATTCCTCACCATGCGGTATTTAAAGAGTCGAGCACAACTATGAAGCTTCGCGTTGTTTTTGGCGCTGCAGCAAAATGTTCGGACGGATCCTCATTGAATTCAGACTTAATGACTGGACCTAAAATTCAAACAGATATTTTCAAATTAATTTTAAGGTGACGATTACACAAAATTATATATTCTGCGGACGTCGAAAAAATGTATCGCCAAACTTGAGTTCCAATCGACGACTCACTTTCCCAGCTTATATTTTTGCGTAATCATCCTACGAAAAAATTAAGGATGTTTAGACTTGAGACTGTAACGTTTGGCACGGCCAGTGCTCCATACTTGGATATTCGAACGTTGCATCAGGCGGCGGCGAATGAGGCTCAGCATTTTCCTCTAGGTACCAAAGCCGTACGTGAAAAGATGTATGTTGATGACCTCATTTTAGGAGCCGACTCAATCGATGATGCCCTATTGAAAAGAAATGAAGCTAGAAGCATTCTTAAGTCAGCTGGGTTCCATCTAAGGAAATGGACAGGCAATTCGGAAGATATTCTTCTTGATATTCCTGCGGATCAACGGGAAGTGGGATTTACATTACCAATTGAAGCGGTTGATGGAATAAAGGCGTTAGGAATTCTCTGTTTGCCAAAAGAAGATTCGTTTTCTTTTAAAACTTTCTTTTCAGAAGATAAAGTCGTGACAAAAAGAAGCATGCTATCTTCAATCGCAAAACTTTTTGACCCATTGGGTTGGATTGCTCCATGTATGGTCAAGGCAAAAATCATGCTGCAGGAATTAGAAATTATGGTGTCAAAAAGTGACGTGGGATGAACCAATACCACAAGAGCGAGAAGAGCGATGGCGGACGTTTCAGCACAGGAACTTTCGCAGATACAGGACATCAGGATTCCACGGTGGGTACATTTAGTGAGCAAACGAGGCACAACAAAGCTGCAACTACAAGGGTTTTGTGATACTTCGTAGAAAGCATATGGGGCGGCCGTCTACTTGCGCGTCGAAGATGAAGAAGGCAACGGCCACCAGCACTTGATGTTTGCCAAGACGAAAGTGGCACCACTCAAGACAGTTTCTCTACCAAGACTTGAGCTCTGTGGAGCGGCTATGTTAGCCACTTTGCTCGACTATACCAAGAAGGCACTGGATCTGACGAATTTGGAGACACACTCGTGGATAGATTCTACGATTGCCCTCGCATGGGTCACATCAACGCCAAGCCGATGGAAAACTTTCGTTGTCAACCATGTAGCAGAAATTCAATGCCTGAAGAACTGCAGCTCTTGGAAAGACATTCCGACCCAACACAACCCAGCTGACTTCGCCTCGAGGGGTATATTGCCATCAGCAATTAAACGAAAGGAGTTGTTGTGGAAGGGCCCAAGTTTGCTACGAGTAAATTGGAACTTTGAGATTCCCATTCAACGCAAAAGGATTAACCCTGACTTGAAGCAACGAAAGGAGAACATGACCAACATTTTCCATGTCACGCAACAACTCGGTGAAGACAATGAGGTAATCAATCTTATGCTTAAGCAATCTTGGTAAATAAGGATTCGTCACATTTTAGCCTATTGCATTCGTTTTGTGTTTAACTGCCGGGCAAAACCTGAAACAAGGTATAAAGGTTCATTGACAGTCAACGAAATTGACAAGGCTATGAAATTGTTGATAAAAAGCTCACAAAAATAAATGTTCCTTGAAATAGATGTTGCAAAAAAAGGTACATCCTAAACGTACATTAAACTTGAATCCCTTTATAGATGCTGACGACATTCTACGTGTTGGTGGGAGATTGCAGAACTTAAACTTGGACGACGAACAGAGACATCCATCAATTTTGGCACCAGATCATCATCTCACACACCTTATAATAAGAGATGCACACAAAAACACAATCCATGGTGATGTTTCTCTAATGATGGCGTACATCCGCAAAGCGTTCTGGATATTTTCTTTAAGGAAAGAGGTGAAGAAGATGGTGCATGAGTGTATCATTTTTTTCCGTCACAAAGCCAAGTCAATGCAACAACTCATGGGAAACTCACCTGGGCCAAGAGTTCGCATGACAAGGCCTTTCTCCAGATCCGGTTTAGACTTTGCAGGACCCTTTGACATAGAAACGAGGAGCAAGAATATTAAAGTGATATTTTTCAATATCCTAGCGGTAAGGGCAGTGCGTTTGGAGGTCGTGTCAGACCTTATGACACAAGCGTTCTTAGCGGCTTTCAAACGATTTATAGAACGCCAAGGAATGTGAACCGAACTGTACAGTGATCGTGGCACTAATTTTCTAGGGGCGGAAACGGAGTTAGGGAGGATGCTGCAAAAGGCGAAGGTTGAATGGGGGTCGGTAAATAAGCAACTGACTCAGCTTCACACAAAGTGGAGTTTTATTCCCCCTGCATCTTCCAATTTCGGAGGGCTTTGGGAGGCAGGGATGAAATCGGTAAAGCATCACCTTAGAAGAGCGGTCGAGGCAGAAGCTCTGACATTTGAAGAACCGTCAAAGTTGAAGCCTGCCTCAATACTAGACCTTTGTGCCCAATGTCGGACGACATCGAAGACTTGGAAACGCTGACACTAGAACATTTCTTAATCGGCGAAAGACTCGTCGCAGGACTCAAGGAGACACTGCCTTGGGAAGGGTGGTTTACCTTGAGCGATGAAAGCGAATCACCTCAATGACCAACTATTTCTGGCGCAAGTGGAGTACGGAATACTTGTCCAGAATGCAACAGCGCCCAAAGTGGTTAAAACGGGAGCCGGGCCCAAAATGCGGAGACTTAGTTCTCATTAAAGATGAGAGACTACCACCGTTGCAATGGCGACTCGGACGAATCATCGCTACACATTCCAGAACCGACGGACTAATTCGAGTTGTCAATTTGAAAACAAAAACCGGAGAACTTACACGATCAATTGGAAAAATCTGCTGTCTACCAAGCAACAATAAAGAAATACAAAATGATCAAACAACACAAACTAGGATTTCGCACTAAACTAACGATAAACATATACAATTTTTCATCCATTTCTACACAACACAACACAACACAAAAACATTTTACCCCGTTTCCTCTTTCTTTTTTTCTTTTTTTTTTCTACTCAATCACTCAATAATATTTCTCAGTCAACACTAAACAAACATACACAACATATAACACACAAAATCATTCATTCCAAACAACGTTGCGGAGTTCTGAAATTCCAAAATGCCGACTTGAATTGGAGAATAAAAACCCTAGCAATATTTTGTATTAACATAAACATCTTAAACTAATATACAATTTACTTTTAATATAAATTAGAAACATAAAAAAAATCAAAATGTAAACAAAAAAATATATGTAAAAAAAAGAAACTTACTGCAGATTGAATTGTCTATTTGAAGCAAATTGCAACAAGAATTCAATCGAAGGCGGATTCTTGGCTTGACTTTAAGATGTACACACTACACACACTTTGACAGCTCATTCGGCCATTATTACAACAGCAAAACTTTCGCGAAAATTTCGTCGCACATAGACGCACTGCACAACCAAAAAATGCGTACGCGAAGAACAGTTACCGCACAAATAACACTACAAATTGTATGAAATTTGTTGAAAAAATATATTAATGAACTTTTTTGCATTTCCCATTTCTTTTCATTTCGTTTTATTTTTTTTTTTTTTTTTGCACTTTCACTCGAAGATCACTTCCGCGAAACAAACGATGTATTGTATATAAATATATACACATGCGCCGTGTACACAACTCAATCGAACTCAAATTTCGCGAAGGAAGGGGAGCAGAAAAAAAATAAATAATTAAATAAAAAACACTTACCTTGTTCACAATAAAAAAAAAAAACCGAAAAACACACGAAACGCAAATTGACCCAGTTTTGGTCAATGATCAAAACAAACTATTGCACAAAGCAAATTACGCATATTTAATCTCCCTTTGTTGCTCTTTTGTTATACCGTCATCCTTGTCACCTACATGTAATTTTTCAAATTATTAACTTACGCGATTTTGTTTCAATACATGTAGATAGTCAACACACTCGCACTCACACAACACACAACTCTTATGTCAGAAGAAGTACGACATACTCCAACTGCAACTGGGTACAGTAAGGTACATGATCGAGAATACTTGCGGACGAAAATCGTCCACCGGGCGGGAGCATGTAATATTATACTTATGTAATAATTATATTTGACTTTGTTATATTTAAAACTTAATCCAAACAAATCCAAACTTAAGCTAAAATGTAAACAATTAAACGTAACGTAAGGTTACGAATCTAATATTGTATGACACTTATTGTAAAAAAAGATGGAAGTAATTTCCGGACCAATAAAGAGTCTCTTTGCTGTGACTGTTCAACATGAAAGGACGTATTTCATCTAAAACCGCATTTTTCCGACGCCTCTTTATTACCCTACACATATAAATCAAAAAGTTAAAACCCTACACACCCCAACAAACAGATAGACTGCAATTAGGACAAACATACGAAGAACTAACAAATAACGAAAAACGACTAATAACGCAACAGCTCAAAACAGATCAGATACTAAAATTGAAGATATTAGAAGAAAATCGTGACCAAATCCTGGACAGTGTAGCATAAGTTCAACAAGAACTAGTACATCCAAAAATGTTAACAGCAGTAGAAATTAGAGAGACAGAACTAGACGTTCAAAATAAAAAATTCAAGAGTAAGATTACTAAAGTACGACAAAGGCAGACTGATTTTAGCTTTAAAAATTCCGAACTCCTTTAAATTAATTGATTACAAATTAATTACAGCCATTCCCAATGAATATAATTAAATAATTTAGAAGTAATAATGAATGACCAATTTGTAATAGAATTTAACGGAACAAAATACGAATATGATAATAAGATCCAGTACAAAGATGAACTAAAATCATAAAGTAATTATATTACAAAAAATAATTGTAAGCTAAAAGAGAATCATGTAATAGAAGCTAAGAAATTAGATGATAGTACTGTAATATGTAAGAATATGCGAAATGTATCGATTATAAACCAATGTGACGATAGAAAAATAACTAATTGGAAATTACTTGATTACCATAAATAGCTGAACAATTGAAATATTAAATGAAAAATTTACAATTAAAATTTAAAACAATTAAATTTTGAGGATATTGCTATTAAAAATTTTGTGAACTACGGACATATTAAGTTGCTTTTATTTCATAAGAATATTAATTATATCGCTAACTTAACTATGTTCATAACTGTAGTCGTCATATTCATTTTAATAGTTACAATAACTAGAAAAAACAGTAATCTTAAACTCTCAGTAAAAAATTGCCGTAATGAAGTTCCTAAATGTAGTAAAATTCAAAAGAATTTTAAATCTAACAGGTTACATACTCCAACAAGAACAATTAATTTTTTTCTCTCCATAACCAATAATTTGATTTCCCACACCTCTTCAAGGTGAACGAGCAAAAGTGTGGCGACAATGTTGCAACGATATCAAATATCACACAGCAAGTCGACACACGCATTTCCGAATTAGCTGAGTTAGCAAGGTACGAATTGTAAATTGTGTAATTGAAGTTCATTTGGAATAAAAATAATTTTTTTTTTTTCGCGCACGGCTAATTGAATTGTTTAATTTGAATACACTAGGTGATGAAACCATAGTTGAAGTATTAAAAAAATATTCGCTTATATTTTACCTATTAAATTAGATGAAATAAATAATCTGAATGCATAACTTAAATATCTTGCTAATGATAAATACATACATTTCTAGATATTTTTGTTTTATTTTTTAGGAGTTTTTTATGTTCATTGTCTTTTAGTTAATAAAAAATATATTGAGAATGTTTTTTTACTTTGAAGGTTTAGTAAGGTATTTTTTTCTGTCCAGATTTTCTCCTTTCCAAAAAAAGAAATAAATGTTAGAACAACCTTAACATTTAACTACGATCTTGGATTTTGTTAGGCGATTCCAGTTGTTTCACGTTTTATTAAATTGATTGAATTGTTTGATCTGTTCTGAGTTAGCGATAAAAAATGGATATATATCGGTATATACCATATAAAATATTTCTCTCTATAAAACCTTTTGAATGACTGCTTTAGATTTGTAAGCTCCCACTGCGTCTTTTTTTTTTCTTTTTTCTTTTTTTTTCTTTTCATTTTTGAAATATGTATACAACGTGTATAACTACACCTAATGCTACATATTTCACCCTTGTATTTGTATCGCTACTATGTTGCTTGCGTGGTTGGTAAAGTCTGCGTGACTTAGTACCATTTTACGTGCCGATCTATTTTGAATCACCTTGATAGATACGCCCCGATGATATATCTTTGGGCGTCTTCATCGAACCTCGGCAGGAACTTGGCATCTATTGCTGCTTGGCCGGATTTTTCGCCAACTTTCGTTGAACATGGCAATACTAGTTCATTTCCTCAGCCTGAAGTCTCTCTACTATCGATTTCTTAATGCGGAGATTTCCGCTGCTGAACGTACTCCGTATGAAATTACGTTTTGTAATACCCACTGACATTTGTAACATTTTCATTTGCTTTTATATTTTTCGTTCATAGTCAAACAAACCTTACATTTAATTGGCATTTTCGACAAAATACAGCAATGTTTTCACTCCATAACTCCCCCACACTTATTTCTTGTGCGACATTGTTATCGCAATAGTGGTTAACGATAGCGCCTAAGTATTTAAATTTTGTGCACTTTGATACGATGACTTCTTCTAATAAATATCAGGATTTGGGTTTGCTGCTTCGAAAAAAAGGCAAATGCAGATACTAATGATTCTTAATCCGTTAGAAGCTTGAAGAGCTGTCACGTCATTGCTTATAGTAGCTTTATCATCGGCGAAAATAAGTTGTTCTGGGCCAATTGATTTGATGCTTCAATAGAAGATATTGTAGTAATGAACTTTGTTGTCTTGCTATCGCTTTTTTCGTCTATTTTTTCAAACGTTAATAGTCTAATTCAATGCTCACTATACTTTATCGGTTTCACTATTTCCCCTGCCTGGTTACAAAAGTTTGACTTTTCTTCTTCACAGCTGTTTTCGTCCCATGATTCCACCACCACGTTTTTTATGTATGGCGTTTTGGAGATATTATTACAAATTAAGCACCCAGAGCTGCGCTCCGTCCTTGTTTTAGCTGTGCCAGTCTATTTTTTCTACTGATGCCCGTCTTCATTGGTTGTTCTTTAGTTTTCTCATGAAAAATTCTGCAAACAAAAGTCTGTACTGGTATGGTACTCGTTTCGTACTGGTTCGCCTAAGATCATTTTAGAATTTTTTCCTCGCCGTTTTGCGATGTTCAAACATAGATGGTAATATATTTTAGTTTTGTGTTTACCGATACAGTACGTAAACGAATGACGTTCTTGCCAATTAAATAGCGAATAAAGTGTAATACTATACGACCGTATGATTTATAGGAATTTTCATATTCATAAGGGGTGATTCATCGTGGGGCTTGATTTTCAAAATGCTTTTCTTAAGAGATCACGCGTGACTCCTACCAAACTGCTTTATCATTTTTGGCTCAGTATTGTTTGGCAAGTCATTATGAAAAGACTCAAAGTACAACAGCGTCTCAAAATTGTTCAGCTGTATTACGAAAATGTGCGTTCTGTGAAAAATGTTTTTCGTGCGATTCAAGAAACTTACATAATCGACCTACTGAAACCACTATTGCCAATACTATTCGCAAACTTGAGTCCCAGATTATATAAGTGGATGATACTCGACCGATTAGACCACATCCAGCACGTTGTGAAGAGACTATAGCAGCTGTTGCTGAGAGTGTACGCGAAGACCGTGACGAATCGATTCATCTTCGTTCTCAGCAGCTTGTCTTGACGTATTTGATAACTTGGCGTATTTTACATTAGGACTAAAAGCGTACAAAATTCAACTTGTGCAAGAATTGAAGCCAGGCGACTTAAATTTGCATCATATCATCAAATCCGGTGTTTTATCATAAAAATTTTTTCAGTGATGAAACCTATTTCTGGCTCAATGGATACTTTAATAAACAAAATTGTCATATGTGGGCTAATAAGCAACCCGAAGAGTATCAAGAACTACCATTACATCGATTAAAAACAACGGTATGGTGTGAATTATGGGCTGATGAAATCATTAGTTCATATTTCTTCAAAAATGAGGCAAATCAGAATGTTACCGTCAATGGTAACCGTTATCGCGCCATAATAACGGACTATGTGCTTCCTGAAATTCAAGCACATGGTCTCGGTGAGCTTTGGTTCCAACAAGACGGCACTACGAGCCATACAGCGCATGAAACAATGGACTTGTTGAGAAATCATTTTGGTTGGCACTTAATTTCACGTTTTGTTACGGTACATTGGCCGCTTAAATCGTGCGATATCACATATTACAGACATTATAGTTACTGTTGTAACTTGTTTCTTGTGTCTCCATTGTCTTTGTCACCATTAATACCTTAAAATATCTATATATGTATATATAGATATATAAGATATATAAGATATATATCGTATCTTATTAGAATCACTGGATTTAGGCATTGAATCATTGTTACCATATAACATTCGTCACTGGTTCACTCTGACAACTACATAATTTAAATAACACAAAAAAATATTAAAACTAAATAACGCAAGTTATCTTTAACATTTTTTTTTAATTTCACTTACATAATTATACATAGGAAAAAACTAATAAAAAACAAAACTTTACCATAGACTATTGCATTTTGTATATTTTAAGATTTAACTTTTAATTAATTGTTTCACACGCTTATACATACTATACATGTTCGTGTGGGGGATAACATGTTGATTTACACATAGTACATGTAGCTTATGTAGCAAAATGAGATAATTATTTCTTTTAGTGCTAACTTTTGTAAACATTCTGTTCAACACTTTAACCTTCTTGACAAATATTATACGAAAGATACAATATCGTAGTCTCTAACAATAAGCTCTAGTTTATTTTAATTCAAGGTTTTTAAACTCCAACTAGTACGATAATTAACTTTATCTTTAAATCCATTTTCAGTTTACGAATTATCCACGATAGTTCACCGTATATTTTCTATAAATCGTGAAAGGAATTCTAATTAGATTAGTAGTATAGAGGAGATATTATAATTCCCAACAAAATGTTCACATACATACGTACGCAACTTACGCATAGCCACAACAAATACCACATAACAAAAATTATCTGAGGGAACCGCACAAGCTATGTTATACTAAGTGACCAACTTTAACAAATTCGCTAATTAATGAGATTCAAAATAAGTGAAACACATACATACATACAACCTAAAATCTATTAAATTTTTGTTTTTAGCTGCGGGTTAAGTGACTACATTAATACGTTACATACGTATTGGCATGCATATGCAAAAATTTTTATAAGTCTTTTAATTCCCTCATACCGCATACCAAAAATATAGAATCTATTCAGAAAATTAAAAATACAAGTTTATTTATCTAAATCTATTTTTTCGTTTCTTCCTCTCGGCTGCTGAAACGCGTTTCCCGTAGTGGTTTTTCAACTCGATTGAACAGAAAGAAGTCACAAGGTGAATTCAGGTGAATTCGGTGACTGTTGGATGGTATGGTATGGTAAAAAATTACCAATAATAATGGCACTGTGCGACGGTGCGTTATCATGATGCAAAATCCACGAGTTTTCTGCCCACAATTCTGGTCCCTTTCGGAGAATTGCTTCACGCAAACGTCTCATAACGCCCAAATAATACTCTTTGTTTACTGTCTGGCCTTCTGGCAAAAATTCATGATGCACTACACCGTTCTAATCCATGAAAACCGTGAGCATTGCCTTCATTTTTGACTGAAAACTATGTGGTGTTTTTTGTCTCGGCTCATTTGGTGAACGCCATTCACTTGCCTGATGTCTGGATTGTCGTACTTATAAACCTACGTCTCGTCTCCAATAATGATCCTTTTGATGAATGTGAGATCGGATTCAGCCTCACTGAACACGCTGCTACACGACGGAAATCCAAATCATTAACCAAAATATCTTGGACGGATCCATAGGCAATGTGCAAGTCCTCCGCTATCCTTCTGATTTTAATTTGCGGTTACTTTTCTTTTCTTACTTTTCTTTTACTTCATCAATGTTTTCGTCGGTTTTCGATGTCGATGTTCTGTCACTGCGTTCATTATCTTCGATTGACTCACGACCACTTTTGAACCGCTCGTGCCACTTGTAATCGACCGTTTTCTTTAGAGAATCGTTGCCGAAACACTTTTCCAACATTTCCAACGTTCGCGCACCATTAAAACCGTTTTTTACGCAAAATTTAATATAAGTTCGTTGTTGCAAGTTTAAATCCATCTCCAAAATTGTAAAAAATCGCCAACACACACAGATCTAGATGTACCCTTGGCTACGTAACTTTTGCAAATGTCAAGGCATGACGCTAAGATTTAGAAGGAATGTCAACAATAGATGTACCATCTTAACAAAAAACAAAAACTCAAATCGGAACAACGGGAGCGCCACACGGTGATTATTCCGAGAACTTTTTAAAATAAATGGTATTTTTAAACATACTGTCGTATTTAACATTAAACAAATTGTTTCTAGCCAAATTTAATAAAATCTAATTACTTAGCCCTAGAGTTGAAAAAAACCCAAATCCTTAAGTTTAAAATTTTATTCATGTGTGTATCAATAACAATTTAGGTTGGAATGTGGTGATGTTACCAAAACTGGAGCGAAATGTATAGGTTTCTTCCTATAGGTAGGATTAAAAAATATGCTATAAATTTCATAGATGATACTACATAGTTAATTGGCAACCTTCAACATCGGCGTAATGTCGTTTGCCTCATCTTGTTTTGTCACTATTCCCACTATAGTACTTATGTTCCGCCGAAATTGGTAGAAGCATTCCACCCCTTCAAACTTTCAACCGTTACATCCATATCGCTATGAATGCTCACCGGTATACGCTCAAACGCGTAACGACGTACTCTAAAATATCTTGATTCTTTTCTAAGCCGTACAACTTGCTTATGGTATGTCCCCCGAGCTCTCTAGTCATTACAACTTGCAAACATTTTAGACCAAAATGCATCGGTATCTCTCTTTTTTACCTCCTTAACTTTCCTCTGTCCTTTGCGATATGTGCAAACAATTTAATGGTATTAAAAACCCCTTAAGCGCGATTTACATATCAAGCTGCACCTAACAAATTTGATAAACAAATTTCTTTATTTTTTAACCAATTCCATAAAATTGACTTGCATGCATTATGCTGACTTAATGTAAATCATTCATTATTGGAAATGAATATGATTTCCTTTCACGTTACAAATAAATAAATACAGTTGTAGTTGAATCCCCCTCTTTTTATTCGCTAGATAATAAGATATATTGTAATAAAGTGTTTGTTTTACAGTGGCTATACAATAAAGTGCTTTTGTTTGTCTAACCCAGTGAAACTTTCGACTGCTGTGCGAGTTTGCTGAAGAGGGCTGGATATTCATAAGCAGTTCATAAGGCGTGTAGCCACTATTTGAATGCGGAATTGTGTTATATACAAACATCGCGTTGAGAGTCTATGTATTTCATGTAAGAGGATCTTAATTGACGAAGTGACGTAGGTACTCAATTAGCATCCTGTGACTGCTCTCGAGTACTCCCTTAGTCTGAGGTTGATAAGATGAAGTGTTCAGTCTTTTATTTTCAACAGTGAACACATTTCCGTAAACATTTTGCTTAAGAAAATGGCAACTTGATCTGTTAGTAGCGAGAAAGGGATGCCATGTCGACACACAATATTCTCGACGAACACTCTTGCGACTGTCGGAGCCTCCGCATATGGTAAGGCAAACTTACCATACTTAATCAAGTCATTTTGAAAGGTAATTATGATCCGCATAACTAGTTGGTAAGGGTGCACCTATATCTAAAGCGATCCTTTCGAATGGCCTTAAACTAGTCATTGTGATATTCATAGGTAATGGTGGGTTGTCCTTGCTCTTGTTTTCTGACATAAGGTACACTTTCGGACGTACTCAGCTATGTCAGCTGACATTATGGTCCAGTATTATTTGGATTTAATCCTTCTTAATGTTCGGGTAGTTCTTTGGTGGCCCCCGAATGGTGAGTCGTTATATTAAACGAGTAATTCACGTATGTTTGAGGGGTCCGTTACCGTTATCTTGTCGTCGATACAAACACAGATTGTTACATCTACAGTTTGAAAGATTTTTTTTAAGAAGGTATTTGAAGATTAACCTATGATCGTTTCCTATTGCAGGAAGAGAAAACCCTATAGTTTTAAAACATTCCTTCGTACATATTTCTTTGATGTCTTTCAGACAAGACGTCAAAACCTTTTCTTCAGACTGGTTTCTCATCAGTATTGGGAGAGTGACAACATGAATAAGTGCTTGCTTATACAATACTAGCGTAGTGCTTTTTTTTACTATAACCTTGTATTTGGCTAGTTTGTCCGCGAAAATTGATCCCATTTGTGCGTGCAGGACGAGACCGGAAATAACTGGAATTTCTGGTGGGTTAAGGCGTATTACTTGCGAAGATTCCTCGCTTTTGTTTTGACTACGGGTAGTTACATGTACAGTGATTTCGAGAGTTTCGTGGTGACCGCAACTCCACTACCGATCAAGTCCGCAGCGGCAGGCCCTCCGATGTGGTTACAGAGGACAGTGTCAAAAAAATACATTAAATGGTGGTGACTAACCGGAAAGTGAAGGTGCGCGAGCTAGCAGATACCACAAAGATTCTGTATATGAAAAAGTTATCCTGCCGGCTGGGTGGCGCGCATACTCACTCCTGACCATAAACACGGACGCGAGAGCACTTCGAAAGAGTGTTTGGACTTGCTGTTGCGGAATCGGGCGGACTTTTGGCGTCATTTGGTAACTGTTGAACATCAGAGAACAGAATGAGTACCCGGCAATGGACTGAAGCCGCCACGAGTGCTCCGAAATGGCCGAGGGAGGCTCGATTTGTCGGTTTTCTGGGATTGTCATGGCATACTCTTCGTCGACTACCTCGAAAAAGGAAAAACCAGCAACAGCGAGTATAACTGTCTATTATTGGAGCGATTGAAGGCCGAAATCCCTGAAAACGGCCTCACATGAAGTGAAAAAAAATTTTGTTTTTGCAAGACAATGAACCGGCGCACAAGAGCATCGCAACCATGGCTAAAATCAATGACTTCAGGCACCAATTGATGTCGCATCCACCGTATTGGCCCGATTTGGCCTCTTGGACTACTATCTCTTCCCAAACCTCAAAAGATGGCTTGAGGATGATTTCGAGAAAATCATCGACGCCACGGAGGAGTATTTTGCAGACCTTCCAGAAAATTACTTTTCGGACGGGATCAAGAAGTTGGAAAATCGCTAGAATGAGTGTATCAAACTAAAAGGGGACTGTTTTGAATAAAATAAAAAAAACATTGAAAAAATTTTTTTTTATTCCCAAGGAGGCTACTTTTCATCCAACCTAGTACTATTTTTAACACAAGTATCTTCTGTGGTAAATTACCCGATATGTTAAAAATTGCTGAAGTCATACCTATATTTTTAAAAAAAGGTGACAACAAAATACTTAATAATTATGGGCGTATCTGTCTTCTTCCAGTATTTTCAAAATTTTTTAAAAAATGATCAAAAGAGAGTTGTATCATATTTCGAAAATATTTCTTTTTTTTTCGCAGCAAGATATACATATGATAGTGGCAATAGCAAAAAGTTAGCTTTCGCCCTTTTTAATGATATAACTAAACCTTTAATACTGTTGATCATACCTAATTTATAAATAAAGTAAACAAAGCTGGACTCAGAGGGTTTATACTTAGTTGGTTTGAATCCTATTGCATGAATAAGAAACAAATGGTTTGAATAAAGGATGAATTTTTTGTTCATATTCTTGTAACTTTCTCCTAGATCTGACAGCTAAGATCAACCATGACCTAGAAATATTGAAACACTGGTTCCGTTTGCATAAATTAGTTATAAGCGACAAAACAAAAATCATGTTTTTTTATATGCCTGCTTTAAACTTACAACTTCCGATTTTTACTTTTCATAGTTCATGGTGCAACAACATTTGCTGTGAGTCTCGTTCTAAAACTACATTTAATAGTACTAAAAGTTGCTCAATCAATTGTTTTTTTATAGGTAATACATAAGTATTTAAGTATCTGGGACTTGAAATCGACATACTTAACTGGATCTCTCATACTGCTTCCCTAAGGAAATACCTGCATAAACCGACCAAAATGCTTTACCATAATATTTTGCACGAGAAAGCTTTTAGTAACGATTTATTATGGCCTGGTCCAATCCAAATTTCAGTATGGGTTAACTTGTTAAGGGGGTCCACACATTTTCCAATTTAATGGCAGATATTTAACATTAAACCTTTAACATGAATTAAATCTCACTCCAGCACCGTATTTTAATTTAACTAAAAATGGAGTTATAATTTTTACTAACTCGATACATTCGACACACTATTTCTATTACCTTTAGAATGTATCTAACCGTTCATTCTTTGAAGAAAAACGTTTAAAAATTGTATTATTTCTAGTTGACTTTTAATTCTTATTTAATGTTATTTCTTAATTAGATTTTGCATATTGCAATTTTTGCATAGTACTACTTGTTTAAGTTAAGAAAATTATAATTAATGTTGTTTGAACTCCCCTAATCTCATTACCAACCCAACAAACAAAACCTCACCGTTTTTTATTTCAACTGCAGCACTTACCTCTTTAAACTCGATTTAGCTTCTAAAACGCATTCTCCCTCACCACTTAGGTCTTATAATTACATACCATATGGGTTAATAGAGACAACTTCGATAAATCATTTGCTTTTATCGTATACACATTACGTATCCGGTAGCGGCGCATTAGATCAGCTAGTAAAGTTCAGAATGTTAGAAGAGCATACAAATAAAATAATTGATAATACGGCATTAGTGAAACACGGTTTAATACATCTTAGTCTTTTAACTACATAAGAAATAAATGAAATAGGACCTGACTTTTATAAACTAAAAAACGTTAAAGTCGAATTCCAGACAAATACCAATTAGTTGTCGTAGAATTAATCTCATAATCTTAATGATACAGAAATTGAAAAAGAATATATTTTTTTTATAAGTAAACAGTACGAAATATAAATTATTATATATAAAAAGATCTTAAGCCTCTTAAAAGCTGTACTATAAGCAACAACTGTAAAACTTAAATAAATAAATTAACTGAATTAAAAAAACTACATTAAATTGTAGCACTGTATGATGGTGGGGAATTGAAGTTAAGTGAAAATAACTTTATAGTTGTTAATATTGCTCAATTGTGATAATGAATACAATAATCAGTTATTCTTATATAAAATGTACAGAAAGAATCTATTACTTGTATGTAATAAATTACAATTGTACCAAAAACCCAATTTCTTAATATATCATATTTAACAATACCTATTATAACTATGGAACACATACATTTGGTAAAATTTCATAAAAATGTTAATTGCAATACCAGTTTAACTGTTTTTTTTAATTTTATCATTCTTATATCAGTTACTCTTAAATTAAAGCGTAAAAGCAAAAAAATCAAAATATTAATAAAAACCTTTAGTCAAGAAACTCCAGTGCTCTGTAAAATTCAGGAAAATTTTATTTTAAAAGAATGAGAAGTTACGTATCCAGCAGCTAAATTCTTAAAGCTTAGAGTTCAACAGATAAGGGAACATGCGTTCATCCATGTATCCTTTCCCATGAACAAATTCT
>OU026153.1:126404803-126559803 GCA_907269105.1 Volucella inanis
GCTATTTCCGCTGCACTTAGGCCACGCTTTAAGGACTTGCCTTTTGTTCATTACCGCCTTTTTTCATTTTATGGTTCTATCAACACATTTCTTTATTTTTGTTGAGCGAGCCTTTTTAAATTTATGATTTTTCTAGTAGTTTCGCTGTCAAGATGATGGCAACCCCATTCTTATTTTGTACAGAATGTATGTAGTATTACATTTTTTTTTGTCCTACCGGGATACGTTTTGAAGTGTCAGAATATGATATTTTACATCACCTTTTACGATAAGCAGGTAAACTCATTCGAATTAGACATATAACCAAGGAAGGATGAAGTTGCAGTTAAGGATGCACGACGTCTGAATATTAAGTCATGTAATCGTAATCTCAATTTATGAAGTGTACAACTGTGTACAACTCATGGCGATCCATGATTAGGATGGCACTGATCATCCCTTTTAGAAGTAAAGGAACACCTGTCCAATTAACACCGTTCAGTTTGCATCCTTATTGTTATTTTTAAAACGCTGACGACAAGGACTTAGAAGCAACAATCTTTTTTATTGTAGATACTGTCTACTTCATCCAGTAGAAATCGAGATTAAAGGGAGTTTATTAGAAGTAGAAACATAAATCAAGATCAAAAGCAGGTAGTAGATTACTTCAATATTGTGTTTGCCATTACGACGACTCAATAAACATTAAGAAATCGTATCGCAAATTTTCTTCGCATCAACAAGTCTATACCTCTATGCCTATTCTCCATCCTACATTTTAAAATGATTTAAAATGATACTCCAGCTCTTCCGGTTAGTTGCATCTGCTTCCTGCTCACTATGCAGTGTGTCTTGTCTGCTCCACTTTGTGTCTTGTCCCCGACTAGACCTAAAATCATTCCTCTTCGATTGAAGAACGGAAATGGCAGCGTATGTTAAGTTCATTAAATCCCGATATTAAAAGCTGTCATTAAAGCAAAACTTAAACACCCAGCCATTAAGCATGAATTGCAATTGCATCGTCGAAATAGAAAATCTTTACATTATCCAAATTAATGGCAACCCAAATTGGAGTGACCAATATTCGACATGGTTAAAAATGCTGCAAAATGTCTGCGCTTACTAAAGTGATGCATTTTCCAGGTAAGATTTAAAATCATCCAATAAAACTAACAGGTGATGTTTATATCAATCGACACCATTGAACACTGACGTAATATCTCCTGTCTCACCTTGTTCTATCACTATTTTAATCCCCAATACTCCATTCCAATTGTCAGTAGCATTCCGGCCTTTCAATGTTTCAAACGTGACATACTATGAATTCTCATCAGCTTAAAATATTTCTTTGATCTCCCGCTCATATAAAAAAAAAAAACAAAAATCACAAAAGTGCCAAAAAAAAGTGTGGTCATTACGCTATGGCATAATCGGCCCGAATTTAAAACAAAAAACGAGACCGCAGCTTATGTTATTTATTTTATTTATTTATTTATTTATTTATTTAGACTTATAAAATAAGATACAAAATCTTCTTAGACAGCATAAGCTTAATTGATATGATTGAGTATGTAATGTGTTACAATAGGAAAGAGAAGCCAACAATATTGTAGATATTATTATTTGAATCCAAAAAAAAAAAAAAACAAGAATAACCATTGAGAGAGTGATAAGGAAATAATTAAAAAGGAAAGAAATGTGATAGATTAATAGAAAAAAAAAAACATCATACTAATGTCTTTAAGTGCTCCTTGAGCCTCATACCGAAAAGCACTGTACAGCTAATCATCCTTAGATGTCGAGGAAATGAGTACCATAGACGTATCGCATTTATAAAAAATTGGCGCTCGGATATTAAAAACGTGTAACGTATTGGCAAAAGGTTAAGAAATGTAAGAGAACCCGACTGGCAGGTCTTATTAAAAAGGTAAGGTGGTTGACGCGATTGCAATGTATTATTTAACAATGTTAAAGTTCTTAGCTTAAAAAGATTTCTAAGAGTAACGCCATATATTGATTTGGAGAATTGAGAAATGTGGTCATACCCTCTTACGCCGTATATGTACCTCGCTATGCTGTTGTAAGCACGCTTGTGCTCAGAATCACAACTGCAAAAAAGTTCGCAACCGTAAAGCAAAAGAGGGATGAGTAATGTTTTGGCTAGTACAATTCCTGCTTTTAAGGGTGTAATTCTTTGGTTGGTCCACAGCATACGAAGCCCTCCATAAACTCTCCCAAATGTCAATTAGACATGAGTATTCCAAGACAGTGTTTTTGTGTTTTTAGTTGAATCGACGAATTCAATTTGATTACTTTTATAGTATATTTTGGGGAAATCTGACGTATCAATGGATTTTTTGAGATAACCAAGCATTTGGACTTAAGTGGGTTAACACATAGACCATTTTCCGCGATCAATTGCGAATATTGTTTAAATCTTCGTTAACTGCGACAGCTGCATTTTCCGCCAGATTTAAGGGAAAACTTTTCCGCATCTGAACATCATCAGCATACATATCTACGTGAGTATTTTGTAAGCAATTGTGTAAATCATTTATGTACATCGAGAATAATAGCGGTCCCAGAATTGACACCTGTAGAACCCCTCTTTTTAACCTGAGAAGTTCAGATACGGAGCAGTTTGACACAATTGCCTGATATCTATAATTTAAGTAGGACTGGACTAACATTGTCGAACAATAAGAGAAATTGAACTGGCTCATTAACTTACTACACAGGACATTATAATTAACTGTGTCAAAAGCCTTAGAGAAATCTTGTCTTATGTTTTCAACCACATTAATGAGAGTTGTAGTACAGCTATGTTTGGGACGAAAACCTGACTGGTTAACACATAACAAATTTCTGTTGCACAGGAATGTTCGTATTTGTTTATCCATTATTCTTTCTAGGAGCTTGTATAGAAATGGTAAAATGGCAATTGGCCTAAACTCATTTTGATTTTTTGGAATTGGTATAATTTTAACTTGTTTCCAAACCGAAAATAAAACACTTGCCATAAATATTGTATTAAAAAGATGCGTTATGAATTTTAAGATATTAGGGAGTATAGTATAAGTATAATTCATCCGGTTTTCATCAAGGCCAACAGAATTGGATTTTATACATATGCAGCTCTCTAAAACGTCGGTCTCATCCACTGATGAAGAACTAAAACTTGATGAGGAGAAGATACTGTTCTCAGTCGTTGTATCATCAGTGGCTTCTTGACATGGCAAAGTATTGTAATAAATTTCCTATTTAATTCATTACAGTCAATGTTATCAAAAAATATTTTTTTGTTTGCCTATACCAATATCAAGTATGTTTTTCCAGAGTTTATGTTTGGCTTGAGATGGGTCTAGTCGGGGGGCGAAGTAACGCCTCTTTGCTTCACGTAACTCGGTTGTTACTTTGTTTCTCAGCCTTTTAAAATCATGAAATAGAACATCTAATCGTAATTGTAATTAATGGAACATGGAAATCAAATAAGTTTTTTATGTTGTTCTGAACGAAATCCACTTGAACATAAACGGAAGGAATTTCATAAACTCGAAACCACTCAATTCTCCTTAAATCATTTTCCAATTGACTCAGGCTTATGTTTTTGAAGTCACGGAAGCTTATAGTCCTACTTGCAATCGAAGGTTCACATTGAATTGTTAAATGGATCAGATCGTGACGCAAAAAACCGGAAGCAAAAATTTTATTAAAATGTAGAGCTTTGCACAGATGGCTGACAAAGAATACATCAAGAAGTGTATTTCTGTGATCGGTTAAGTGCGTGGGTGACGATGTATTTACTAAGAAAAGATTTAAAGCATTCATATCGTGAACAAGGGACAAGTCCTGGAGTACGTTGCTGTTAAAGTCGCCAACGACAATAGCAAAAGGTGATATAATAGACAATTCATCTATAGATTTTAAAAGAGATGAAGTATTGATATTTCAATTTGGCCTATATACTGAACTTAGCAAAATTGTATTGCCTTTACAAATTATTTCTACGAAAGCAAAATCTGTCCCACTTCCAAGTGGAGCTTTACGTATAAGTTTACAGTTTAATTTCCTGTTGACAAAAATAGCAACCCCTTCCCCACGTCTTCCGATTCTGTCAGATTCATCAATTCATCTCCTATGTCCCTTGACAACCACGTCTCCGAGACATAAATCACGTCAACTTTCGAACCTTCAAATAAATGCCTAAACTCATCAAGTTTTGGGAGTATACTCTGAGCATTGATATGACAAATTTGCAAGCCATTACGTTGACTACACATAACATTAACCATTAGATGCATTGTATTATTTTGATTTAAAACATCTGTGTATTATTTCATTGGAATGAACCATTCTTATAATAATAATAAGAAAAGGAGGTTCCAATTTAACCTCATTTCATATAGGAAGTATAAGCTGCAAAATACTTCTAGGAAAAAGAAAGGTTTACAAGAAGACAAAAAATATGATGATAATAGGTATTTATTAAGTAGTAACTGCATTAGAATAATTTTATATAAGCATTTAAATTCAAATAAAAATAGAAATAGAGAAGAGAAAAGAGGATATAAGCAAATTATAAAAAAAAGTAATAACTAACTTAATGTGTTCATGTTTTGTTGTTATCTTTTACAGCTGTATTTCTTGTTGTCCGTGACGCAGTGGCAAAAACGGTCAGGTCATCTACAGTCTCAATTAATTTTGCATTCTTTTCATTGGTTTTCTTGACGTAGATTATTTTTTTTCTCGATTTAGTTTTAATGCACATTGTAGAAGAGAGCGATTTTTAACAGTTAAACATTCGTAAAGGTAAACTAAGTTTTTATTGATTTCAATGCATTCAATCCGAGGTCTTGAAGTCGAAGAGGCGCTTTAGTTGCCTTTTGGAAGTTGGCGATCGTTTTCAAAATAAAGCTTTTATCGTTTGGTGAAAAAAATGTTATAATAATCGGTGGTGCAACGAGGCTGGTCTTTGATTTAAGACGGTAAAAGTTTTTAATTGTTGGTGGATTTGCTTTTAAAGTTATGCAGAGTTGATTAAAAATAGCTGGAAAATTTTTTCCAGTTTTTCCATTTCTTTGCATTCATTTTGAGCATTTTTGTTGAACATATGTACCATCGATGAAGATTCAGACTGTGGTATATTTGAACGTGTTAGTGTCTTGTTTCGTGAATGTGTGTGGTTGAATGAGAATAGATAGAGATTCCGCGAACTGTTCTCTGTCCCGTTTTGGAGGCATTGGTTTGTGAATAGGTAAGTTGGAAAGTGATATTCAGCACGTTAAAAATGTAAAAAGAGGGCGCAAATTAGAAATTTTAAATTTTCTTCTTTTTTATTTTTCACGTATTTTATCACGTAACTGACACAAGTTTCGATTAACAAATTTGGACAGGTTTGATGCAAGCTATTGAAAACTGATTATTTAACTTTTTAGTCCTTGGTATTGAAATTTTAACTGCTTAAACCAAACCGATGACATTGATCCGTTTAATAACGCAACATTAAAATCCGAAATAGATCAATGAAATTAGGAACCCAGATATTCGAAATTGATGCCAAAATATTATTTTTGGTGGCTGTGTAAAATCTTTTGTTTATGCTGACAAATCGCAAAATAATATGGCCCTAAAAACCAATATTTAGCACGTACTCGTAAGTAAGATAAATATACCAAAGGCTTGAAAGAAATTGTATTCCATACATAATGTTACCAACGATTCTTCATAGCAAATAAAAAGTTTTGATTCAAAGTCAATTCCGGTTGTTATTGTTATCACGGCCGGGCGCCGGGCGCACCTTTAAAATGTAGATTTAAACATCAAGGAGGTAGCATATCAGTGCGTTTTTTAGGTTTTCCCAGTAGGCTTATACCTCTATACATATAAATACAAATTAAAAAAGTTCAGATAAGATTTATTTGTTAAACATTTCATGCGTTAAAAATAACAAAAAAAAAATCAATAACGAAAAAAATTTTTAAGGAACTAATAAATATAAGTTAAATAAATTAGATACGTTCACGCAACTATAGAATAAATAATAAACCATACACCCACATTATTGCACTTGCGTGTTTTCTTTGGTAAAAAGTTATTGCTCAATAAAAGAAGAAAGATGAAAAACTTTAAAGCTTAAACTAAATTACATACACATTTTACAAGAATAAGGTTTCTTTATAGAAGTCACAAAAAAATATAGACTAAAGAACTAAAGTTAGGTATTTCCATAGGCAAGAAAGTTTAAAATTAAAAAGAGTGTTGTCTTATGGTGCCTTTATTTTGGCAAAACCTTCAACTACAAAATTACTATCAAGCTCCGGCATAATTTCTTTTTCAATTGACATGGTTGCCAAAGATACCAACCGTTCCTGGGACATTAAAGAACGAAAGTAAATTTTTATTATCTATAGTTTGGAAAATGAGCGTTCGCTTGATGCTACAATGACCAGTTTTATCCGGTCCTATTCTTAGGACTATATTAGAATTTGGAATGTCTCTTCTTGGATGAGCTCACAGACTCTAGCTTATGCTAAGTTAGTAGGGTCTCCAATTATATGGGTAGGCAATTAGACCTCATTTTTACCACTGACCCCATAAACTACTCTGTCTCACTTTGTCCCCCACTCTCCTATCCAGCCCACATCATCTGCAGCTGTCTCTTCTTACGACTTTCATAAAGCGAATTTCCGCAAAACGAATGCTTATCTTAGCAAGTGTTCTTTTGATTTCGCCAATATGCCCCTTAAAAGTGCTCTCTCTCTCTCTCTCTTTATGTTCTCTTTTCGCGCAATATGTCCCTTTTTACAAGCCCCGTGGTACAATCGTAAACATCGTTTTTTACGTAACAAGAGACACATATTATGGGCAGTTTTTCTCCGATCCAACTCTTTTGCTAACTATTCAGATTATCTCGGGTCATACCTTCAATTCGCTCAGCCTTACGAGGTTCTCTACCAGCGATACCTTGATAGTGCGCAATCAAGGCTTATAAACAATCCTAAGTCTTCCTACCAATTTATTAACTATAAAAAAATCTGACGGTTTTCCTCCTTCCTGTCATATGAAAACATGTCATCAACCGATAATTCCTTTGTACCGAATTCCTCTTATTTTAAATACCTACTTAACTTGCCCATTGGTCTCTCTATTCCTCAAAACTTTGACCAGACACTAATAGAAAATAAATTACAACAACTTAATGATGAAAACTTACCCGGCCCAGGCAGTCTTCTATACATATTTCTTAAAAAGTGTTAATCAATACTTTCTCGCCCCCTTGCAAATCTCTTCCGATTATCCGGTAGATTATTCCGATAGAAGTTGACGTTATAACAACTGATTTCAGTAAGGCTTTTGCCAGGATATCTCATAAACTAATCCTTTTCAAGTTGTCCGTCTTTGGCTTTTAACCAATTTTGCGTAAATTTATATCTTCTTACCTGGATAATTTTTATAGTGTTCGTTTCAAGTCTGTCCCTTCCGCCCCGTTCTTAGCTACTTCAGGTGTTGCTCAAGGTAGTTACCTGGGTCCATTTCTCTTCATCCTAACCATTAACGATCTTGAAAGGGTCATTCACCACTGGGTACTTTCTCTCCATACTGACGATACCAAATTTTTTAAATCCATTTCCCCACAACACGATTCCAGCCTCTTACAAATAGATCAAATTACCTTTTCCACCTGGTGTATTAAGAACAGCTTAGAACTCAATGTCACCAAATGTCAATCGATTACCTTTTCACGTAAGTTCAACAAGTCCACGGCCAACCTATATCCCTTGTTCAGACTATCCGCGACCTTGGCATATTATGCGACAGGGAGCTTAATCTCCGCTCGCATATCGATGAGATAATTACCAAAGCAAACTCATCGCGTGGCTTCGTTAAATGATGGTCCAAAGAATTCTATAATCCGTACGTGACCAGATCACTATACATTACTTACTTACGTGCTCGCCCCTTTCTCGAGTAGCGTCGTTTTCTTCGATTTGCTCTTCGAGGTCTACCTTGGAACGATACCTTCCTATCGAGCCCCTTGAGGAACGAAGAGACGCAGTAGACATTCTCTTCATTCACCGACTCCTCTCAGGCTCCATCGATTGCATGTCTCTTTAGAACTACATTTTCTTAAACACTTACACTCGAAATCTACCTTGCCCCCGCCTCTTTTATTTACCAACCCACAGCATCACATATGGCTCTACCGAACCAATATCCCATATGCTGCGTAAGGTAAACTCCAACCTTTCCATTTTCGATTTTAATTGCAGCACACTTTCACTCAAATTCGATCTCCTTTTGTATTTTAATTTTTAAGCCCTAGTTTTTTAAGTTTGAATTAAGCCAAATAAATGGGATCGTTAGCCCCCACCAAATTGCCGCCAAGGGACTGGGCCATATTTTTGGATTTAGGGTCGTCAGTTTCTGATAGACCAACAAGAACGTCATATTTTTCTCCTACATAGGGGCGTTAGTACAAAACTTATGAAAAAAACATATAAACTCTCAATCGTGTCAACAAATGCAACTGTTTCAAGAGAACAATGAACAGTATCAAGGATGACTAGATTCAGCGAATGCGAATAACATGGAACGAACAAAGTTCTTGGTTCCAGAGCTTTAATTCCAGCTTGAATACCACAATTTTTGCCTTTCATGTTTGCACCATTTCTGTATCCTTGGCCCCGGTAATTTGATGAAGCAAGCTTTAACTTTGAAAGTTTACCTAATATACAGGGTGAGTTTTTTACCTTGAGACATCCAAATGACTCGAAAAATATGCGATATCGCGAAAAATGTTTCAGACAAAAGTCACAAGGTTCTGAAGGGGACATAAGATGCTGACCACGAGTTTGACCTTGAGACCCATTTTCAAGGTCAAACGAAGGTCACTTTTGATAATTCCTGATTTTCATTGCTCAGTCGTATTCCTCAATGGGGCACACGACTTTGTCTCAAAGTTCTTATTCATTCAGTGCTTGATACCATTGCACTGGCACGCCTAAATCATTAATCGGTTTCCAACGTTGTTAGAGTGTTAGAGGGTCGAGATTTGTTTTGAGAAGTCATTATTGCCTCGAGTGAAGTTAAAACTCAAAGAAATTTCAGACATAGACAAATTGTCCTAAGCTCATCTGAGAGTGTATGATGTGCACTCTGCCCTATTTTTCTACTTGAACAGGACTGTACTTCATTTAGAAGTTCGACATTTGTTTGGAGCTACTGATTATTACTAGTAACGTTTTCCAGATTAATAATGTAGGCTATATCAATTGAAGAGAAAATTGAAATGATATTGGTTTATGGAGAAAGTAGAAGTGACATCGATAGTGCTGTTGCTCTTTACGCTTAACGTTTCCCAGACCAGATACGATCGCGCGCTTCCTTTTATCGGGTCATTCAACAATTCACTGGTGAGGGAAGTGTGCAACCAAAGAAAAGGCATCGACCAGATAGGGTCGATGGAGGACAATGAAATAGCAGTGTTAGCTGCCGTACAATCCCCACATTAGCACTCGCCAAATAAGTCATGAATCAGGAATTTCTCAAACGACTGTCTGTAAGATATTACATCGGCATAAATACAATTCTTATCATGTTTCAATGCATCAAGAACTTTCTAGTGAAGATTTTCGCAAACGGGTTTCTTTTTGTCAATGGGCACTTCAGCAAATTGAACGAGACCCCTTTTTCTTTGCCAAGATATTATTCTCTGATGAGTCGACTTTCACCTATCATTACTGGGCTACCGAAAACCCTTTTTTATTGCGAGAAGTTGAACGCCAGCTCCCTTGGAATGTTAATGTTTGGGCGGGAATTATTGGGGATAAATTAATGGGTCCATATTTTATTGAAGGCAACTTGAATGGCGAAAAGTATACAAACTTCTTGCGGGACCATCTTCCAGTATTACTAGAAGAACTGCCAGCCCATTATTCCCAAGTAGCCCGGGGCGTAATAAACAATGTTTACCATCAACGATGGATCGGACGAATCAATGATTCGGGAAGAATTCAATGATTCAACAGCGGAGGCAAGGGGACCCACTCTAATTTATCACCGAGAAGGAAACAATACTGCTACGTCCACGTCGTTGTTTCTGGATTATGCTACACGCAGTATGTAAAAACAAATGACAAGCCTACGAGCAATACGACTGAGCAATGAAAATCAGGAATTATTATTTGAAAAATCAAAAGTGACCTTCGTTTAACCTTGAAAATGGGTCTCAAGGTCAAACTCGTGGTTACCATCTTTCGTATTTTTCGAGTAATTTGGATGTCTCAAGTTAAAAAACTCACCCTGTATACAATAGCTCAGTTAATCCATATACGGTTGTCTCTTCTGCAACTAAAAATCTTAAGAATTATTTCTTAACTTCATTTTTTTTATTTTTTATTTTTTTGTTATGGTCAGTTATTCTAATTACCAAAGTTAGCTGTTCCTTCTAGTAATATCAGTTGTACAATCTACAATTATAGAAAAATATTTAGGTCGCTTTATTTTGTCTAAAAAAGCTTTTCTAACTGCGTAGGTGTTCTGGTAGAATCAATCGAATTGATTTACAGCTTGCACAGGTTTTAGAAAATTGCCGTTGTCTTGCTCGAATAAGACATCGGAGCTTCCTCTAAATGCCAAAGACTGCGTAGTAAGAAATTGCATGAGAATAATTAGCCATTTCGGGACAGTTCTCCAATGTTCAGTTTCCTTGGCCATCTAGTTTTGCATTCTAGAGTCTATTGTTTTACCTTTTTGCAAACCTAAATTGAATAATAAAAGTTAGCAGAAGCAAAAGACAGAGTCTGAAGATTTCGAGTACACTAACCATGCCTTTGATGTTTTCTCACATTTTCTTAAATCTCTTTGGTAAAAACGGGTACTATACTTCCTGCCTTTAGTTACAGGAAAATCAAAATTTTCTACTTGAACAGCACCCTGCTCCACTAATAATTGAATAATTTTCACTCACTCACTTAAATTTGGCCATAATTTAGGATCTTCAAATGCTGGTAAAACATTAATTGTACGGCTGATTCTGTCTGAACTGGCTCTGCAATATTCCTTGTAGGCAATAAACTATTGCAAGGTATTTTCTGAACTGCAGCGCCTGTTTTGTATTGTCTACCTCAATCGCCTTCCATTTGCTCCTACACTCACTACCTGATAGTTTTTTCCTCCCTGAATACATTTTTAAGTCCCGACCACAAGGCAACACTTTTTTCTAAAACATTTTTTTTAACCGACTTGACTTAATTGTATACAGTAACGCTTTAGAAATAAACAATTACAAAAAGAGACAATCTATTTACATATTATTTTAACACTGACTGGGTTTTCTAAATTCTCAAAATTAAAGTACAATTTTAAAATTATTTTAAATACAATTAAAATTATTATACTACGTCTATTTTATGTTTTTGGGAAATCGAACCAACTCCAATTAGTATACCCTAAAAGATGAAGGGGGTGGCCGTGGTGGAGTGGTATATGCATAGACTCCTCAAGCAGAGGGTCAAGGGTTCGAATCCCGTGCAAGGCAATTCTTTGGAAAAGTCTTTTCATAGAATTTGTATGCAGTTATATGAAAATCCCGTCGGCGTCAACCCTGACATGAAGGCATAACACTGATGTTGGAGTTGTTGCTGGCTGGGCTAAAAATATAACGAACTAACACTAGCACATACTAAGACCCACTAAGTTTAAATAGACGCTACGAAGTAGCACTTCCGTTTAAGAAAGGAAGTTACCCTTTAGTTAAGTTAAGTTAAGAAGTTAATACAGCCGTGTCTTTAGCGATAAGGATATTACAACACGAGGCGTTCTTTAAATACTTATCAGTAATCAAGACTATTATTAAGGATAAGGATATTACAACACGAGGCGTTCTTTAAATACTTATCAGTAATCAAGCAAGACTAAAGCCACACCAAAAACAATGAAATCCTTAAACTCATTTATAGATTTTGAAGGCTCCCTTTTGGGGTGTGTAGGGTAAATATTTGCTAACTGAGTAGGGTAAAAATAATAGATGAGAAAAATGCGGTTTTTAATGAAACACATCTTTTCGTTTTGATAGTACAGCAAAAGAGACTTATTTTACTCATCCGGAAATTACATCCATTTTTACATTTTTAAACTATCATACAAAATTTTTGGATAAAAATCATAGGCTGACGTTACGTTAATCAGTTTACATTTAGGTTAAAATGTTACATTTAGTTTAGTTAACGTTCGGATAAAAATAAAGTTTATAAATTCTTTAAAATAAAAGAGATAGTATATCTGAACATGCTCCCGCCCGGTGGACGAATTTCGTCCGCAAGTGTGCTCAATTGTAGTAGGTTGTACTTCTTTTGAATAAGAGCTCTGTGTTGTGTGAGTTGGAGTGTGTTGATTATCTTCATGTAAATAAAAAAAAATCTTGTAGCATAACTTTGAACATTACATGTAGGTGACAGGAATAGCAGAAATACGGGCAACAAAGGGAGATGGAGTGCGTGGATTCAGTTTTGTTTTGTAAAAAACCGAAGAGAAAAAAAGCAAAAAAAAATGTAATGGGAAAATAAAAGTAAAGTCCATTGATATATTTCCCAAGAAATTTGGTGAAATTTGTGATGTGTCTTGTACGATAACTGTTTTTCCCGTACGCGTTTCATGGTTGTGCAGTGCTTTAATGTTCGACGACATTTTTCGCGTACGGTTAAGTATTCCATGATGGCCGAATTGCCTGCCAACGTGTGTGTGTGGATATGAATCCACCCTCTATAGAACTGTTGCTGCAATGTGCAAAAGTAAACAATTCCATCTGCTGTAAGTTTTTATTATTATTATTATTTTTAATTATTATTATTATTTAAATTATCATTATCTAACGTTTAATTAGTTTAAGGTTATTATTGTATTATTATGTGTTATTATGATGTATGTTTTTAAATTATTTTAAAAATGAAACCTGTTGATAGGTTAAAGTGTTGTGTTGTGTTGTGTTGTTTTCAGTGGACAACGTTGATCGTGTCACGAAAACTTCGAATGCCGTCGATATTTTGATTATCCATTTTCCTTCGGCATTTTAGAATTTCGAAACTTTGCGACGTCCTGTATGCATGATTTTGTGTGATTGAGTGGATAACCTGGGAGGATACCAAACCTTCAAATGCCGTCGGAGTTTCGTTTCTTCAATTTCCGTCGGTATTTTGGAATCTTAGAACTCCACAGCGTTGTCCAATATGAATGATATTGTGTGGTTGAGTGAGTGGACTGTATGTGTTGTGCTGTGTAGGGAAACCTAGGTTGAACATTTTATAATTGTTTGTATTTAATTAATTAACAAATTATTTTTAAAAGTAAATAGAGATGTGTTTGATTTTTTATTTTTATTTTAATTGTGTTTCTTGTACATTTTGTGTTGTGTCGGTTGAAATGTCTTGTTTTTCCGTTGCGTCATTTGAGAGCAAATAGCAAATTTTTCCGAGTGAACGTTTAAATTCCCCAGTTTTAGTTCGTACCGTCACCACTCGAACAAGTCCGTCTTTCCCAGGATGTGTATCGGTTATCCGTCCAGGTCGCTATTGCAAAGGCAAAGGTAGTCTCTCATCTTTGATGAGAACTAAGTCTACGTGTTTTGGTTCCGGTTCGCGTCTCGCCCACTTGGGGCGCTGTTGCATCCGGGACAGATACTCTCTGCTCCACTTGCGCCAGAAGTAGTTGGTTATTGCTTGAATCCGCTTCCATCGCTCAAGGTAACATATCCTCTCCGCGGCAGTGTCTCTTTGAGGAATTGCGAGTTATAAAATTATAAATGTGATGGGGTTAATGTCTCCAAATCATCGATGTCGACCGACATTGCGCATAAAGGCCTCGAATTGAGGCACGCTTCAATCTGAATAAGCAACGTTGTTAGCTCCTCAAATGTTAACGTTTCTGACCCAAAAGATCTTTTCAGGTAGTGTTTTACCGATTTCACCCCTGCCTCCCATAGCCCTCCGAAGTTGGGTGATGCTGGGGGAATGAAAATTCATCGCGTGTGTTGTTGGGTTAGTGACTCTTCGACAGTCATCCAATCGACATTCGCCTTTTGCAGCATTCTACCTAATTCTGCTTCAGCACCTACGAAATTAGTGCCACGATCACTATATAGTTCCGTGCACGTTCCTCGGCGGGCGGTGAATCTTTTGAAAGTGGCTAAAAATCCTGGTGTCGTTAGGTCTGAAACTACAAAATAAACAAACAAAAATTGCAAAATATGCTTTTAACACCTTTGCTCCACGTCCTTTCCAGGTTTTGATGTTAAAAGGTTCTGCAAAGTCAACACCAGATCTAGAGAATGGCCGTGCCATGCAAACCCTTGGCTCAGGTAAGTTTCCCATCAATTGTTGCATGGTAGTTGCTTTGTGACGGAAACAAATCGGACACTCATGTACTCACTTCTTCACTTTTCTCCTTAGCCCAAATATCCAAAAGGCTGTGCGAATGTACGCCATTATCAGAGAAGCACCACCATGGATGGTATTTTTGTGTGCATCTCTAATGATGATCTGGTGCCAAAATAGAAGGATTTATCTGTTCGTCGTCCAAGTTTAAACTCTGCAGTCTTCCTCAAATTTAAGGTAAATTTGGGATATACCCTTTTTGAAACATTCATTTCAGCAAACATTTTGTTTTGTGAAATTTTTATTAGTCTCCTCATTGATTCGTTGATTTCATTAACCTTTAATGGACCGCTGTCTCTTTTCCTATCTATTGTCCGGCAGTTTCTAACAAATCGTATACAGTATGCTAGAATGCGATGAAGCTTCAATAGCGAGGATTGTTTAAACATCATTTTGACAATAGAAAATGTTGGTGATACCCTTCTTTCGTAGAGCAGAGTTGACATTCATTGGCTGAATTGGAACTTCAAAGTCCCATTTTTCTCGCAAGAATCTTGGACCTTTACACCAAAGTTCGTTTTGTTTTATTATCGACGGCAATATACTTTGAAATGCTAAGTCAGCTGGATTGTGTTGTGCAGGAATACGTTTCCAAGCGCTGCAGTTCGTCAGACGTTGAATTTCTGCGACTCGGTTGGCAACAAATGTTTTCCATCGGTTCGGCGGCGATGTAAACCAGGCGAGATCAACCGTGGAATCTGTCCACGCGTGTATCTCCATATTAGACAAATCCAGTGCTTTCTTTGTATAATCAAGCAAAGTCGCTAGCATAACCGCTCCACAAAGTTCGAGCCTTGGTATGCAAAGAGTTTTGAGTGGTGCCACTTTCGTTTTAGCAAACATCAAGTGTTGGTGGGCGTTGCCAAACAAAACCCGTGGAGTTGTAACCTTGTCGTAACTTGTTTGACGTTTACCCACCGTGGAATTTTCATGTCCTGTATCTGAGGAAGTTCTTGCTGGAACGTTCGCCATCGCTCTTCAAGCTCTTGAGGTATGGGTTCATCCCACGTCACTCCTTGGCACCATAACTCATAATTTTTGCCTTGATCATTCATGGCAACCCAATGGGTCAAAAAGTTTTGCGATTGATGATAGCATGCTTCTTTTTGTCAAGGCCTTATTATCTGAAAGAAAAGTTTTAAAGGAAAAGGCGTCTTCGTTCGGCAACCAGAAAATTCCTAATGCTTTTATTCCATCAACCGCCTTGAATGGTAATGTAAATCCTACTTCTCGTTGATCCGCAGGAATATCACGAAGAACATCTTCCGAATTACTTGTCCATTTCCTTAAATGGAACCCTGCTGACTTCAGCACACTCCTAGCTTCATTTCTCTTGAGTATGGCATCCTTGATTGAGTCGGCTCCTGATATGAGATCATCAACAAACATCTCTTCACGTACGACTTTAGCGCCTAGAGGAAAATGCTGAGCCTCATCTGCCGTCGCCTTTTGCAACGTTCGAAAAGCCAATTATGGCACACTGGCCGTGCCAAACGTTACTGTCACCAGTCTAAAAATTCTTAGTTTCTCCGCAGGATGATCACGCCAAAATATCAGCTGGTAATATGAATCGTCGATTGGAACTCGAATTTGGCGATACATCCGCTGTAAATATAATTTTATGTAATCCCCACTTAAAAATTAGTTGAAAAATATCGATTTGAATTTTAGGTAAATGTCAATTCAACGAGGTAGTATGGTTTAATTTTTGAAAGATTTTTGTCCAAGTTGGTGTGAGAACTGATGTCCGGGTTAGTGGGAGCATCATCCCCATATATGGGGCTTGGCGTCAAGGTAGCGCGCGCAGCTTCACACTTGGTCGCGTAGGTTGAATTGCGTCTGGAACCTTGTTCTTGTTCTTTTATTTTTTTTCATAGGCCATTTTCGCCGCGGTGGAACACCTGATACAGCGGGTGGAGATGTGCATGGTGAGCACAGCGGAAAAATTGTCTGATCCATGGAATGGGCTAAGGCAACCAAGCCATATGATCTAATCCACGGCGAGGTTAGGCTGTAGCTAGCTGAGGGAAATTTGAGAGAGTCAAACCAGTTCGAGCAAACAAAAGGTGGGTTTTTTGTTTTTGGTTTCTGAAGAACGTTACCCTGAGGAACTTTAATTTTATTTGGGTAGGACACTAAATACAAAATCGTGGTTGGAGGTTCTAATTTTGGTTGCATCAAACCCTGGACTAGCTTGGTGCCGTTGGGCGATTGATTCTTCTGTAAGTCAAACCCTAGTAAGAAATGGAGCGAGACGACCGAGATGCAGAGCCCAGAGTCAGCTAAGTACTTTTAAAGTATTTTTTGTTAATTAATTACAAAATTTATAAGCAACCCTTATCCAGTCGCAATAATAAGGGCGTATTACTAAAAAAAAAAAGCAAAAAAAAAAAAAAAGTAATAAAACGTGCTTGATGCCAACTGTTATACGCTGTGTATACTTAAAGCGTTTTAGACAAAAGGAAATACATTCGGTCGGTGGTCGTAATAACCAAAGCGCTTGGCTGACAGTCGTTCGCAGACCTCCGCGGAGATGAAACGTATTTCGTGTTTTGGCTTTACAAGTGTAAAGAACGAATAAGTGTACAAAAAAATACAATAATTCTCCAAGATTTCAGTAACCGGTTGTTGTGGTAGAAAACCTCGCATCGAAGTGGTTGTTAAACTACAACCAGGGTCGTGGGTTCGATCCCCGAGAAAGTATAGTGCTTTTATTTTAAAAAATCAAAAAAAAAAAAATAATAATAAATAAATAAATAAATAAACATATACAAAAGTGTTTTTTCGGAATATGAGTGGTAGTGGGCGGTACGCTATTCCTATGGCATGTTGTCATCGGACGATCAAACCACAAAACCAGGCCCAAAGAAAACAACAACAACAATTGCAGCCAGAACAAAAAGGAGGGGAAGCTAAAACCAACTCCAAACTACTTCTACCGAAAAGCTGCCTGGTATAGTAGGGGAAGAGACGCCAACAACTTCAAGAATGGCAGCAGCTGAGTCAGAACACTATGAATACCTATACGTGATGGTGGGGAAGGCCGTTATATGGTGGCTTCCATCTCTGGTGGCTTCCGAGTCAGAGAACGAAGAAGAGGAAGTTCAAGCTCTTAACGATATCATCAAAAAGCTACAACAAAAAGTGCAGTCAATTAAAGCTAAACAAATGGCACGAAGAGAGAAAGAGCAACATCAACAGCTCTTGATTTCGTAGCAAACACAAAAAACAAACAAGACTAAACAACGACAAAATATACAACAACCAAAAATACAAAAAATAGAACAAGTTCTAACGAACAAACAACAGAAGCAGAAACAACAGCAGCAGAAACAACAACAGCAGCAGCAGAAACAGCAACAGCAACAACAACAGCAACATAGGCTCCAATTTTTTATCAAAAGTCTTAGTGTAGGTAGGCATGCGATCCACTGCAATACAGTGGAGCGCTATAATAAAATTAAAACATTGTTAAAGGGTTCGACGACGGAGTTCTTCTCCTTCACCTCCGAGGGGCAAAAGCTGCAGGCAATGCTGCTGAGAGGATTAGAACCATCTACTGATCCGGAGGAGCTCATAGGTTTGGGCACGCCGCGTCGAACTGGGAAATGCAGCCTCGATGCATCAAGTGCGGTAAGAACCGCAAATCAGAAGAACGCACTCTGGGTAGGGATGGAGCGTCAGAAAAAAGCCAACTCTCTTTTTATTTAAGAATGCGGGACACACCGCAAACTATTCGGGTTGCCCCAAATTCCAGTACATAAAAAAAATAAATCTGGCTAGGCAGCAAAAGGTGGAAGTTAAGCGTCTACCGGTTCAAATTCAAACACCAGCTGTTACTCCCAAGTTACTTACGCCCAAATGGCGGCAGGTAGGGGGAACATGGCACAGCAAGCAAAGGTTGATTCTCAGGCCGCAGCGCCTAAAGCTCTCTATCCAGGACAGATGGCTCAGCTTCAACGTCAGATAACCGAACAAGCTATGCGCGTGGGACTGCCGGGACTAACGCACTTCCAGTGTAATGGGTACGTACATGGCGGAGCAAATCCTGAAGGTCTTTGCAGTGAATGTTAAATTACTGATTAGAATTGAGCGAAAAGCTGCACTTTTCAAGTTGCTTAAAGATCAAACCCCTGATGTGCTTTTGGTTAGCGAAACTAAGCTTACCAAAAGAAACGAAATGAGGCACAGAAGGTATAAAATAATACGAAGAAATCGACCCAACTCCATACAAGGAGGAGGCGTTGCGATCTTCGTAAGAAAAGGTATACGTTTTAAAAGAATATACAGTCGTGTAGTGCATAGGTTTCAGGTGCTTGAAGCATGCATCCTGTATATCCCTCTCCGTAGTGGAAGGCGGTTGTTCATGTTGTCTGTTTATGGACCTAAGGCTACTCAATCCATTCTATTCATCTCAGAGCTCGAGACACTTTTTCGATTCCTGAGACTGAAATTGGAGGAAAACAATATTATTATCGGCGGAGAACTCAACGCCAAACATAGTGATTGGGGAAATAATACGCCAAATACTAGAGGGAACCTACTATTCAATTGGTGGGGTCAGCACAATATAATGTATCGACTCGGACTTAAGGCGTCGAATAGTCCGTCGTTTCCAAGACATGGGTCCTATTTGGATCTCCTGCTATTCGACTCACGAATACATCTGACTTGCACTAACCAATAAACTGTGAACTGTCTCCTTAGTTTTGTGTATGACAGTGACCATTGCGGTCTTAGTACCGAAATAACCGTTCCAAACGAAAATGCTCGGGTTTCACTCAATTAAGTGACGAGAATATGGCAAATAATGTCATCGCCGACGATAGGGTATTACCCCCCTTCATTTCAAAGGAAGAGCTTCAAACGATCTTCAAATCACTTAGAAGTAAGAAATCAGTGGGAACCGATGAAATACCGAACATTGTGCTTAAACATCTCCCACTAGAAGCGGTGAACATTTATACCAACCTCTTTAACAATGCTATGAATAATGCCCATTATCCAGCGCATTAGAAAACTGCGGTGGTACATCCAATCCCTAAAAGGGATAAAGACACATCCAATCCAGCGAATCTCCGCTCGATCAGTCTTCTTCCAAATATCAGTAAGGTTTTCGAGAAGGTGATCAATAGAGTCCTGACTAAGTGCGTTGAGGACAAAAATATAGTTTCGGATAATCAATTCGGTTTCAAGGCGGAGCATGATGTCATTCATGCCGCGTCTAAACTGGTTTCTGATATCCAATGGAACAAAGGCAAGAACCAGTGCACTGGTGCTTGCCTGATTGACTTGGAAAAAGCCTTCGATACTAAATGGTTAAGGGGACTCTTCTTCAAGCTGAACAGGCTCGGCATTAGTAAACCACTTCTGTATATTCTTTATAACATGTTAACAGATAGACAGTTCTTAGTGAAAAATGGCGATGTGACTTCTGCTAGAACATTTTACATTAAACTGGTCTGCAACATGGTGCGGTAAATTCGCCGATCCTGTTCAACATTTACACAAGTGATCTGATAGGTTCACTTCACCATGCCATACCGTACGCAGACGACTTAATCGCGTACAGATCAGGTCCAAAGATTGAAGTCATTAATATATTTTGCAACGTGACTTCGACAAAATTAAGCGATATTGCGATGACTGGAAGTTGAAAATCAACTTTTAGAAGTCAGAAACCATTTTGTTTAGGACGCCTCTATCTGGGGCCTCTAGGAATACCAGAAAGAATTCGCAAAAGTTTTCGATCGTGGGGCAGCACGGGCAGCCACTTGCTTGTCGAAATGTTGTCAGATACATTGGGATCTGGCTAGACCAATATCTATATTTTAACAAACATATGGATGTTGCTCTGGCCAGAGCCAAAGGTGCTTTTGCCCTTACAAAGAGACTGTTTTATAACAGTCAACTCGATGCGAGGGTGAAGTTGATCTGCTACATGGCCCTTATCAGGCCCATGCTTGTATTTGGATGTCCCGTGTGGTTCAACGTGAGATCAAGTTTATTGGAAAAGATTTGGGTGTTTGAACGGGCTTTTCTTAGGACTTGTCTTCGCTTATACAGAACACCAGACTCTGAGTACATAAAATTCTATCCTAATGAGGTCTTGTATTATTAGCGGTGTCGTTAATCTTCCACATCGCTCGAACTGCTGCGGACAGGCGACTCAACTACGACAGAGACGTCGTTCACGGCAGAGCGGAACGTCTCTGATTCAGTATGGTGTTGGGTAGTGGCGACATGAGGGATGCTGCTAAGCAGCACCCACAATTTTGGTGGCTTCTTGAAGGAGGGGAATCTACGTCGTCGAATTCCTCTAGTGCAGGATAGCTCCAATAAGGAGCAGAGTTGGTCAGCCTAATTTTTTAGCCATGGTCGACTTACATAGCTTTAGGTAGGTTTAAGATAGTAGTTAAGAACAAAAAATTAAAAAAACCGAACAAAAACAAAAAAAAAAAAAAAATACAAAAAAAAATAAAAAAACTGCAGTGGGTAACCTTCTACAAGAAAAGGAATAATACCTAGAATAAGATAATTTAAGTAGGCTAATCTGATGTTTATTTTAGGTAGCTTTAATTTTTAGCTTTAAGTTTTATAATATAATAAAAAAATGTTAGTTTACTAAGTTTTTAAATTAAAAAAATATATTTTCATAGTTTTATACATTTAATTAATTAATGCAAAAAATTAATAGTGTCTGCATGGGACCAGTAAGTTAGAATAAGATAGTTTTTTTTTAAGTAATTTAAGCTAATTTTTAAGCGTTTTTTTGTCTAGCATGTAAGAATTAATGACTTAATTAAATAAAAATGCTTTTAAACTGTAAAAAAAAGCGCTTGGCTGTATCGTGCGGAAGTTCCAGGTTCAAATCACGGAAATCTTTATGGTTTGTTTTTTTTCTTCTGCCGGTAGTCGCGTGCTTATTTTTTTATTTTTTTTGCATTTTTTGGTTTTACTGTTTTTTTTTTTTTTTTTAATTATTGTGTTTAATTCGTGCGGTTTTTTTTTCAAAATTTGAACGTTTATTTAAAAGAAACATGTACAATAATATTATTCAAAGTATTGCCTATCTGAAGCTATGACTTTTTCCCATCTTTCTGGCAATTTGTGGATCTTATCCCAAAACAACTGCGCCGGCTTGGCAGCCAAGAATGAATCAGGCCAATTTTTGATATTCTGCTCTGATGTGAATTGTATTTCAGCGAGGGCGTTCTGCATCGACCGGAACAAATGGTAGTCAGAAGGGACAAGGTCTGGGCTATAAGGCGGGTGGGGTAAGACTTCCGATCCACTGTTTTCCAAATAGTTCTTAACCGGAAGAGCAACTTGGGGCCGAGCGTTGTCATGATGGTCGCATATTTCGGGCGTTTTTCGGCTACTGCTCCCTTCAAACGGATTAATTGTGTTCGGTAGCGTTGTCCATTGATGGTTTCACCCGGTTTAAGCAGCTCCTAATACAGCACACCCATCACACACAGAGTATTACCTTCGCGCCATGGATATTCGGCTTTGCCGTTGATTTGGCCGGTTGGCCGGGTTTTACATATGATTGTTTGCGCTTGGGGTTGTCTTAATGGATTCATTTTTTATCACTAGTAACAATCCGATGCAAAAATAACTTCCTTTTGTGGCGTTTCAGCAGCATTTCGGGCATGCAAAACCACCTTTCGACGTCTCTCAGCTTGAGTTCATGTGGAACAAAATTTCCTTGCTTTTGAATATATCTTGCTTTTAAACGTTTTGAAATGACTGTTTGAGTAACACTCAATGATTCTGCGAGCTCTTCTTGTATTTGGCAACAATCTTCATAGAGTAATGCTTCCAGTTCTTTATCTTCAAACTTTTTTGGCTGCCCAGGACGTTTATCGTCTTCCAAGCCAAAATTACCACTTTAAAATCGTGCAAACCACTTTTGGCACGTTTGCTCAGCTAGCGCATGTTCACAATAAACTTCCACCAAAATACGATGACTTTCGGCAGCAGTTTTCTTCATATTGAAGTAATGAAGAAGAACTCCCCGCAAAAGCACTTTTTCAGGCACAAAATTCGGCATATTTGAGTGGAAAAAAATTATTGTTGTTTACGCTTCAAATGAATGACATATACTGAAATGACGTACAATGACAGTAGCTTTCCCGTCTGGAGAACTTTGAATTATTTATTTTAGCACAAAAAAAGAACCTCCAACCACAGCTAAGCTGGTTATTCTTTTTGTTGGGATGGAGATCAATAGGTTAAGCTCGGAAGAGCTTCGATACGAGTTAGATGTTAGGGGTCTCACAGGTAGTAATGTAGATGAGATGCCTGAATATCCGTTAAGCTTAAGAAATTTTAAAGTTGACGAATGAGTTTGTTGGTGACGAAAACTCAACACAATTTAAGAAGATTTCTGCTAAATCTGAGTGGGTTTTGAGACGGTTCAGTAGGTCACAAGTTAGCACAACCTTAGGAGAAGAAACACTCGGTTCTTTTTGAAGGACTTAGTTTTAAGAAGGAATTTCGTCTTATCCGATGCTGCGAATTATTTTACGGTAAAGCTTGCCCCTAAGTATGTAGGTCCCTTTGAGGTTGTCCGAAGAGTCTCTCTTTGGACGTATAATTACGGGACAAGAGCGGGAAAAAGGTAGGCGTTTGGGACACAAAAGACTTAAAGCTATTTAAAGATAAGGACAACCTACAGTAGCCAGTCTGCTTAGGGTAGAAGTACGAAAACCTTTCCAAAGGAAGGAGGTGTTTATGGTTTAATTTTTGAAACATTTTCGTCTAGGTTGGTGCGAGAACTCATGTCCGGGTCAGTGGGAGCATCATCCCCATATATGGGGCTTGGCGTTAATTTAGCGCACGCAGCTCCACACTTGGGAATCGTAGGTTCAATTCCTTCTGGACTTGTTCTGGACGGTAACAGAGGATCCATCCGAACATTTAGCTGCAGCGTTAAAAACAACGCGAAGCTTCGTAGTTGTGCTTGACTCTTTGAATACCGCATGGTGAGGAATGAAGAAATGGTGTGGTGTATCCTGTATGGTATTCTTTTCATCAACCTCCGTCATCTGTCGAAGCTCCTTGCATTCATTTAAGCACCTAGAATACTCCTTGTGTAGTGTGGGGTTTTCCTGGAATCTTCTTTCCAGTTGATGAAACCTACGTAAGGCACCTAACTTCGAGGCACCAAACCAAGGCTTACATCCAGTTTGAAATGGCAGCGATACATCGTATCGCCCATCAGCCAATCTTTTAGTTGTCTTGAGATAATGCTCTTCTTCAGCAGTCTCCTTAGTATCGAATGGCAACTCCTCCAATTCCCAAAACTTTCGCAGCTGAGTGTCTATGTCGAAAACCTGTAAAAAGCTGTGAACAGGTTCATTATTCTGTGAAATTGTCTTCCCAAGGAGGAGATAACCTAACTCAGATTCGTGAGTAACTGGGGAATTTTCATCACCACCGCGTACAATAGACAGCTCCCAGAAGAATATCAACAGTCGCAGATTTCTGGAATAGCGGATCCGCCAACTTTAAGCCCTCGATGTGTTCCCAACTTCGCAGAGCTAAAGGCTTGGACGGCAACAGACCAGTCAGCGACTTGAACACATAGGCTCGGGTATTTGTTTCGAATGGTGTTACCAGCGACCCAAAGGTAAAACTTACATTCCGTTGACATGAACCGCTACTGATTTTTCCCAATCCAGATACCTCAATGAACGTTCGTCGCTGACGAAGCCCTAATAACTGGACAGCGGATTCAGTAATAAACGTTGCTTCCGATCCAGGATCGACTAACGCCCTTAGATGAAAATAGTTACCATTTGAAGACCTATCTCTAACAACTGCTGTTGCCAAAAGAACACTTGGCTGATGAACTCCAGAAGAGACAATTTTGAGTTGGTTGGTATTTATTTTTGTCTTTATGTGGAAAGTTTGTGTATATAGTCGTATTTTCATGATTCTTTGTAGATTTGGAGCTGGGATTCTTAAAATGCAGCAGAGAATGGTGTTTCTCTTGTGCCTGTATGCCAAACAGTTCCGACAAACCCTGATTCTGTCCACTGACTTAGATCGTTCGCAGATCTCCAAGTAAATGAACTTTTTACCACAAACCTGACATGCAAACTGCATCTTACCAATATGCAGCACCGTTTTCTCCTCAACTGCAACAGCTTTGTGTGGAGAAGAACCGCTGCCCTTTAGGCCACTCGTTCCAGCTACTGCTTCCAAGGTCCGAAAACGCGTTTTTAGGAACGCTGTTAATTGTGTAAGTGTGGGCAACTCCTTCGAACTACCTAATTTCTCCTCCCACAAACGCTGAGTAAATTCAGGTAATTTTTGTACCATTATATATATTAAAATTTCATACCAAGAACTTACCAGCAATCCTAAATTTTCCAGGGCATGAAAACATTCCTGGGACGTGTCTAATAGAGACTTTATGCTACTTGCAGTCTCTTTTGTCAACTGCTGCTGTTCAAAAAGGAATTGGAAGTGAGCGTTTACCAGCACTCGCTTTTGATCGTGCTGGTGAAGTTTTTCAATTTCACCCAGCTTTTTATTTGTGTGGACTAAAGACAGAAACACGTCAACTCGACTTGCGGAATTTGAATTTGGGGTAATGAAAGCTTATTACTAGAGACACCTGCCGATTCACTTTCCACAATCTTTTCCTAAGTAGCTGACTTGGCATTGTCGACAGCATCAACCAATTCACCACGGTAAGTGAAATATGTTTCTTGTAGCAGATCGAAAATTTCATCAAAATCTTTCTCTTCCAGACCTTCTTCAACATCTCCTCGTCGAACTTTTGCTTGATTTGCTAGAGAGCTTGCTGTACACCGTGTTGCTCCAGTCTTATTGAAGTTGGATTGGTCTCGAACATTGTGCTCCAGAACACCTTTCTGATCTGCAGCCGATGACAATTTAGACATTTTAAAGGCTTTTATTGTTAAATTAATAAATAAATATGTGTTGTTATCAAGTATATTGATATTTAATTAGATACAGTTTTCTTTATATTAATTTAATTACATAATTATATTAATTATTACAGCAACTTACGCCCTTTGGTCAGCTTTGTCCAGCTAGTGACAGTTGAGGTTAAAGTTGAAATATTAATTTTTACACGGCGCGGAAATCAGATTTTTGCACAACCAAATTTTTTAAAAAGAGAAAGACAAGGGGCAAGGCCTTTATCGCGAGGGAATATATATATATATATATGTATGTATGTAATTAATACTTTTTATATTTATATATATGTATATATATTCTTTGTGCACTTGCACGTTGCACTTGTTCTTTGCACTTGCATTTGCACTTGCACCTTTATAGTTTTAATTATTAAATTATCCGTCTCGTTAGGACCAAATGTTGGGGTGTGTAGGGTAAATCTTTGCTAACTGAATAGGGTAAAAATAATAGAGTTCGAAAAATGACGTTTTTAATGAAACACACCTTATTGTTTTGATGAGACTTATTGATGAGACTTATTTTTTTCATCCGGTAATTACATCCATTTTTCCATTTTTAAACTGTCATACAAAATTTTTGGAGGACAATCGTAGGCTTACGTAAAGTTAATTAGTTTACATTAGGTTAAAATGTTACATTTGTTTATTCAGTTTAGTTAACGTTTGGATACAAATAAAGTTTATAAATTCTTTATAATAAAAGAGATTGTATATCTGAACACCTCCTAAGGGTTGGATTCAAGTTGCAAAATTCCACACTCACATTAGAATAGCAGCACCTTATTATCCTTCACAGTAACCATCATCTAACCAAACTCTAAATATATGACGCGCATGTGCAGACGTTAGATGGAGAAATTCAGCAAACCATATCTCACCTGCGTAACAAATACTGGATTTTAAAATTCGAAAGCTGTGTTAAGAAGCATATTCATTTCTGTTCTATATGTAATCGATTCAGACCCAAACCATTCCAACAGAAAATAGGTAATCCGCCAGTAGAAAAAGTTCGTATTGCGTCAGCATTTACAAACACGGGAGCCGATTATGCTAGACCTTCAATTCGGTGTTCATATATTTGGCTAAAAAGGCCATACATATAGAGTTGGTAAGTGATATAACTGTCTAAGCTTTCATTGCTGCATTAAGGAGGTTCACAGCACGAAGAGGCCTGTGCTTAGAAATGTTTAGCGACTAAGGAGATCGCAGAAACCTTAGCGAATGATGGCATAAAATGGAAATTTATTCCCATTTAATCCATAAATTCGGTGGATTATGGGAAGCAGACTTTAAGTCCATCAAGTACCACCTTAAACGCATCGTTGGACAAGAGGTCTTAACATTTCAAAAACTCGCCACGCTTCTCTGTCAGATAGAAGCGTTCCTCAATTCCCGACCTCTTTGACCCATGACCACAGATCCCGACGACTTCATCACACTAACAGCCACTAAAAAATATAACACAACCCAATATAGCGGCATAAAAACCAATCTAGATCACAATCTAGAAGCTATGGAGTTCCGAATATCTATCGCGCCTACAACACCGACCGAGATGGCATAAAACCGAACCGCAGCCTCGAATAGGAGACATAGTATTGGTTAAGGATGAACGCCTTCCACCAGTTAAGTGGATATTAGCGCGTTGTCGGAAAACATGCAGGACCAGACGAAATTATCATGTTGTTACATTACGTTAAACACGACACTCAGAATTCAAACGACCAATATATAAATTATGTCCCTTTTGATCCCTCACATTCAGAAGATACAATTATTTAAATGAAATCACATAATTCATATTTTTATTCTACTCGTACGTACACACAATCATACAAATTTATATACATAACTAACAGATAGTATATACATAATTTTCATCATTTTTGCCGATCGTTATACTCGTATGTATAATTTCAATTTGCCGATGGCAAAACAGATATAACTTATTAATAAATTTCCAACTCACAACAGCTGTTGACCTACATATCGGTTGTCAACATAATGCTTAACAACATAGTGTGTTTCCAATCAACATACTGCAACATGCAATTCATTCAAGCCGTCGCAAATCGGTAATTTACACATTCACTTACAAACATACGTTTCGTAACTTTAATTAAAAGAAAATTGTTTTATTAAATCTTCAATAAATTTATTGATGGAACACTTAATCAAATAATATTAATATGTAGAATTTAAGTCTACTCAACAGGTACTCATTTGGTTCACAGCTGGACATCTTTATCCACTTTTTTTCATACTTTTTACACAAAAGAAACACAAAAAAAAAAAAAAAACATTAATCACTCACCATTTGATGAAAACAAACCGTTAACTTAAATGCAAATGGCCGTACACGAAGCAAAAGTACCAACTTTGTGATCATGGGTACATCAGTGGAGATCAAACTTTTTTATCACTGGCACTCAAACATTTAAAATAATTTTTTATATTTTCCTAAATTTGTATTCTTATTAACTTAAAATTCTATAAATTGATCATCTTGTGACGGGGGGAGAATGTTGGAGCACATCGGAAAAGTATCCAACTCTCCACGTTAATTCTCCAACTGTCCACAAAGTCCACAAACGGCAAAATGTTAAGTGAAATGTTCACTCTTGACTTTTGAAGTAAGTGTGTGTAGTTTAATTTATGGTATTCAAAAATTCAAAATTAACAGTTGCAATATAAACAATTTAGAATAATTAAATTAATAAGTTCCTTTTGCAAATTGAGGTTCGCAAATTCAGTTGAGTCTCAATGTCATCACTGTACTCGATCTTTAATGTTGCCTTTTGTTTCTTTTAGTTTTTTTTTTCTCAAATAAATTGCGGTAGGTTTAATATTTAACTGATTATTATAGTATTATTGTTATATTTTTTTTTCTTTTTTTAGTTAAGATAAGGGCGTATATGCATATATATGTGCATGTGTGTTTGTATGTGCGTGCGTATGTAATTAACAATGTAGAAATTTTATCATGCTAATTTTCTCTTGTGCGAATTGTGAATTCTTATGGCATGATATATATAAGCATGACGTGTGCATTATTATACGTTTAATATTTTGGATTTTTATTATATATGTAAGTCAACGTTAACTATATAATAAACAAACAAACAATAGCATCCAATGTCAAATCATAATATGCATACATAATCTTAGTATCCAAAAAAATGCTTTTATGGTCAAGATGCGTTAAAAAATTTATTGTTTACTATTAGAAAAATAAAACCAAGGATAGGCAAATTGTTTATTTGTTAGTTTATTACATTACATGTTTACATATTTTGAGTACGATATACCTTGAAGCAAGGCACACAAAGGCAACGCTTGTACTTTACACACAAAGTTCTGACTTTACTTTCACAGCGCTCACCTGCACAACGTAAGTAGATGTTACCTTTATTTTGGACAGTATAGTGATGCAGCCAATCAAATCGTAAAAGATCGTCAGCGAAGTGATGACTAGAAAAACCTCTACTTGAAGTAGTCGGCTCATCCTTATATTTGACTAAGTAATTTTGCACTATTGTCTGAATAAAATTTATTTTCGGTATACTTTTTCCCAAATCACATTGCAAATGTGCAAGCTTTATAAATGTTGGCGTCAAGAATCTACGAAAAAAGTGGTCACCACCATTGTTTCGATCGTATTATAATCTTGTACGTGCTGATACTCTGGTCCATGAGGTCGGTTCCTCCCATACCTTTATTGTATTCCTGAATGAGTCTTGGTTGTACAATAGTAGCCATCTTCTTTTCCTGGTAAGAAAACCTGGAAGCCCTTCTTCGGGGAAAACTCGAAGTTTATTGGACGATACAGTAACTACGTCGTTGTTAACCAAACGAGCTACTATCATGCCATTCCTTGTGTTACTTGCGTACTCACACGTTCCTCATTTTTCTTTTTTTAAGACCTTATGGTAGAAGATCGTAAAGGATCGGTACACAGTTTTCTTGCATGGTACCTATTCCACTATATCCGCGCTTTTTCAAATCAATAAGTTCATTCAATAATTCATTCCTAACGAAGAATAAGTATTAACTAAGATAAGTAACACACAAAAAAACCGTGAAAACTTTTCAGAATGCAGACCTGTAAACAAGTTGTCGAAAACAGATCATATGCTAAGGGCCGTATGGTAGCCGGAATATTGTCCAGCATTATACGAAGTGATGCAGCTGCTTTTCCAGAGTCGGAGTCATGTTGTTCGTTAGAGCGAGATATCTTTTCTTGATACGGTTCAAAGGAGACCAAGTACCCAGATTGAGGATTCAGGCACCACATTTTATACTAGCATCTAATTAGCTTATTACGAATGAATTGCTTACAACCATGGCGCCAATAGTACCGAACCATGCTTTCGTCACAGTTCATAATTTGCTCCGGTCTGTATTGCATTTTAAACCTTGTCAAAATGCGGTCAAAAAAAGGATATGCTTTCGACATTTTGCCATTCGGTATTGTAGTTGTATTATCAGAGAAATGTAGATATTTTGCTATTTATATAAAGACGATTACGTCTCATTGCATCGGAAACGAATGTGCAAATTAGAAGATTCTTCTCACTAGCTTCGTTTTCCTGGCACGTTGCACTATCCAGATAAAAGAAGAAATTGAAACACCCGCATTTCTTTACAACAGAAATTAGGTGATGAAATTTCAAGAACTTTATCCAACCATTTACAGTAAAAAACCTATCCTTAATGCTGTACAATTCTACGCGAACTCCCACCACACTTTTATCAATCTATTGGGTATGTAATTTAATTCGTGCGGTTTTTTTTTCCAGAATTTGAACGTTTATTTAAGAAAAACGTGTACAATAGTATTATTCAAAGTATTGCCCATCTGAAGCTATGACTTTTTCCCATCTTTCTCGCAATTTGTGGACCCTATCCCAAAAGAACTGCGTCGGCTTGGCAGCCAAGAATAAATCAAGCCAATTTTTGATATTCTGCTCTGATGTGAACCGAATTTCAGTGAGAGCGTTCTGGCTATAAGGCGGGTGGGGTAAGACTTCCCATCCACTGTTTTCCAAATTGTTCTTAACCGGAATAGCAACGTGGGGCCGAGCGTTGTCATGATGGAAAATAATTGCCTCGTGTCTGGTCGCATATTTCGGCTACTGCTTTCTTCAAACGGATTAATTGTGTTCGTTAGCGTTGTCCATTGATGGTTTCACCCGGTTTTAGCAGCTCATAATACTCCACACCCATCTGATCCCACCAAATACAGAGCATTACCTTCGCGCCATGGATATTCGGCTTTGCCGTTGATTTGCCTGGTTGGCCGAGTTTTACATATGATTTTTTGCGCTTGGGGTTGTCGTAATAGATAGATCTTTCACCATCAGCAACAATCCGATGCAAAAATGACTTCCTTTTGTGGCGTTCCAGCAGCATTTCGGACATGCAAAACCGCCTTTCGACGTCTGTCGGCCTGAGTTCATGTGGAACCCAATTTCCTTGCTTTTTAATATATCCAGCTGCTTTTAGTGACCCCAAAGATTCTGCGAGCTTTTCTTGTGTTTAGCAATAATCTTCATAGAGTAATGCTTCCAGTTCTTCATCTTCAAACTATTTTGGCTGCCCTGGACGTTCATCGTCTTCCAAACCAAAATCACCAATTTTAAATCGTGCAAACCACTTTTGGCACGTTCGCTCAGCTAAAGCATGTTCACTATAAACTTCCACCAAAATACGATGACTTTCGGCGGCAGTTTTTTTCATATTAAAGTAATGAAGAAGAACTCCCCGCAAAAACACTTTTTCAGGCAAAAAGTTCGACATATTTGAGTGAAAAAAAATTATTGTTGTTTACGCTTCAAATGAATGACATATACTGAAATGACGTACAATGACAGTAGCTTTCCAAGGCATGTTCCAATGGAATAATAACAAAAGAATAATACAAGTTACGCCATCTCTTAGCAAACCGCACGTCATAGACCCAATATTTGGCCTAAATGACCTCAAGATTAAATTCTTCCTCAGGCCACACATAAAATCGTTTAACGGGATCCTCAATAACGATAGTTTGAATGAATTATTAGCCGTAATATATGCACGACATAGCTACATGACTATCTGAGACAATATTAAAATACGAATTAAACAACTCGCTGCACAGGCAGTAAATACTGTATCCTTAAGAACAGTATACATGACTATGCACCCAAAAAACTTGATTAGCAGGTACTTGAAATTGTTTGCTGAGCCAGATGAGGAGATGACATACACGACCGTCGTGAAGGGTGAGATTCGAACTTTACACAAAATCCTAACCACGCCTAGTGACCTTGAAAGACGAGACTCTAGCTCTCGTCCAAAATCTTATTCCCATTGGTATAATAAAAACTTCGAGATCACGGTAGAGGTTAACGGTGTGAATTGTTTCTAAGAAACTAGACACCTCTGAGGAAAAGAAACTTTGTTTGATGATCGATTATCGTAAATTAAACACTAAATACTATTAATGACTCCTGGTACCCCATTCTGGAAATTTTATATTCACTGTTATTGATCTCAAGAGTGGATTCCATCAGATTTCACTTAAAGAAAAGGACGTCGGAAAAACAGCCTTTTCGGTAAATAATGGGAAATATAAATTCACCCGCTTGCCATTTGGGTTTAAAAATGCCCCTTCCACTTTCCAGAGAGTGCTCGATGACACATTTAAAAGATATCGAAACAATCATTTAAGCCCTAGAAGCTGCAAATGCTGAAGTCGATTTTTCGGGCTTAATATCTCTTTTGATGACATCAAGGCTTACTCATAAAAAGTTAACGCGGTACTAAATTTTCCCTGCCCTATGACGCTAAAGGATTTACGATCTTTTCTAGGTTTGTCTGGATACTACCGCCGTTTTGTTAAAAATTATTATTGTAATTTAATAATATAAGTAAAAGATTCATCTGAATGAGAACACAATGAAAGCGTTTAGAATGATGAAAAACTCTCTAGAGACATCATTCTTATCTACCCCAATTACAAAAAGGAATTCGAACTTACCACCGACGCTTGGAATTATGCATTGGGAGCAGTTCTATCGCAGGAAGAAAAGCCTATAATGTTTATTTCCAGAACGCTCAGTAAAGCTGAAGAAGCAAATGAAAAAGAAATTTTAGCTAGATTATGGGCTTTGAAAACCTTTACAAACTATCAGTACGAAGCAGCAAAAACCATAACTCAAAAATGAGACGCTGGAAATTAGAATTGGGAGGATACAATTACGAGTTTAAATGTAAGCCAGGTAAGGCTAATGTTGTTGCTGATGCCCCCTTCAGAACAACTTTCGATTCGCAAATCAATTCGCTTACTGCCTCTCAACATAGCGATAACAGTTCATCTCATGAAATTATCCCGCAGTAGAAATCTCTGTTAACGTTATTAGGAAACAACTTATTTGTTAATTGGAGAAAAAGATAGCTACCAACTTCCTTTTCAATATATACTAAAGGAAATCTTATTTCAATCTTCAAAAGATATCTGATATCTACAATAATAAACGTATTAATGACTACAAAGGAAACTATAAGAAACTGAGCAAGAAGAACATATACTGAAAATACCGCAATGCCCGCGAGAATTAAATACGATTACTTTAGAATTATTACTTCCCCCAATTCAATACAAGAATTAATAAAATAGTCAAACAAACTCGCATATGCCAAGAGCACAAATATGACCGTCAGTCTAACAAACCTGAGCTCAAAGCAACACCCCTAATCCAGGCCATAATTTACACTCGGATATCTACTCAACTGAAGGAAATCTAGTTCTTACTGCATTTGACAATTTTTTCATAATATGTCCAAGTATGAATCTTAAAGTTAGGAGCTGTAGAAGACATAATAGAATAACTGAGAATAATCTTATTCGCCTTTGGCGTCCCAAAAGTTTTTGTCTTCAACAATGAAATATCCTTCAATGCAGCCTCTATTCGTTTCCTATGACAAGAATTAGAAATAGAGATTTTTAAATACCCTCCATATGCTACTATAGTCAACGGTCAAATCGAGCGTTTTCATTCAACGATTTCAGAACGAATGCAATGCTTGAAAAACGAACAAATTCATAGATCCTTCTTAGAAAATTTACACCGATCTGTGTATGAGTACAACTGCTCAATTCACTCAACAATAGGGAGGAAGCCCATCGAGATATTCCTTGGCATAATTGTCAGCACAGACCCCGAGCAATATGAAAGGGCAAGACTCGAACACATACAGTTACAGGAAAAGCAAAAACGCGATCTGATGTATGGTATCGCAACAAGAAAAAATACAAATGAAAATGTTATTCACCTGACGATATTACTTACACTAAACAAAACAAGCGATTAGGCTCTAATCTATCAACCCGCTTTGAAAGAGAAATAGTAAAAGAAAACAAATCGAAAACCATAGTAACCGAATCTTGCAAAGTAGTTCATAAAGGAAATATTAAAACCTCTATATTATTATTCCTAACCCAACAGGTATATCATTTCTCTGGTGCGTGCAGATCTGAGAATCCTCGATTACTCTAATTCAGAGATAATCGTATTTAAGAAGGTAACAGCAAAAATCCAAACAGGAAATCTGAAATTTATCCATGTTATAGAAAAACTCTCATACAAAGTTTTTGTTACAAAAACCTCATTCCTCATGCACCAGCATATCTCCAGCAAAATCCCATTTTTCCCTATCCTTGAAAACGAACTTAAACATACCACCAATCTTATTAACAATACTAAAATTTATAGATCAAAAAGAGCCTTAAATTTTATTGCGAAATTTATCGCGGGAAATCGCGACCACGACGATTATACAATAATGGTAGACAAAACTAACAAGATATTAGAAAACAATAATAATCAGGTATTGATAAACAAGACATACATCGATAGAATAAATAAACTAACCAATATAAATAATAACATTCTTAACCAAATATAAAAGAATACAACACTTGAAAATGAATTAGTATAAACTTTACCGCATAAAATCAAGTTAATAAAGGAAGAAATTATGAGCTCAATAGAACCCGGTAAAGGGAATATTGTAAGCTCTATTGTAAGTGCACTTAAAATTTTTATTATCGGTTAAAAGAACAATTAATGGCATTTACTTTTTGAATATGATATTATGTAAATATTGGCCACGACTCATCTCAGGAAGGTCGAATTTTGGGCGACTCGTTCGATAATAGCGACTGGTATCTCGCGTATAACTCGAGTAATGTTGGCTTCCAAAGCATCAATAGTAATTGGCTTATTCTCGAAAGCTTGAGACTGCATATCCCCAGAGAAAATAGTCCAAAGGTGTGATATCGCGGTCAATTTACCGTAGCAAAACGTGAAATTAAGTGCTCACCAAAATAATTTCTCAACAAGTCGATTATTTCACGCGCTGTATGGCTCGTAGCGCCGTCTTGTTGAAACCAGAGCTCACCGAGACCATGTGTTTGAATTTCAGGAAGCACGTAGTCTGTCAACATGACGCGATAACGGTCACCATTGACGGTAACATTCTGAATTTGCCTCATTTTTCGAGAAATATGGACCAATGATTCCACCAGCCCATAAACCACACCATACCGTTGTTTTTAATGGTTGTAATGATAGCTCTTGATACTCTTCAGGTTGTGTATCAGCCCAAATACGGCAATTGTTTTTACTAACGTATCCATTGAGCCATAAATGGGCTTCTTCACTGAACAAAATTTCACGATAAAACACCGGATTTTAATTTTCCAGAGCCCACTCACTGAAAATATGACGCAAATTCAGATCGCCTGGCTTCAATTCTTGCACAAGTTGAATTTTGTACGCTTTTAGGCCGAGATTCTCACGTAAAATACGCCAAGTTTTCGGATACGCCAAGCTACTCTCAGATACAGCTTCTATAGTCTCTTCACTAAGTGCTGGATGTGGTCTAACCGGTCGAGTATCATCCACTAATGTAAACTGGGACCCAAATTTGCGAATGGTATTGGCAATAGTGGTTTCAGTAGGTCGATTATGCGCACCGTAAGTTCCTCGAATCGCACGAAAAACATTTCTCACAGAACGCTGATTTTCGTAATACAGCTGAACAATTTGGAGACGCTGTTGTAGTGTGAGTCAAAATCGAGATCTGTCAAAAAAAGCCTATTGAAAATCAAACCTCACGATGAATCAATCCTTACATAGTTCACAATTACAGTATGGCGTTAGCCGTCAGTCGAGTTGCTGTGCTCCAACGTTCGATATAGGTTCCTGGATTCCCTATGGAAAAGTTTCCTTAATAATGTTATATCATAGGATTTCCAACGGTTTGTCCCATGTTTTCGGGTTGCCTCTGCCTAGTTGCACGTTACGTTCCAAGCACAGTCTTGACCACTCGCCAAAGAATACTAGAGACATTAGATCCAAAATTCTGAACCAACCTTTAATTGTAAATTGTGCGGTGGCAAGCCAGGCACATCCAATCAATTCAAAAACTCAGTTGGATAGTTGGTTGCTTCGTCTTCGTTTGTTACACAGTCCATAGATTTAAAGGAATGCAGGGAACCAACGATTTGATTTTAAATTGTGCAGTTTGAGTGATATACATCCACATTATTCTTTGCTGCTAAAATTCTTTCACTGAACCAATCGTAGTTTTTGTGCTTAGCAATGATACCGCTTCTATTTTGGTATACATATCGACACTAAATTGCTGAGAAAATCGGCGAAATCGAAGCAAATAGTTATCGACATTTTGGCGAATCATCGAACGATACGCGTAAAAATTCATTGCGCTGACTTGGTGGTTTCCTCACCTAAAATGATATCAGTGACATTAGTGTCATATTGAAATGAAAAGTATTATGATATCGATACTCACCATCAACTCAACATCATCTTGATGTTGACATAATATCCATCGTTTCCTTGCCAAAACATCAGTAAGTATTGCATTGCGTCGTATGAACGATGTGTTTCGGATATTTGTTGCAATTGCCCAGAGTCCCGACGTGTGAGCACAATATCGTGTAATTCCAAATTTTCGCCAACAATCACAACTGCAACCCCATCTATTGTTGGAGCATTAAATTGGCATTCGTGCGTTCCAGCAGGTTGCTTATCCGCTCTGATCATGACTTTATAGTCATCACTTGGCATGCGATCAAGCGCGGTTTTGAATAACCGAACCAATGCATGATGTTCATAAAGTAGATTTTGCAGATCCTGAAGAATTCCTCTTCTTATTGCCTTATTGATTGTTTGACGCTGATCAAGTTGATTTTCCATATTGCCCATTAGGTAGATTTGGAGGAATATATGTTGTGCGTCTTTAAGCGGTAGCAATGATCCAATTCGATGGTGAATTTGGCCTTGGATCTGAAATAGATAGAAACAATGATTTTCTTTAATTTATTTAATCTTAATTTCTTTAAATAAATTTAATTTCTTTAATCTTTTATTACCTTGAATGTCGGATTGATTTCGCGTTCATCAATATTATCCGCACCAAATGAAGTCGTTTGAAAGCATTCGTTTTATTTCTGAGTGTTCGAAGTGGAGGTTCACCACGAAGCAAGGAATGCAATGTCTCTGCTGGCGTTTCACGTTGTTGAGTTGTTTGATTTGTTCGACGAATTCTCATTGTTAACTGAGCCGTTTCATGAAATCACTTTTCGCTGGTAATTTTCACAAAAAATCGTTTCAAAACAATGTGTTAGATCAAATAGAATTACAATAACTGTCGAAAGCTGACAAAAATTTAATATAAAATCGCAATACACGTCTGCACAGCAAAATAGTACGTCATGAATCAGCTGTCAAAAATTGATGCACACAACGCCATCTACTAAAAATACCGGAACCAGCATTTGAAATCATGTACGTTTTTAATGTGTGCCAAAAAAAAAATTGCTACAAAAACAATTGTCACAAATTTGGTGCAAAAACAATTGTCACAAAAAATTGTCAAAAAAAAATTGTCACAACGTAACTTAAACGTTAAACGTCATCTATCATAAAGAAGGCGTCGTAAAATCTCCTTCATACAAAATGTATTGGGAAATTAATTTTCTTCAAAAATATGTAACTAACGTCACACTCTTTTATATATATACCATATAACATATATGTAGATAGATGAACGTGTTAAAGGAAAATATTGATATTTAATTCGATTACGACACAAACGTTGTTCCTAATATTACAACCAAACGCAATCACGGGCAATTGGAAGGATAAGATGCGATTTCTTCTTAACAAATAATATAAAATAGTAAAATGATGGTTTAAATATTAAATTTCTCTCACTTCCCATATTGGGGGAAATGAATAGAACTCTTATTTCCATGCGATCAAAATTAAGTCAGGCGTTTATTTTTTCGATATTCTTAGCTACTGCGATTCTACAATCAGTTAGCCTCGACATTTTCCTTTTATCCTTTGGTGAAATTTTTGAAATTCATTTCTGCAGCAGCACCTCCGAGCACGCAATTCTTATGCTCTCCTATTTTCCTTCTAAAAGCCTTCTAGAAGGGTCTATCATTTCCCGCAAGTTATGGTACTTTTGCTATCTTCTTCTTACCTAATACTCGTGCTTACAAGTTTAGAAAATAACGTTCAGTTAGACCAGACAAGTATCGATTAACGAACAGGTGTACTCCTACAGTCTCCGATCACCGATTGTGAAATTCCGGCAACTACATAAAATTTAAAAAAAATAATCAAACTTTGAGGACCACCAACAAGGCCACTGTATAGTATACACTGATAACGGTTGGGATCTGTATGAAGAAGAACGTTTTTGAGAATAATATCTACAGTCTTTAGGCAAAAAAAAGAATCAAGGGTGGATTCTCGGCTTAGCTGTGAGTATCGACACTTCAGGAAATCATTGGGGAATTAATATGTTTACTAATCGTACGCTAATGTCTTCCTGGCTTACCCTGGGTAAGTCTAGAAAAGGACCCAGATTTAAAGGATTAAGTGCTTCCAAATATACTTGGTCATCTAGAGCCGCTCCTCTTCAGGAGGGGTTAGAAAATATCTGAGATAAGCATATCCATTATAGGAAGCGATCTATGTTAAGCCCGTCCTCTATATATCTTTCTTGTAGCTCTGCCTATAGCACTCTACCCCACTCATCGATATCGTCTGACAAGTTTTGGCTACGTTGTCGCCCAAATTATACTTTATTTTCCAGTGAAAACACTGATTGGTTGACCTGATTGGCATGTGAATTGATGATTATCACAAAAATGTACGTTATTTCATTTTTGTATACACAATTAAACAACTCGGACTATAAAAATAAATTGTTTAAGTAAATTCAATTGTTTGAGGCATTAGAGCTTCATGAAAAATCGTTATCAATCATTTTTTTGACTGTCAAATATGAGCTGACATTAAATCTTAATAAACTCAGGCCGAAACATTATAAGTATCAACGCGTTAGAAATGGAAACTAACAATTACAGTTACAATGATTGTTGTGGTAAATATAAAAGCTGGTGATAGAACAATTTTGTCGTCTTCGCATTGCTCCAGTAACATCGTTTGCATAGTTGAATCGAAAATACTGGTTTTCTAGGTTTTGTAGGAGATTGGAGGCAATTTACCTACTGCCGGTTTTTTTCATGTCTAAGAGCTTAAGAAGGTCACCTCTGAGACCCCCAATTAGGGTGCCTATCGCGTTTACCCTATAGGATTCGGTCAAGTGATGCCAAGCATCAGGAAAAAGTTCCATACTAGAAACCCTATTCTGAAGTAAAGGCAGATGGTTTTGTACACTCTGATAATGTATGACATTTCGATATTGCATCGGAATTCCCAACAATCTTATTTCGAATTACATTTAAAATACCGAAGTTTTTTAAATCTTTCATATATATAGAGGATTCTTTCGACACCTTTGCTCCAAGAACTGAATTGTCCAAGTATTTCGGAAAACTCCTTAAGTATCTTACGACATCGGAAAATGTGTCCAGGTCATTGAGATTGGATCTATGTTAATCAGAAATAGTGTCATCAATACCGCTATGAAATTGGTTATTGGGCTTTATTATCGATTAAACTATTTGTTGGTATTGCGATATGCAGACTCCACTTGCAATACCTGCAATTAATGTTTCCAATTCCAGAGTAGCATTAATTGATATAGATTAAGATATGCAGAGGTCGGTTGATCAGTAGTAAGGCCAGCTGGACGAATAGGACGATCGGTCATTTTTTCAAGGAATTTAAAGAACGAACATTTTCTAAAAAAGAATTGGGGTGGTATTTGTTTTAAAAATTTCAGTGTAACTTATGGTTATATTTTGCAACGAATTTTTTATTCACTTTTATGTTGTTTAGCACATTTCTTCTTCAAATTGTTTTTATTTTATTTTTCCTTAGTTAATAAATACTCCTCTTTACTTTTATATTTTTCAACTCATAGTTCTTATTCATTTCTCTTTAAAATTATGCTTTTTTTCCTAAGTCACTAATTATTCCTACAAATATTCTTTTTTTTATATAATTCCGCGCGCGCACCAAGGGGATATGAATATCCTTTTATTGGCTTTTCTCCAGGGCGCGGGTGGGTGATGAAGTAGTTTGAAACTCATGTGTATTAGGTTTCGGTATTTTATTATTATTCTTAAAAATTTACTAAAACATTTCTTTTAACTCTTATAATTTTATGGTAGTTTTCACTCTTTTTTAACTGTTTTTGAATTCACTTAATCTTGCCTAACTGATTATATTATAGCATTGATTATTTATTTCTAAAATGATTCACTTCTTATTAATCTAACCTAACTAATTTTTGACATTATATAAAAATAATTTTCATATACAGCGCTGGTGGAGGGATTAAGATAAGTGTGATTAAACACTGATCTAGTGAGCGCTCCGCCCCTTCCAGTAAACACGTGTTGCACCGATCCCGAATTTAATGGGATTTGATTTTCTATGTAATGGCATCCAGAGACCACGCCAAAGCATCTAGCTTGTCATATTAAATGCAATGCTTCTGTACACATGTTAGCCAGCAATACAGGAGTTTGGCCGCTTTAGACGACCACATAATTTTGTAATCATCTGCTAAAACTCGAGCTGGATCAAATCCAAAATTTCCCCAATGGTTCCACCATCTAGTGATTGGTTCATACCTGCATCGGCATATGTACTGTACATTTTTACATATTACATAAAATAAAGCATAGGCACCAAATGGATGAAGCCACTTTTAACGTGACTTTATCAAACTACTCGGCATCGTTTCACCGTGTCACCAACCAGAAATGTGATTAAGTTCGTAATTATGTAAGACTAGTGATAAGTTTTATTTTTATTAAGATAAAGAAAAGGTGTTTTTCCACATGATAAATTGAGTTAACTATTAAACACTTGTTATTGATAAATAATATTAATATAGATATTACAATTCTTTAAACAGAAATCTAAATAGAAATAGGTGTAATTTGAATCCAAATAAAAAAAAAAAAAAACAATTCCTATTATACTCCTAAAAGTGGCATCACAATTTTATATTTTTAATAAATCAAAGTAATCTTAATTAATTAAGTGTGAAATCAAGAAATGTTCAACTTAGATACAATGCCCAACAAAAATTAAATACAACCCACTATCCTAAACCCCAATCCCCAACCACGACCACAACGAAATGCAACTAAAAGCAGTTGTACAAAATACCCCAGAACTTGGAAGAAGGACTTGATTGCATTAATTGTGCCTCAATTGTTAAACGTCCAATGCCCAGCAATTATTTAGAATATTCTGAACCCATATTCGGCCCTCTCTTGCGGGATCGATTAAACAAATCGCTGCCCGATGTCGCGGCACCTTAGTCAAACCGCTCTTTCGCGAATTTTCCTAGCAGCCCGGAGAACTTAGCTTTTGGAAGAAGAGTGGGAAGAGAATTTTGAGTCCGAAATACTTCGGAACTTAAAACCCTATTCTGAAGTAAAGGCAGATGGTTTTGTACACTCTGATAATGTATGACATTTCGATATTGCATCGGAATTCCCAACAATCTTATTTCGAATTACATTTAAAATACCGAAGTTTTTTAAATCTTTCATATATATAGAGGATTCTTTCGACACCTTTGCTCCAAGAACTGAATTGTCCAAGTATTTCGGAAAACTCCTTAAGTATCTTACGACATCGGAAAATGTGTCCAGGTCATTGAGATTGGATCTATGTTAATCAGAAATAGTGTCATCAATACCGCTATGAAATTGGTTATTGGGCTTTATTATCGATTAAACTATTTGTTGGTATTGCGATATGCAGACTCCACTTGCAATACCTGCAATTAATGTTTCCAATTCCAGAGTAGCATTAATTGATATAGATTAAGATATGCAGAGGTCGGTTGATCAGTAGTAAGGCCAGCTGGACGAATAGGACGATCGGTCATTTTTTCAAGGAATTTAAAGAACGAACATTTTCTAAAAAAGAATTGGGGTGGTATTTGTTTTAAAAATTTCAGTGTAACTTATGGTTATATTTTGCAACGAATTTTTTATTCACTTTTATGTTGTTTAGCACATTTCTTCTTCAAATTGTTTTTATTTTATTTTTCCTTAGTTAATAAATACTCCTCTTTACTTTTATATTTTTTAACTCATAGTTCTTATTCATTTCTCTTTAAAATTATGCTTTTTTTTCCTAAGTCACTAATTATTCCTACAAATATTCTTTTTTTTATATAATTCCGCGCGCGCACCAAGGGGATATGAATATCCTTTTATTGGCTTTTCTCCAGGGCGCGGGCGGGTGATGAAGTAGTTTGAAACTCATGTGTATTAGGTTTCGGTATTTTATTATTATTCTTAAAAATTTACTAAAACATTTCTTTTAACTCTTATAATTTTATGGTAGTTTTCACTCTTTTTTAACTGTTTTTGAATTCACTTAATCTTGCCTAACTGATTATATTATAGCATTGATTATTTATTTCTAAAATGATTCACTTCTTATTAATCTAACCTAACTAATTTTTGACATTATATAAAAATAATTTTCATATACAGCGCTGGTGGAGGGATTAAGATAAGTGTGATTAAACACTGATCTAGTGAGCGCTCCGCCCCTTCCAGTAAACACGTGTTGCACCGATCCCGAATTTAATGGGATTTGATTTTCTATGTAATGGCATCCAGAGACCACGCCAAAGCATCTAGCTTGTCATATTAAATGCAATGCTTCTGTACACATGTTAGCCAGCAATACAGGAGTTTGGCCGCTTTAGACGACCACATAATTTTGTAATCATCTGCTAAAACTCGAGCTGGATCAAATCCAAAATTTCCCCAATGGTTCCACCATCTAGTGATTGGTTCATACCTGCATCGGCATATGTACTGTACATTTTTACATATTACATAAAATAAAGCATAGGCACCAAATGGATGAAGCCACTTTTAACGTGACTTTATCAAACTACTCGGCATCGTTTCACCGTGTCACCAACCAGAAATGTGATTAAGTTCGTAATTATGTAAGACTAGTGATAAGTTTTATTTTTATTAAGATAAAGAAAAGGTGTTTTTCCACATGATAAATTGAGTTAACTATTAAACACTTGTTATTGATAAATAATATTAATATAGATATTACAATTCTTTAAACAGAAATCTAAATAGAAATAGGTGTAATTTGAATCCAAATAAAAAAAAAAAAAAAACAATTCCTATTATACTCCTAAAATTGGCATCACAATTTTATATTTTTAATAAATCAAAGTAATCTTAATTAATTAAGTGTGAAATCAAGAAATGTTCAACTTAGATACAATGCCCAACAAAAATATTAAATACAACCCACTATCCTAAACCCCAATCCCCAACCACGACCACAACGAAATGCAACTAAAAGCAGTTGTACAAAATACCCCAGAACTTGGAAGAAGGACTTGATTGCATTAATTGTGCCTCAATTGTTAAACGTCCAATGCCCAGCAATTATTTAGAATATTCTGAACCCATATTCGGCCCTCTCTTGCGGGATCGATTAAACAAATCGCTGCCCGATGTCGCGGCACCTTAGTCAAACCGCTCTTTCGCGAATTTTCCTAGCAGCCCGGAGAACTTAGCTTTTGGAAGAAGAGTGTGCAGAGAATTTTGAGTTCGAAATACTTCGGAACTTAAAGTGTCATATATACCCAAAGATGTTTGTGTTCAGTGGTTAATTTTGCTCCATGGGTGACATCCAACATTCCTCATTCTCAGTGGAAATTGGCTTGTTGTTGACTTCTAGTCAACTACTCATCTCTCTTGATCTCAGATTGCGTTTTGTCTCCGCCCACACTTAAGTGCTTCGAATCTTCAATGGGTCGAATCCACTTTTGCACTTGTGTAGTAGCAAGAGTACTAAAAGATCTCAACATACATAAATCCGCTGGTTCAGATAGTATATCTTCGTTAGCTTTTCCATCGATTCTACTCTTTAGGAGATATAAAACAGCATTTGTCTAGCCCTTTAAAACTAGCGAATCTTCTTCTAGCTCCTACAGTTTGACATCAGAAAATAGTGGATTTTACAAATATTTACATGACCAAAAAGGTTCGAAATAATTTTCAAAGAAAGAGACTGTAAAGCTACAAATATGACGGAAATAAAAGCTTTGTTTACACTTCTTTTTTACATCGGAAAGATGAGAGGAGCAGACTGGAATACAAAGGACTTGTGGGCCACCGATGGTTCAGGATGTGATATGTGCATATCAGCCATGTCAAGATATAGATTTAATTTTTGCTTAGATGCCTACGTTTTGATGGTATCAAGACAAGGCAGGTAAGAAAGGAAACTGATAAATTGGCGCCCATTCGAGAAGTTTTCGAGGAATTTGTTTCTAACATTCAAAAATACATACTACAAACACGGAGAGCATGTCACAATAGACGAAGTGTTATTATACTTGCGTGGTCAGTGTGCTTGCCGATAATATCTTCCCAGCATACCAGCCAAGTACGGACTCAAAATACTGGCGGTCTGTGATGTAAACAATTATTATACATCAAATCTCGAAATTTAAGCCGATAAACAAAGCGATGGGCCATATCAGATCAGCAACTCTCCAAGTGATGTGGTAAAAAAGTGGTGGTCCCGATGAAAGGTTCTAATCGAAATCTCGTCATGGATAATTGGTTTATGAGTGTTCAATTTATGACTGATTTGTATTTTTGTATTTGTATTTATTTATTTAAAGAATATGTATACAGTAAGATTACATCTTATAGTTAGTGTAGGCTTTACAAGAATTTATTAGATTTATTACAAGATTTATTAGACGACTTTGGCTTGACATGTTTAGAAACTATTAGAAGGAACATAAGAGAGATACCTCAAGAGTTTACACAAGCCAGAAGAAGCGAGGCACACGAAACCTACTTTGGATTTCAAAATAATTCCACACGTGCCCAAACATGACAAAGTAGTTCTCTAAGCATCTACTACGCATCATGATGCCAAAATAGATGTAGAAACCGGTGAAAAAAAGAAAACTTGAAATGATAACAGATTATAATACCTTGAAATGTGGAGTCAATGTAGTTGATCAGATGATTGGTATTTATTCCGTGTCGAGACGAACTCAGAGATGGCCACTTTGTATATTTTTTTGGGTTATTGAATATTGGCGGACTACGAGGACGGTCCCAGACACGGCCTGACCAAGACATGGCGGAAGTTGTTTAAAAATATCACTGCATTGGAAAGTATGCAGTCTATAAAGCATATGTTTCAAGTTTGAAAGCGCCACGTTGTTTAGTATTTGTTTGGCAGCCATCAATAGTGAACGTTGTCAGTGAATTTATGAAAATGGAGGAAATTGATCATCGTTATGTGAAATAATACTTTTATTTGAAAAGCCTCAGCCCAACCAAAATAAAAGCTGAACTGGATTCTTCTCTGGGTGAGTCTGCTCCTTCGATTACAACAGTTAAATTGGATTGCTGAGTTTAAACGAGTCCGTATGAGCTGCCAAGAGGAGCATCGCAGTGGTCGACCAAATGAGGTGAGGACTATAGGAATGGTGAAGAAAATCTACAAAGCGATACTAAATGATCGTCGACTGAAAGTCCGCGAGCTAGCAGACACTATAGGCATTTCAAAAAGTGCGGTACATCGCATATTATTTGAAAATTTAGACATGACAAAGCTGTGTGGAAGATGGGTGCCGCGTTTTCTTACACTCAAGCAAAAACAGTGTCGTTAAGATGTTTCAATTGAGTGTTTCACAGCAATAAAGCAGAATTTTTGCTTCGTTTCATAACAATGGTTGAAACATGGATCCATCACTTTACACTCGAGACAAAAGAACAATCAACACAATGGATTCAAAAGGAAGAACCGGCTCCAGAGAAGGCGAAGACCGTTTCATCTGCAGGCAAGGTCATGGCATCGATTTTTTGGGATGCGCGTGGGATAATTTTCATTGACTATCTTTAAAAAGGAAAAACTATTTACGGCCAGTATTTTGCGAACTTATTGCAACGTTTGAGCGAAGAAATCAAGTAAAAACGGCAGCATTTGGCTAAGAAGAAAGTGTTGTTTCATCAACTCACAAATCCGTTATTGCAATGGCAATAATTAATGAATTAAAGTTTAAATTGCTACCTTATGCAACCTATTCGCCAGACTTAGGCCCCTCGGATTACTTTCTGTTCCCAAACTTGAGAAAATGGTTCAGTGGTCAAAGATTTTCCAACGATGAAAAAGTGATTTCGACAGTTAATGGCTATTTTGAGGAGTAAGACAGTTCTTATTATAAAAAGGGTATCGAATATATAGTATAGAACTGAAAGGCGATTATATTGAAAAATAAATAATTTTTTTCTAAAATTTTTGTGTTTTCTTTGTTGGGTCGGGTATTTTTGGGACCGCCATCGTAAACACGAACGGTTTAGTGTTTTAATGATGACCGAATTGCATATCAAAAAATGTGTCTTGTGTGAATCCGCCTCTGTGAAATTGTTGCAATTTGCAAAGAGTAGGGAATTCATTTGCTTTAAGTTTTAATTTTTTATTAACCTATTAATTTTATTATTTTTATTTTTACTATAAATGTTATTTATATTTTATCTAATGTTAAATAAGTTTAAGGTCTTTATTATTATGTATTATGGTAATTGAATGTTGTTAACTTCAAATTATTTTAAAAATTGACACCTGTGAGAAGGTTAAAGTGTTGTACTGTTTTTTGAATGGGTAGCGTTGAGTGCTACTGAACCTTCAAATGTCGTAGGGGTTTTGATTATCCAATTCCCGTCGGCACTTTGGAATTTCGGAACTACAACGTTGTCAGGGATGAATGATTTTGTGTGATTGAGTGGACTGTATGTATGTGTTGTGCTGTGTAGGGAAATAGTTATTGTAATTATTTGTATTTTAATTAATTAATAAATCATTCTTAGAAGAATAGAATGACTTTGTATGTGAATTTATTTAAATCGTGTTTCTTGAACATTTTGTGTTGTGTCTTTTAAAATGTCTTGTTTTTCGTTTGCGATGTGTGATGGCAAATAGAAAGTTTTCCTAAGTTTTCCGTTTCGGTTTGTAACGCTGCCATTCGAGCAAGTTCGTCTTTTCCAGGATGTGTGTCGTTGATCCGTCCGAGCCGCCATCGCAATGGCGGTAGTCCCCGCATCTTCATCTTTCCATGTTGTCCATTATGGGCGCTATTTCAGCCTTGACTCCACTCGCGCAAAGTAGTTGGTCACCGATTGAACTCTCTTCCATCACACAAGGTTATCTACCTACTCCACAGCAGTGTCTCCTTGAGGAGTTTCGGGTGTTGTTTCGCCGTTTGCTTTATTTGACATCTGTCTCTTTTTCGTTTAACTTTTTGAATACCGTATGGTGAGGAATAAACAAATAGTATGGTGTATCCAGTACGGTATTCTTTTCGTCACCTTCTCCCATCTGACGAAGCTTCTTGCATTCATTTGAATTCTTGGAGTGCTCCTCGTGCTCTGTGGAGTTTTCTTGGAATCTTCCTTCCAGTTGATGGAACCTACGTAAGGCACCAAACCCAGGCTCACAACCGGTTTTTAATGGTAACGATACCTCATATCGACCATCAGTCAATCTTCTTGTTGTGTTGATATAAGCTTTCCACATGTTTTGTCTTCCGCAGTTTTTGACGTTATGTGAAATGTTTGTGTACTTGTAGTTGTATATTCAAAATCCCTTGCAGGTTTATAGCTGATATTAGTAAAATGCAGCAGATTATGGTGCTTCTGCTTGCAGTAACATTGGTTTGACTTGTGACTGTATGCCAAACAGTTCCGACAAATCTTGATTCTGGTTACTGCCCTAGATCCTTCGCAGATCTCCAAGTCAATGAACTTCTGACAATTTCCAAGGGAGTGTTGACCTTTACCGCATACCTTGCATGCAAACTGCTTCTTAACAACGTGCAACACCGTTTTCTTCTAACTGCAACAGCTTTGTGTTAAGAAAAACCACTTAATACTAAGTACTGAGGACAAAAACACGTCATGGAAACAACGCCATTTTGTGTACGAAAGCTTACTACAAGAAGCATCTGTGGATTCACTTTCCACAATCTTCTCCTTAGATGCTGACTTGGCATTAGCATCAACTAATTCACCGCGGTAAGTGCAATACGTTTCTTGCAACCTATCAAATAAGTCATCATAATCTTCTTCTTGCAGTACTTCTTCTAGTTCTCCACATCGAATTTTCGCTTGAAGACTAAGCGCATTCTTGAAGTTCCCTTTAAGTATAGGAAGACGACCTGAAAGATAGCTGGCTGTACGACGTGATGCTTCAGTCTGAATCTGCTCCAGAACACCATTCTGATCCGCACTCGATGACAATTTCAATCTATTTAAAGGCTTTTATTTGTAAATCAATTAATCAACATGTGTGCGTATCAAGTTTTTATTCGTATTGTTAGATCAGTTTTCTTTTTTGATATTAATTTAATATTTTATTACAGCAACTTATGACCTTTGGTCAAGTTTGCCCAGCTGGTGACAGTTGAGGTTTAAGTTGAAAAATTAATTTTGACACGGGGCGGGAAAAACAATTTATGGACAACCAACGAAAGTTTTCAAAAGGAACAAGACAAGGGACAAAACACCGACTGCGAGGTAATATGTGTACTCGTATGTACCATAGTTAGTTTCTTATATTTTTATATATTTATATATATTACTTGCGCACTTGCACTTGCACCTACACTTGTATTGCTTAAAATGTTTAATGTTTTGTGTAGTATTTTTTTCTTCTTATATGTATATATGTTTTTTTGTGCGCTTGAACTTTTCATTTGCACTTGCACTTTTTAATTTTTATTATTTTAACAAATGTTTTTGGGTAGAATACTATCCAGCTTGTAAGGACCAAATGTTGGGGTATGTAGGGTTTAAAATTTGTGTTAATATCTGAAGGGTAAAATAGTTGTCGAAAAATGTGGTTTAAAGAAAAACATGTCTTTTCGTATTGAAGTAACAGCAAAGAGAGTTAATTTATTCTATCGGAAAAAACATACATTTTTAGCTTTAAAGTGACATGCAAAACATTCGTATTACAATCATAGGCTTACGTTATGTTTATTCGTTTACATTTAAGTTAAGTTGTTACATTTAGTTTAAGTTGTTACATTTGCAACATTTAGTTTAGTTTAAGTTTAGTTTAAATAAAGTTATAAATTATTTAAAAAATAAATGATATTGTATATCCGAACAAGGCATTTATCTGCTCAAAATATGAGCCAATGGACAGATACCCTTTAACACCGTGTCTCACTTCGTTCTATAGCTACTTCTGCCATCAGTGCTCCATTGAAATCGCCAGTAGCATTTTATCCCTTCAAACCTTCAACCATAACACTCGTCTTGCTATGAATGCTCATCAGTATACCCTCAAGTCAACTGCGGACGTACTATGAAATATCGTGATTCGTTCCTAAGCCGAGCAACTCGCTTGTGGAATGCCCTGGCGACCTCTCTATTTCCTATTCATAGTAACATTCAGACGTTCTTTTCTCCCTAATTTTCCTTCGCCCGCGCTGTGTGCAAACATTTTAGGGGTACTTTAACCCTTTGCGCGCGAATTATCGGCTTCAAAAGAAACACTGTTTAATTTAAACGTCTTTATTTCTTCAAAGTCAAGGAATGAGTGACTGTAAGTGAAAGTGGCTGCAGGTTTTGATGAGGGACTCTATTTTTTTCCCGGGGATGTCCTCTGCATTGTTAAGCGAAGGTGGCTGCTGATTTTGATGCATGAGTGTCGTTCTCATCGGGGGTCGAAGGGGTGCGATGGTGTGTATGAAAGCACATAACTCCTCCCTCCAAAGAGTAAACTTGAATCTGATGGGTTGTTAAAGTTCTTCCACTGATGTCATACCCTCCTGATAGAGAACTGTAAATGTATTATTATGTGTATGAGGTATATGGCTCTGCAGTTGAAAATAAGGTGGAGCCCTTTTTCAGCAATGGTTATCTTGAAAGGGGCTAAAGGTATGGGACTAGTTTTTGGATGAAGTTTGTACAAAAGTATTTTTAATATATCATGTATTTGTTTTTTTTTTTTTTTTGACAAATTTTACAAATATATAATAACTTAAAGAATAATTCATTTGAAGTGTTTAATAGAGTTTCTATTAGGATTAAATTCTATCTTAAAGTATTAATTAAGTAGAATGTATTAGGTCTATAACTTAATCTTAGCGGTTTGCTAAGAGATGGCGTAACTTGTATTATTCCATTGTTATTATTCCATTGGACCATGCGTTGCAAAGCTACTGTCATTGTACGTCATTTCAATAATTTTTTTTTTCACTCAAATATGTCGAACTTTGTGCTTCATTACTTCATTACTTTAATATGAACAAAACTGCTGTCGAAAGTCCTCGTATCTTGGTGGAACTTTATGGTGAACATGCGCTAGCTGAGCGAACGTGCCAAAAGTGGCTTGCGAGAATTAAAAGTGGTGATTTTGGCTTGGAAAACGATGAATGTCCTGGGCAGCCAAAAAAGTTCGGAGATGAAGAACTGGAAGCATTACTCTATGAAGATTGTTGCTAAACACAGGAAGAGCTCGCATAATCTTTGGGGGTCACTCAAGCAGCCATTCAAAACGTTTAAAAGCAGCTGGATATATTAAAAAGCAAGGAAATTGGATTCCACATGAACTCAGGCCGAGAGACGTCGAAAGGCGGTTTTGCATGTCCGAAATGCTGCTGGAACGCCACAAAAGGAAGTCATTTTTGCATCGGATTGTTGCTGATGGTAAAAGATCTATATTTTACGACAACCCCAAGCGCAAAAAATCATATGTTAAACCCGGCCAACCAGGCAAATCAACGGCAAAGCCGAATATCCATGGCGCGAAGGTAATGCTCTGTATTTGGTGGGATCAGATGGGCGTGGTGTATTATGAGCTGCTAAAACCGGGTGAAACCATCAATGGACAACGCTAACGAACACAATTAATCCGTTTGAAGAAAGCAGTAGCCGAAAAACGCCGGAATATGCGACCAGACACGAGGCAATTATTTTCCATCATGACAACGCTCGGCCGCACGTTGCTATTCCGGTTAAGAACTATTTGGAAAACAGTGGATGGGAAGTCTTACCCCACCCGCCTTATAGCCCAGACCTTGCCCCTTCTGCCTACCATTTGTTCCGGTCGATGCAGAACGCCCTCACTGAAATTCGGTTCACATCAGAGCAGAATATCAAAAATTGACTTGATTCATTCTTGGCTGCCAAGCCGGCGCAGTTCTTTTGGGATGGGATCCACAAATGACCAGAAAGATGGGAAAAAGTCATAGCTTCAGATGGGCAATACTTTGAATAATATTACTGTACATGTTTTTCTTAAATAAACGTTCAAATTTTGAAAAATTTAAGTGAATTTTCGTTTCTTTTTAACTTTTTGTTTAATGTACTTTTCTTTTATTTGTTTGAATTGTGATTTCATTGTTTTTTAATACTACATGTTCTATAAATTTAGGTGCCACTTTGTTTCTTCTGTCATCTTTTTCAAAAATTCTATCGCCAACTTTAATTATTGAGGGAATTTTCGCGTTTGGTTACGTTTCTCAATTACTTTTTCTTTGCCAGCTATATTTCTATTGTGCACAATATGTTATATGTTTCTATGTGTTCTCTTAAATAGTCGTGTCCTGCATTTGTCATTCTTTTTTTTGGGAAAAAGTTGTCTTTTAGTACTATGTGGGCGTTAAGTTTATTATTTTTGATATTATATTATGTTATATTGGGAAAATAAAATGCCCTTTTTATGTGTTCTAAGCTTTCTGTAATTTCTCTGTGATTAGATTTTGCATGGTAAGTTTTAATTATCTGTTCCTGTTCGTCACGTTCAGTTACATCTTGTAGAAGGGTATTACTTCTAACAAGTTTTATAAGGGAATTGTTAAAATATTTTGAGAAAATTTCTTGAACGACTTTGAACGTCCTATCATTTGCAAGGAAAGCAGTCACTCTTTTAGTATTTATAAAATTCTGAAAAATTTGGACCATAACTTTTTCGTCGCAAAAGTTTTTACTTTAGATTTGGTTTCTTTGTTTTTTTTTTTTTTTTTGAAGAAGATAGTTAATGTTGCATGAATTTTTTCCCTATTTGGTTTTTCTATAAGGATAACTTGATTCGAAAATTCATTGAGAGGTCTTTCCGATGTTGGAATACTATCGTTAACATTCTCCTGCGCAGAGTGAATGGTATTTAAATTTTCTAGTTCATCGACATTATTGTTAATAGATACCAGGTCTAAGCTTTCTGATGGTAATTCGGTATTTTTGTTCAGATGAATTTCGACACCAGATAATGCGTCTGCATTAGAATTCAACCTCCCGCTTTTATGTACTATGGTGTAATTAAACACTTCTAAGTTTAAACGCCATCGAACTATCTTTGAGTTTGGTTCTTTAAGGGAAATAAGCCAAGTAAGGGGCTTGTGATCTGTAAAAATTGTGAATTTACGTCCATAGAGGTATGGGCGAAAATATTTCGTAGCCCAATGAGTTGCTAACAGTTCCTTTGGATTTTGACAAAGTTCGACTTGCGTAGCAGACCGGTTTGTCCGATCCAATTGGACCTTGTTACGGTACTGCGCCGATTTGCAATATTACTTGCATCTGTAGTAAGATTTAATGGCTTGGTAAAGTCAGGATATTGCAGTAGTGGTTCGTTGCATAAAAGAGTTTTACAATTTTCAAAGCAATCTATATATCTCGAATTCATTATTATATTATGACCTTTTCTGAGACATTCTGTCATAGGTTTAGTTATCTTAGCGAAATCCCTTATAAATTTAAAGAAAGATTGCAGTAGTGGTTCGTTGCATAAAAGAGTTTTACAATTTTCAAAGCAATCTATATATCTCGAATTCATTATTATATTATGACCTTTTCTGAGACATTCTGTCATAGGTTTAGTTATCTTAGCGAAATCCCTTATAAATTTAAAGAAAGATTTTATTTGTTTTGGGGTATAGGAAACTTCCTTATGGCCAAGATTTTGTCCGGATTTGGCTTGACACCTTCGGGTGTTACTAGATGTCCGAGAAAGGATACTTCCTTTTGGAGAAATTGCAATTTTGCTAGCTGTTTTCTTTTAAATTAGCGTCTTGAAGTTTTCTAAATACTTTTTCCAAATTTTTAATGTGCTCTTGGAGCGATGTTGAAAAGACGATTTTATCGTCCATGTGCTTTCTTTAAGCCGAATGGCATTCTTAAAAACTCAAAATGGCAACTGTTTACTGAAAAGGCGGTTTTGGGAATATCTTTTTCATTAACCTGAATTTGGTGTAATCCAGACGCTAAATCGAGAGTACTGAAGTACATCGATTTCTCTAATTTGTCAAGGATATCATTGACGTTTGGTACAGGGTATTTATCGTCTACAGTTTTTACGTTTAATTTCCGGTAATCTACAACTATACGCCATTTTGCTTTGCCACTAGAATTTTTTTTCTTAGGCATAATCCAGATCGGAAAAGACCACTATGACGTATGATACCCTCATCAAGTATTCTGGAAATCTGTTTTTGGTCTTCATCATTAAGTACATATGGGCACATAGATTTCACAAAAATCGGTATATCGTCGGAAGTTTTTATATGATGTTTGACTTCGTTACAGAATGTCATCTTGTTGCTTTCTTTACAGAAAGATATGTTTAAATTTATTGCACAGAGTTTTAATTGCAATTTGCTTCTCTGGATTTAGATATTCAATTTACATTAGATCAATGACATTTAACTTACCTAAATTTTCTGAATTTTTGATTGACAAGTTTATTTCTATTACATTATCTGGTTTTATTTTAGTGGTTTTAATTGGTTGTTCCACTGTAAAAGTTTGGGTAGTATTAATTGAATTTATAACCTGAACCAAAGAGAACCACTTCTTCGCCTCATATGAGCCTTCGGGAATTAATAAATTTGGCCGTCGTGAGGAAGTCGCCAAATAATTTTACTCATTCCGAGCCGAATATGTTTTTGATGTGATATTCCAATGGTATTCTTACCTCTTCGCTTTCTAAAATGTTGTTCTTTAAATCAACCCAATTCCAATTTCTCATGATATAGATACCGATGAGACCATCGAAATAATTATGGAAATTAAAAAGCAAAAAGCAGATTGCTTTTTTGGTTTTTAACTCCTTAAGTTTCGGAAAGTCTAGGTTTTGGTAATACGCTTGTGGGTCTTGAGGCTTAAAATTCGTTGAAATATTCGAGAATTGATGGACATTATTGTCGTGAGAAGCGTCGTCAATCTCTACATTATGTAAAAAGTTCTTCGAACTCGAGCAACTTAAGTTGCGCTTAAAACATCCATTGGTCCTGGACGCGACAATCTTGTCAGATTAGAATATTGCTGTGGACGCGATAACGTAGTCTGGATTGGTTGATAATTTGGCACGTATGAACAATAATAAATATATGGATTGTTGTAAGAATTGCGGTGTCTGTCTAAAAAAAAAATTTGGAATTCTGAGTATACTCTTGCCTATTTTCTCCACTTGTTCTGGCTTGGAAGTATTGCCGTTGCGAATAATTAACATTATTTGTATCGAGGAAGTAAATGCTATTCTTTTCTTTGATACAAAAGTTCAAAGCGTCTGTAGGCTTTAATGGAATCATAGCTCTAACGGTAGGACCTAGTGGTTCCCTGAGTCCCAATATAAAAGTATTTAGGCACATTTCCTCATAAAGAACCTGTTTAGATTTAATAACACTAGACTCATTCTCATGGACTTAAACATGATTAATCAATGCTGAGAATATATCTATTATTTTTGCGTAAAACGCGTCAACGGTATTATTGTTTTGTCGAAGTTGGTGAAGGTCACGTATTAGATTCGTTTCGTTGCGTTTGTCAGAATAGTGTACAATTAGGTTATGGTTGATTTACTGCCAAACTAAGGAAGTGCCGTACATATTATGCACCTCGTTTACTTGTCCCGTTATTTTATTACGTATAGCGCGAAGTATAATTTTTAGTTGTGGCATAAAAATTTCTTCTACGTTTGACAGAAAATCGTAAAGGAGTTTCGGATTACCGTCAAAGTTAGGCAAATCTTAAACGGCATCAGGAATCCTCAGCGAGTTAAAAATGCGTTGCGAGATTTCAGATGTTTTATTTATTTTGTATTTTGTATTTTTATTTTTATTAGAACTGCTATTATTTAACACTCCGTTCACAATATTTTTCAAATTACAAGTAAATCAAATCTTGGCAGCTATAGGTAAATTAAAGTGAGAATTCGATTTTTTTTACAATTTTGGTTTTTAAATGAAGGCATAAGGTAAAGGGAAAGGGCGAGAAAAATGTATAACCAAAAAAATTGTGACTTACCTTGAAAGCTTGGTATGGAAATAGTCTGCTCCACGTAGTGTATTGGGCTTTTTTTCAGTTTTTCGAAATTAAATTTTTTTTTTTTTATTTGTTCAGTGATGTTAACTTTTATGTTCTTTCATATATGTATATTATGTCTATAGTTATTACACCAGATTGCTAAACGTTTGTTTTTTTCGTAACTGACTTTACTATATATTGCAATTTTTATTGTTTGCAATTACACAAATATATCCAATATTCTTTCGGACTTTATATACTATATGTATATGTTGGAAATTAATAACCTCCCTGAGCGTGACAACACTTCGAGCGTGACAACACTTCGAGCGTGACAACACTTCGAGCGGTAGATTTTCTCATTGGCCAGAAAATAAAACGGATTTCTTTTAGGGTTGAAATTTGGAGTTGAATTGGAAAGATTGAGGCGGTTAGACCTTTTTTTAAAGCGTACCCTAACAATTAAAACTCATTTTATATTTTTTCTTTGTTTCTTGTATTAAATAAAGTTTTTTGTTTTTAGTTTTTTGTTTTATTTTTTTGTTGTTTAATTGAATTACAATTGAATTTGAATTTTTTAATTTTTGTGCAGCAAATAGTACGTCGTTGAGGGACAGCAACAAGTTGCATAGGCACCTGGAGTAACAGAGGACCATCACTCGTACATAGGGAGCGTTCGCCATCAGTGTCATCCATACGAAGCCGCGGACGAACAAGAATGAAGTTAGAATTGGAGTGTTTGGAAGAACAGCGCCGATTGGATCAACAGTATTTAAATAAGAAATACGAGCTCCTAGCATTGGTAGAAAGCAGCGAGAAAGAGGAGGATCAGATTTTACGTAAGACCCAGGAATTGAAAGATGGTAAGATAGATCATCGGCAGTTCGGAAGCCAGTTAAGAAGGCTACTGAAGATGATAGGCAGTTACCAAAAGAGGGTGTCAAAAACAGAATTTTAACACAGGAGCAACTGGCAGCAAGACATGCCGTACCCAAAGAGCTTCCAAAATTCAGTGTTAAACCAGAGAAGTGGGCAAAGTTCATTAGAAACTACCGAAACAGCACTGAGATTTGTTATTCTGACTGAAAATTGAAGCCGGCTGCAAGAAGCAGTGCAAGGTAAGGCATGGGAAGTAGTTCAAGATAGGTTAGTAATGCCTGAGACAGTTGGAGAAGCAATATCTCCACTCGAAATGCTCTAAAGAGGGCTTTCCCTCGATTCGATTTATTGGTACACTATGCGGTTTTAGTCAAAGAATTAGTGTCAACAATAAAGACCGAAAACTTTAAGAATTATACAACTAATCCGGTATTATTGGAAGTACTCATCGACAGGCTGCCCCCTAATTTGCGTTTAGACTGGGGTAGGTATACTGAACATAATTCGAGTGAGAATCTGGACGAATTCAGCGAGTGGCTAAACAGTGTTAAAGGAGCTGCTATTAAGATGACAATCATGAATAAGTACCAAGGAAAGACTGAACGGCGACGTGGACAGATCATAACCCACCAAGAAGTGAGCAACACCATACAACATCAAAGTACCATAACAACAAGAGAATGCTATCAATGCAAAAAAAAGTCATCGTCATTCGGGATCGGGATGTGTTGGTGATCGGTTCGAGAGTGGTCTTCTCCGACATTTATCCGATGGCTTTGAAGAGACTGGAATGTATAGAGAGGAAAATTTCCGCAGATAGTAAACTGAGAGGTAAGCTCTAGCAACAACTTGAGAATTTTCTCGAAAAGGGTTACACACGTAAATTGACACCTCCGAAATTAAAGCAAACTTAGCCGAGGGCTTGGTATTTGCCTACATTCAAGAGAAAGTGCGCTTAGTTTGGGACGCCGCAGCCATAGTAGAGTGTTTTTTACTAAATTCTCTGCTATTAAAAGGACCGGATTTGTTGGCAAGTTTGCCAGTCATACTTTATTCCTTTAGCTGGTTTGCTAAAGGTTTGCTATGGAGACATCTGCGAAATATTCCTCTAAGTGCGAGTGCGTATTGAGGACCAACAAAGTCAAAGGTTCTTATGGAGAGAACATGGATCAACCAAGCCACCAGATGTGTATGTTATGGAAGTTTTGTCATTCGGTGCTTCATGTTCTCCAAGCATCACACAATTCGTTAAAAACTAAAATGCCGAAGAGTTTACTGATGTCTATCCAAGGGCGTTTATAGCCATAACCAAACATCATTACATGGAAGACTTGATGAACAGCGTCAACACCGAAGAGGAGGCTATACAACTGGCAAAGGTATCGAGTGGGATGAGGTTATCCCCGATCGACTCCACGTCCAATAGGAAGAGTGGCTGGATCGACTTCCACAAGTGAGAAATGTTAGAAAGTACCCAGATGCTACAGTCCACTATCTGCGAGAGATGATGTTTCCATCCAACTAGACATCTTCGTGGATGCTTCTTAGAATGCTATGGCAGCAGTGGCGTATTTTCGTTTCTCCTCAGGTGGTTCAGTGGACATCGCACTACTTGGAGCCAAAACCAAGGTGGGACCAAGGCGGCCTGTCTCCATTCCGCGTATGGAACTCCAAGCGGCTACCATGGGAATAAAATTTGCAGCGGCAATTGTGAGATGCCATAACCTAATAATAATAAAGAAGAAAGCCAAAGGTCAATTAAGGTGCATTGGTTCGCTCACATCTTTGAAACTTAAAACATCGCAACTATTGATTGTCAAGATGGTGCAGAGTCAAGTTTACGCCGACAAAAACAATAACAGCGAATTTAAACGTTGAAAAATAATTTTTGAGGTATAAAACTACAACAATTTAAGCCCGACAAACAAGCGACACACTCTCGATAATTTCATAGAGTTAATAAAATAAAAAGTCCATTAAATCATCATCAATTTGTTTTATGCTTAAAAACCAGTTAGTAATAAAAATATTTAAAACACCCCTATATTCCAGCAGTATAAATGGGCAAGTAGAGAGATTTTACTTTACTCTGTCGGAAATAATGCTTTGTCTTAACACAAAGAACACTCACAATTGCATCTTGGAACTTTTAGATCGATCTGTCTACGAGTACAAATACTCGATACACTGGGGAAAAACACATATTGAGATATTTTTCGGAAGGAACGTAAGCTCATCGTAACCCCGATCAAAACGAGAAATCAAGACCAGACGAGGCGTACTATCAAAAATTACTCTCCTGGCAAAACTGTATATGTAAAAATAAATAGAAGTCTTGATTCCAAACTATCACCCCGCTTTAAACAATATATAAAAGAAGACAACAGAAGCAAAACTATGCTTACTAAATTTGAAAAAAAAGAAACAGTGCCCAAAAGTCTAAATCCAAATTAATAGCTTTCCTCGATATATTTATGCTGCACCCGTGCATTGCAAACATTCAAATATAAGACTACTTAAAGTAGTAAAGCAACTCATTTAAATCTATACTGGCCAAGCTAAATTTCAAGATGGACCGTTTAAAATAGTTCACACATGGACCGGTATCCCATTCGACAATCCCTTTCAACCGCACTTCGAAATCTTTCGGATCAGAAACTATTTAGCTAAACTTAAAATTATTAAAGAACCAAAATGCTCTCTTGATTTCCCGATCACCAAGCCTACGTTATAATGACCAGTAAAATAAATAATGTTCAAAAAATAATAATAACCAATTATTAATCATAAATAACTAAGTTTAGAAAACATAAGTGAAATAGAGTAACAAAAAAATTTTAAAAACAGTTAAAGAAAACTCACACCGGGAATATGAAAATTAAATATAAGGCAGAAATCTTAAAGGAAGAAATTATTAATTAATCGAATACTTTTTGATGGGCCGACGCCAATGTTGTTAACATTTGGACTCTCAAATAATAAAATCAATGTAACAAAAAAAAAAAAAAATTTAAGAAATGAAAATATACCACATGTTAATCTTGGTGAAGCATTAGAGTTTGCAAATATCGAAATTGGCAGCGATGCAAAATCTTTGGAATATTTAAACCATGTAAAACCAAAGAGTATAAATAGTTCTCTATTAAAAAAAAAAAAAAAATAAATAAATAAAAAAAAATAGACGTTAGAATATCTTAGATATCATAGATATCGCATACAATCAACACGTCTAGTCAATAGAGGAAATGCATTTTTCTGTTAAATCAATTTGATGGACTATCGAAATCAATAACGAAACAATAATTCCTTTGAAAAAATAATATTATTATTATCAAGGGAGCTATACAAATTTAGGCTCCGGGACTTAACGCCGGGGTACTATGCCCATGTTTGCTTCATGAAAAAAGTTGATTAGTAAATTGTGACCTGATGTGCTCGAAGAGTCTACCACAAATAATAATAATTATTATTATTTTTGAAAAAATCTTTTCTTTTTTTTCATATTTCGTTAGACTATACCTTAAAAATGAAAAAAACAAATTAAATTTCAGTGTATATTCTTTATTTATGTGTAAGCATATCCTCCAAATTTTAAATTATTTAAAACATTTGATGCAGCAGTTTTCTTTAGAAAATATCCCAAAAATCACCTTTTTTGGCGGTCTCACTATATGTGCCCCTTAAACAGTTAAACGTCAATAGTACCACAAAAATGAATTTTCTGGAAGCAAAAAATATAATGAACAAAAACTTTAACCTATGTCTATACTTTCTTGTATAAAGTAGGCGTTATAATATTGTAGTTCCCACTATCAAGATTATAACACGGAAACGTCAAAATGTAAGAACCCAAAAAGGTACTGACAAAACTATCTAACCATCTTCGGCCCCTAAGACTTCAGATCCAAAAATTATTGACATTGATGATATCCCTAGACTGCTCTGTAAATAATCTACAAACGAGGACGTCTGCATTTAAAGAAGGATGAGTTAACACCAACAACCTCCAAATCAACATTATCACAGTGTCATAAGACACCGAACATACGCGACAATATCGAGTTTAGTTCGAAGAGTGAGATATTTTGCCACTCATACGGGTACATTCAACAGCAAATGTGTGCACATAAAGATTATAAGAATATAAGTACAATATGTACTATACTATGCCAAAAGTTTTGATAAATTTATTTTTTTTTAATTGTATTGTATAATCCATATGATAAGTCTCATAAGCGATTTGGTAAATGAAATAATGTTGTTAAATGTAATAAAAGGCAAAGAAAACTAATGCTCATATGTTAAGATTTTGGAAATAAAATTTTAAACTTTATTTGAAATCAGCTTTGTACATTTAGTATGAATCTTTAAATTTTTAAATGATAAGGCGAAGGTAAAGTTTTATGGGTGCGATGATTATGTGGTGTTATGATATTGTTACGGTTGACCAGATAGCAATGATAATTTTTCCAATTGTTATATTTCAGCAGCTGTCAAAGTAATAGTGACATCCAGCTGCTAAAATATTTAGTAAGGTTTGCCATTTTATCATGTATCGTTTAACACTTGCCAAATGTGCGAAAAATATTAAAAAATATTATCGAAACTGCAGCTCAGTTGCAAATACGCAACGTGGGTTTCATTGTGAGGTCGGTTATCATTATGACTTCAGTGTGCAGGCAATTCGTCCCACCGAAAAAGTTTGAGCGTGCATACACTCTTTTCGATCTTAAGCCACCAACTAGAGAGATTGGTGCGAAATGAAGAAAATATAATTGCTATAACGGCTAGTGTCAATAAAGACCCAGAAATTTCGATTCGGTGCCGATCAGCTGAATTGGGCATCGCCAGAGAGTCATTCCGTCTTATTTTGTTGTTACATTCGTATAAGATTGTGCTGACGCAAGAATTGAAGCTGGATGACCATAGACAACGCCGTAAGTTCCCTAATTGAGCGCTGGAAATGTTGGCCGGAGATTCGGATTTTGGTCAAAAAATCTTCTTCTCGGACGAGATCTATTTTTGGCTTAGCATCAACAAGTCTACGGCCAAACATCAATGCATCCACAAAACATTACATAGCGACATCATCGGACCTTATTTCTTTTGAAATGGTGATGGAGTCTCTGTCACCGTCAATGGTCTCAGATATAAAGCGGTATTAACTTTCTGTGTTCAGAGCTCAAATACATCTATATATCAGAGCTGAAGTTCCAACAAGACGCATCGCTAGAAGTTCCGAAGAGATATTTGGCGACTGGTCATCTCACGGCATGTGTTCATGAATTGGCCGCCGCGATCAAGTAATTTGACACCAGTCGATTGTTTCTTCTAGGGCTACATCAGGTTCTTAGTCCATGCTCAGAAGAAAACCATTTTGGATGAGTCGAGGCCAATATTTAACACTCTACACGAGTTATTAAAAAAGCGGTTGCGGACACTTGAATGATTTTTTTTTTTTGTAAAGAACTTAATATTTAAGTGGGCATAAATACACTTGTAATGCCTCAGCATGTTTTTTTTTTTTTTTAAGGAACTTAGCACTCAAGTGGGTATGACTAGACTTGAAGTCCCTGAGCTCGTGTTAAGTTTTTAGGAAATTGGGGCATGGGTGGCATCCAACATTTAATGGGGAGACTAAATTATTAGTGTTAATTGACTTAATGTTGTATTTAGGCAACCATTCATTTCACTAGATATTAGTTGCCTGAAAAAAGTTTTTTGGTCACGGTTGGTATCGAACCTCGAACCGTCCTATTGGGAAGTCAATACACTACCACTTAAGCCACGGCCACCCATGTGTTTTGTTTTTTTTTTTTTAGAAAATGGGATAGGGAGGAAAAGAAAGATGTTTGGGTTCAGTGGTTATTCCGCTCCATGGGTGGCATGCAATATTTAATGTCGAGACTTAATTCATAGTGAAAGGCTTGTTGTTATTTTCTAGTCAACTACTTATCTACTTGATATTTGTTAACTGAAGAAATTAATGTCTTTCGGAAGTAGTTGGGATTCGAACCCCGAACCTTCCAGTTTAGAAGCTAGTCCATTACCACTTGAGCTACGGCCACCTATGTGCTATTATACACATAATGGCATAAAGCCAGAATCAATTTTAAATCTCACACCTTTGTTGTTTTATTTTAAGTTTTTTTCTATTGTTTTATCTGCTCACCTTTTAGTACAGCACATCACAGCTAGCACACAATGGCTACCTTCGACAACAACATCTATCGTTGATCAAAAAAGTTCCCGGAATTTATTCAGAAAATTAAAAATACGAGTTTATTCATCTAAATCTATATTGTCCTCTTCAAAGAAATCCCCATCGACTGCAACACACTTATGCCAGCGCTTAATCCAATCCTCGACACATTTTTTATATTCGGTTTTCGTAATGTCCATCAGTGCTTCCTGCGATATTTCCATTACTTCCTCTCGGCTGCTAACGCGTTCCCCGTAGTGTTATTTGTTTTCCATGAGAAAACAATTTTTACTATTCACTATTCACTATTCAAAACATTAATGAAACATTTTATAAACAAAAATTTGAAACAGTTCATAATCTATGTGTAAAAACAAAATATTTCATAAACACTTTGTTGTTAATCATAAAAAAATATTAACGAAGTGTTTCGTTCGGTCATTTACTTTTAATTCCTATTCGTTGACACTTTTATATAGATAAGTAATTCATGGTATTAACAAAAGTTAAAAGAGAGTGGTTGACGTAATGATGAAACATTATTAAGTAAAATTATGTGAACACTTGTGCTACGAAAGTTAAACTATTTGAATTACAGGTCAAGTTATAATTTTTATTGCAAGCGACCATTCAATTTTGCAAAATTCACATTGCTGAAAGAAGCATTTGGTCGCCTTAAATTTATTATACATAGCAGCCGAATCAAATATGGTCATCAAAATTGTAGTTGTTTGCGTAGTTTTATACAATCAAATTCATGTATTTACAGAAAACGTTGAAGAAAAGAAGAATACAATAAAGATGATACTAATAACTCAAAAAAAATATTAAACGGAAGGTGGAAATGCAGGCCGAGATGGACACGCGGTATTAAAAAACGAAAGTTTTTACTTTGCTTATTTTAATAAGCAAATAAAATAAAAAATAAATAAACAGAAAAATTTGTTGCATGATTTCCACCAGCTCATGCAACATTAACTCACTCTTCCAAGATTAACGTTAAACATCATTTTTATTTTCATAATGGAAAACAATTTATCATTAATGATTAAGCACATCTTTCACTTAAATCGCAGCCGGCAAATCAGCTGATTTTTGACATTTCTTTATCTACCTGAAATTTCAGAGAGAAACAAACAAACCCAATTTAGTGCACAAAAAAAAAAAAAACTGCCCCTTGGTCTAGTATTGTTGTTTGCACTTGTTCATTGCCGTTTCTGTATAACACTTTCGTGCGAAAAACGCAAGGATCTTAATATTCACAAATCTGCAGATCAAACTGTATATCTCCCCATTTTTATAGAAGGATAGAGTGCCCCTGAGCTCCGTTTTGTTTCCCACACTCTTTTTATCTTTCATGAATGTTGTCTACTACTTACAATCCAATTTATCTCTTTGCTGACGACAATGCTTTCCACTTTTCATATTCGATCCCAGATTCACGTTCCTGCTCTTTGGCTGTAGAACGGCAGCGTATGCTAAGCTCAGTAAATTCCAATACCAACAACATATCTAATTGGGGAACCATTTACAGAGTACAATGTAATGATGTCTGCTGTTGTTAAAGCGAAATCTAAATAACCAAGTATTATCAGTGATTGACACTTAAATCGAACAACTTTCCATTCACAGTATGTGTAACAATGATAATTTACGCTGGAATGAGAGCATACTTGATACTGTCAAAAATGCTGTGACATGTCTAATTTTCCTCAAACGTAGTAAAAAATATTTTTCCTACTTGCGAGCTGGCCTTATATAAGCTAACGAAAACTAGGCGCATTCTTTGGAAACAATAGGATCACATGTAAAACTTATAATTGAAACACCTGCGTAACTCAATCCTACGCTTCCAGACGAAACCCAGACTGCAGACTGCATCTACTGCACAAAACGGCATGAGAAACAGAACTTGCATTCGTTCCCTTATCAAAATTTCTACCTGTGTAAAATTTATAGTATTAAAAATATTGTAAGTTAGTTCTAAGTGAGACCCCAATGAATATAGATCAAATTTTTTAATTAAAATTTCTGGTAAAAAATTTAACTAGCGCCCGAGCAGGGACCACTAGTATTCCGTCTTAAAATTATTTGAAAGTACGCATTTAAGTAGTGGGCGAAAAACTTTTTAATCTCAAAATAAAAAAAAGTTCCCAAGCGGTACCACGCAGCGAAAAGTTCGGTACTAGTGCTCATCGTGAAAAAAAGTAAGTTTCGCGAGAAATAAAAAAATGTGACAATTGTTTTAAACAAGGAAAATTACGAAAGCGTCCCCAAGTGGTTCTACAAAATATTATTCTCCAAGTATTACTGAAAAATTACGAAAAGTTCCCCAAGAAGTAATATTTAGTAGTGAAACATTCTTCATTTATTACCGATAAATAGTGAAATAGTCCCCAAGTGGTACAAATTTATGAAAAAAATTATTTGAAAAGAAATCCTAAAAGGATCCCTCAGTAACAAACCATTGAAGAGGACTTTGCCACTCCACAAAGCAGAAAATCAAATATCAGAATGATAATCTTTTTTACATTATCGTAAGAATTATTTTTCATATTTAAAATTAAATAGAAAAAAATGTATTGATATGTTGATAAAGATGAATAATTGATAAATATAGGAATTTAACTTTTACTTGTAAAACATAAGAAAATTTAGAATTGAGATTTGAAAAGAAAAAAAAAAGAATTTAATCAGAAAAAAAATAAAATTTACTAAACTGTAATTAATAATTAAAAAATTTAATTTTTCCCATTAAACAAAATACTACTACTACTATTTCTCTATCTTTCAATTACTGGTGAAAAACAAAATTAGAAATTATAGCCAACCAAAACAATTTATTCAGGCCCCCATTCCTTAACCAGCTTAATCCACTACCTAACCCATCAAATCTAAACCCACCTCGAGCTCACTCAGACTTACAAAACCTCGTAGTATATATAGTTAACCATGTTCTAAATAACGAATGAAGGTATATTATTCAAGGCCTTAAAAATCCAAACTAGCCATTGACCCTCAAACCATTGATTGACATAGAGCTGATATAGAAGACCTCGACAAGGTCCCAGATGTAGTAAGGTGCTTAAGAGATTCCTCTGGTCAGCTATAAGAGTTCAGCGTGCACTGAATCATTCGCCTTTATAAACTTTAAAAGGTACATCCAAATATTCCGGTATTTTAAATATCATTAGAAATAATGCAGAATATTGGTCCGAAAGAACTTTCTCTGCTCAGGAAACTTATAGAGATAAAGCTTGGACACCTTCGTAAGAGGTCTGAAAAGAGATTTACCTAGACTCCTCGGGATTCGTGAGCCTATTCACTTCCCCCAAGCCCTCTGCGTATGCCTAAGATTAGAAAACAATAGATATAATTATGCTATAAGACATCAAGGTACATTCAGGAAATTGTCTTATACAAATCCTTCAGCACCAAATCGAAAAAATTCGGGAAGCAATCAAGTCCCGTTTTTCCTACAGCTTGAACATTTTCCTCAACTAGGTATAAGAATTAATCAAAGACCAGTCCCATTCCCATTTCACAACAATACTAGGCAGCAACCTTTTAACAATAATCATCGAATTCACAATCAAGTACAAATAAATAACAAGAGAAAACTACCACCACCACCGCAACGTGGAATAGAGCAAATGGAAACATCCACCATTGCAATTGCAAACGTAAACTACGCCAACACGCCACAACAGCAACAGAGGAACAGACCTAATAGAACGCCACAACAACCTAACTATCCGAGTAAATTACAAAAAAGCACTTAAGCACTTTATCCCAAAATAACATTTTAAATCAATATATCCATACATTGCGAGACACTCAGAAACTAGAACAGTAGTATGCTGCCCTTAATATAGGCAGCCAGCAGTACGATCGAAATTTCAATGATTATGTAGAATCACACACACACACTTTTGTCAATCTATTTGGCCTAAATGACCTCAAAATTAAATTCTTGCTAACGTCACAACTAAAATCGATTCACGGGATCCTCGGTAACGATAATTTAAAAGAATTATCAGCCGTAAAATATGAACGACATAGCTACATGACTATCAGGGATAATATTAAAATACGAATTAAACAACTCGCTGCAAAGGCAGTAAATAACGTATCTTAAAGAACAGACCACGTGAGGACACGATAAAAAAAAAAAATTGATTAAGACACTCGCCAGTTTCTTCAAATTGTCTGATGAGCCAGATGAGAAATTGACGTACACGACCGTCGTAAAGGGTGAGATTCGAACTTAATCAGATTCATTCCTTTACACAAAATCTTACCCATACATAATGACCCTTAAAGATGAGGAAAAATATGCTTCGTCTATATGGACGATATCATTATATTCAGCAAAAACGAAGAGACGCATTTAAAAGATATCGAAAAAATCTTTAAAGCCTTAAAAGTTTCAAATATATAGGAGCAGCTCGACACATGCGATATATTCAAAAAAAAAAAAAGTCGAATTTGTCGGGTAAATAATTTCTTCGGATGGCATGAAGATGTTGCGTTCAAATTTCGCCCCAAGAATCCTTCACTCCCGATCCCCTTGGTAGTCTGTTGGCCTTCTCTTTCCTTCTTCTCTTTCTTGTGGTGTCCCTTCTTTCCCCCCCCCCCCCCCCCCCCCTATTACTCTCTGGTAGTCATGGCACAGACTGGATTCGTTGGATCCAGATCCTTCGTTCTGCCTACCGCTCCAGAGCTGACTTTAGGTACCTGGAGGATTACGGTCCACCACCATGTACCCGTAATGGGTTTCTGAAATAGTTTTCCTACCTATTTGGTCGTCTCAAATTTTAGCTCTGATTTCGCGTCAAAGCTTTGACTTGAACCAAATCAAGCACTTAGACGGCAAAAAAAACATAACTTACAAACATGACCCACAAAAACGACCCACACACATCGACAAGTAGGATTCCCTGGGGATTTGAGAAGAGGCGGTTAGAGCTCTGGATGTGATTTTCTTTGCTCTAACAGCTGAATTGGCAGAACTCCATGTATGAGTGTTCATGTGTGAATGAGTATGTGAGTGGTGGTAGTAGCCAAAAAGCGCGGCAAGTTCAGTCGATAGCTTATCGTCTTAGCGGCAAGAGCCTACAAAAAACGAGTACAAAAAAAAACCCGAAAACGAAAATAAGAACAGAATACGAACAGCAAAATCAAGAAAAAACCAAACTGAGGACGAGAAACACACCAACAAAAAAAGGGAGGAAAAAAACTAGGAATAAATTACACACTGAAACGGACAGTGATTGCGGCAGGGAAGGTCAACCTTACGCCACTGACGGAATCCCCACTGAAAGAGCAACCCCGTATAGGCAGGAAAACTCAAAAAAAAAAAAGTACCCCTTTTGCATTTTTAAAACTGATATACAATATATGAATTTTTACCGCGAACTCGTTGTTTTAAAGTTATGTAAGCCTTCTTCCCGTTTTGTTATTTTACCGTACGTGAGACGGTTAGTTTGTTTGTTAAAGTGCGGACCCGTTCAGGTTTATCGTTTCCGACAAAGCGGAATTATTGACCTCCCGTTGGCCGCAGTCAATTCAATTCAAGCAGCAATGTTTTAAAGAAAAGGCATCGTACCCTGTACCCCACTATTTTAAGGAAAATACATACGTTAGCTCACAATCAGCGAAAAGACAATTCGTGCGTTTTCTGTTGCCATCTGTTTTCCCAATTTTAGAACTAAAAATTGGGTGGCGTCTATCTTTGGTTTAAACATCGATTTCTTTTGGTTTGAGCGTTCACCGAGCATAGCGACTGGTATCTCGCGGATAGCACGAGTATAGTAATGTTGGCTTCCAAAGCGCCAATCGTAACGGCTGGTGTTTGTATATGCACGGATGGACCTTTAATTTCCACCTTCTTCTGCCGAGCCAGATTTACTCTTTTGATGTAATAGAATTTGGGACAACCCCGATAATTTGCGGTGTGTCCGTGTTCCTACATAAGGTATAAAAGAGTTGGCTTTATTCCGACGCTCCGTTCTTACCTAAATACTCTGACTGGTGGTTCTTTCCACACTTCACGCATCTAGGTTGCATTTCGCAGTTCGACGCAGCGTGCCCGAACCTTTGGCAGCGAACACACTGTTTTCACTCCTCTTTAATTTTTCCCATTGTATAAGCTGGTAGTCTAGGACTTTGATGCTACTTAGACCATCCAGTTTGCTGTTGGGACTTAGCTGGTTCAGGAAAAACGGCAGTTTCCGATTCTCCCTTTTGGCTCTAGCCGTGACAAAAGGCTTGACCCCCACAAATGTGAGCCCTTCGCATTCCTTTTCTTTCAGCAGTGCATTGAGCTCCTTCGGATCAGTCGACGGTTCTAACCCCTCAGCAGTATTTTCTGCAGCTTCTCCCCTTCAGGGTGTAGGAGTAGAACTCCATCGTCGAATCCCTCAATAAACTTTTAATTTTGTGGTAGCGTTCCACTATGTTACAGTGGATCGCATGCCTACCTAAGCTAAGTCATTTAATATAAAAATTATTGCCTATGGCCGACTTACATAATACTTTTGTTTCCTTTAGTTCCATATTAAATGTATTTATAGGTGGAACCCTTTGTTTTGAAATTTGTTTTTCTGCTGTTGTTGTTGCTGCTGCTGTTGTTTGTGCTGTTGCTGTTTTTGTTTCTGCTGCTGTTACTGCTGTTTTTGCTATTGCCGTTGTTGTGGCTGCTGCTGTTTTTGCTGTTGTCGTTGTTTTAGCTGCTCTTGTTGTTGTTGCAAGTGTTTATTCAGTTTTTGTTGGTGTTGTAGCACTTGTGCTATTGTACTTGTTTGGTTTATATGTGCTTATGTGTCGGGTGTGCTTTTCAGCTAGCTGCGTCTGCTGTTGTTGTTAGGATTGCTCTTCCCTTTTCCTTCTTACCATTTGCTTTTGTTTTATGGCCAGTACTCTTTGCTGTAGCATTTTGATGCTGCTGTTTATTGACTCCATTTCTTCCTCTTTCTCTTCATCTTCCGATTCGGTTAGCGCCAAGGAAGCGAAGCTGTTCTCTCTTGGATGGTGATGTACATCTGAGATAAATGGATTGTCGTCAGTAACTTGCCCAGGACGATTCATTGCTGCTATTGTTGACGTTAAGTGCGCCTTCCCTCACTCCAACAAGCAGCTTTATAGTAGAAGTTGGTAGGACGGGACCTTGTGCCAAGATAGAAGTTGGCCTTCCCTTCGTCTTTGGTTCTGTTACTACTAGTGTTTGGCTTGACCCACTTGATGTCTCGCCTGGTTTATCTGCTGCTCCAGCTGTTTGTATAACGGACCGCTCTCCACGATCCTTCACGTAATGTTGCACCACACTAGCAATATTTTAATTACTTATTTTTTTCTTTTTTAAAATAATAATTGAAAAAAAAGCGTCTGTTCCCCAAAATCTTTGTAGTTTTAAGCGAACACACTGCTACTATGCTGATTGGAGCCTATATACACAGATTCTGTCAAATGCCTTACTTAAGTGAATAACTTCGCAATTACCAGCCGAAACACGTCATGTCACAGGCTGGATTCATCCTTCATCCATCATCCATCATCAGCTAAGCTAAGCTAAGCTAAGCTTATCGTCTTAGTAGCAAGAGCCCACAAAAAAGTAGAAGAAAATAAAACTGGACTAACACCAAAGGGACAAAAGACAACAAAAAAAAAAAAAAAAAAACGAGTACAAGAGAAAAAAAAACCACGAGAACGAAAATAAGAACACGAACAGCAAAATCAAGAAAAAACCAAACTAAGGACGAGAAACATACCAACAAAAAAAGGGAGGAAGAAAAAAAAAACTAGGGATAAATTACCTACGACAAACCGAACAGTGATTGCGGCGGGGACAGTCAACCTTCCCCCCTGATGGAAACCCTACCGAAAGTACGACCTCGTATAGGCAGGAAAACTTTAAAATAGCTAAGTACTCCTTTTGCATTTTTAAAACTGATAAATATGCAAATTTTTACCGCTAAGTTATGTAAGCCTTATTCCCGTTGTGTTATTTTACCGTACGTGAGACGGTTAGTTTGTTTGTTAAAGTGCGGACCCGTTCAGGTTAACCGTTTCCGACAAAGCGGAATTATGGACCTCCCGTTGGCCGAAGTCAAGTCAATTCAAGCAGCAATGTTTTTAAGAAAAGGCATCGTGTTTTTTTTTCGACATACCCTATACCCCACTATTTTAAAGAAAATACATATGATAGTTCACCATAAGGGAAAAGACAATTCGTGCGTTTTCTTTTGCCATCTGTTTTCCCAATTTTAGCACTAATAATAATAATAATAATAAAAATCGTTAAGTGTACGGGAGTTTCGTTTCGTTTAATTGGCAGAAAGTGTCTTTGTTTTGTCCCAAGGTATAGGGTGATTCATCGCAAGGTTTGATATATAATGTAAAATAAAGTATATAAATTTGAAAGCAAACTTAAAATTTTTATTATCAGTTAAAAGAATCATTCATGGCATTTACTATTTGAAAATGATATTATGTAAATGTTGGCCATGACTACATCTGAGGTGGTCCATTTGGAAGATTCAATTTTGGGCGACTCGAGCTTAGCGACTGGTATCTCGCGGATAGCACGAGTATAGTAATGTTGGCTTCCAAAGCGCCAATCGTAGCTCGCTTATTCCCGAATTACTAAGACTTTACATATTATCAGAGAAAATAGTCCTAAGGTGTGATAACGCGCGATCTAGGCGGCCAATTTGCCGTAGCAAAACGTGAAATTAAGTGCTCACAAAAATGATTTTTCAACAAGTCCATTGTTTCACGCGCTCTATGGCTCGAAGTGCGGTCTTGTTGAAACCAGAGTTTACAGAAACTATGTGCTTGATTTTTAGGAAGCACATAATCCGTTAACATGGCGCGATAACGGTTACCATTGACAGTAACATTCTGATTTGCTTCATTTTTGATGAAATATGGACCAATGATTCCACCAGCCCATAAACCACATCATACCGTTGTTTTTAATGGATATAATGGTAGCTCTTGGTACTCTTCGTATTACTTATCAGCCTAAATACGGAACTTTTATTAATTAACGTATCCATTGGGCTAGAAATGGGCTTCATCACAGAATAAAATTTCACGATAAATCACCTGATTTTCATTGAGTTCTTCCAGAGCCCATTCACTGAACTAATGACGTATAGAAGATTCAAGTCGCCTGGCTTCAATTCTTACACAAGTTGAATTTTGTATGCTTTTGGGCTGAGATCCTCACCTTAAATACTCCAAATTGTCGAATACGCCAAGCCAAGCTGCTGAGAACGACGACGAATCGATTCGTCATGGTTTTCGCGTACACTCTCCGCTATAGCTACTATAGTCTCTTGACTACGTGATGGATGTGGTCTAACCCGTCGAGTATCATCCACTCAAATTTACGAATGGTATTGGCAATAGTGGTTTCAGTAGGAACCGTAAGTTCCTCGAATCGCATGAAAAACATTTCTCACAGAATGCTGATTTTCGTAATACAGCTAAACAATTTGGAGACGCTGTTGTGATGTAAGTCTTTCCATGACGATTTGCCAAACCATACTGAATAAAAATGACGAAGCAGTTTAATAGGAGTCACGTGTGATCTGTCAAAAAAAGGCTATTGAAAATCAAACTTTAGGATGAATCACTCTGTACTTACTTGACAAATTTAATAACAAAATACCCAATGCATTCCAATGAATGAATGAATTCGAAAAAGAGTGTTCACGACTCAGGGTTTTGCAAGACAGGAATAAGATTATGCTTTTAAAATTATTACTTGAGAAATCTTGCATGGACTGGTATTCAAGTATGCTAATTACATTATTAATAGATTCAGAATGGCAAAGGTGGAAAATCAATTTTTGTGAAACATTTGCAAATAAAGGTTGGAGTCCAATTAGCATTTAAATATCAAACTGGAACTTTACTGGAGTATGCTACCAAAAAATAAAGACTTTTATTAGAGGTTAGAAAATCTATTGATACTGGAACCTTAATTGACTTAATTGCTGCAGGCATTCCAAATTTAGCTTCAAACATGATAGACAGAGACATCTTAAAGGAAGCAAAAGACCTTTATAACGAAATTGGAAAGCTGGTACATCTAGTTACAAAAAGAAATTGGCGGGAAAAAAATAAAAACTATGAGCCCAAGGAAAAAACTGAAAATATGTCATGCAAAATATGTGAAAGCAAAAACAAAGTAACACATTATCATCCTGAATCAACCTACTGGTTTAAAAATACTGAAGATAAAATAAAAAATATTAATAACTCCATTTTAGAAACTGAACTTAATAGTGCAGAGAAAAAAAAAACTATTAGCTATTTATGACTCAGGCTCAAATGTAACACTTATAATTGCAAAATCAGTGAATTTAAAATATGACGAAAATAGCTATGCAGAGAAAACAAATTTAAGGACAATTAATGGTGTGAACAAAACGGATGGTATGATAACCATTCAGGCAAAAATCATGGATATTGAAGAAACTATTAATGTTGTTTTAAATATGATTCTTTAATTGGCCTGGACTGTATGAAAATATTTAAATTAATACAGGATAAAAATTTACAAATAAAACAAAACATTCCTGAGTTTCCTGCTGGTAAAACTGATAAAGAGGAGAATAACAGAGCTCAAAACACCCAAAGTTTCCGAATCAATTTTAGCGAACATATAAATACAGAAAATTTAAAAATTTCAGTGAATTATTTAGAAAGCTATCACACATAGCCATATAATAAACAAAACCAGCGCTCCAGAATGCCATATCTGTCAAAAAAGTATTCAACTAACACTAAAGCACTTAATATATGATTGCCCAAATATAAAAGAACTATCTAACTTATTTTTTAATAATAAAGAACTAAGCAAAGTTCTTTCGTTTCCTTCTGAAACAAATATAAGACAAGTTTTTAACCTTCTAACCTCTATCAAGTTACAAAATAGTATTTAATATTAACCTTGTTTTTCTTTCGTTTTCTTTAAAAACTAGCTGAAGGCCCTGGTAGCTAGAACTACTGATACTTTAAGTTAACGTGTAATTCATTATATGTTAATAAATAATAATAATAATAATAATAATAATAATAATTTCTATAAAAAAAAACTCTCCTGTATCCAAAACACAGTAAAATTTCAGACAGTTCTTTTCCAAAATTAATTTTTATAACAAATTTATACCACATGCCTTAACCATATTGGAAACTTAGCATAATCTATTAGAGAAGAATCAAACGTTTATATAGACACAAGATTGCCAAGGAGCATATGAAAAGTTGAAAGAGTATTTATACACTAAACCAATCTTATCTATTTTTGACCCAGAGTTGTTCATACACATATACATAGATGCAAGTTTAGAGGAAATTAAAGCAGTACTAAAACAACCAAAAATAAGAAGAAACAGAACATGCAGTAGCATACTTTTCAAGAAAATTAAATAACACCCAAAAAGGGATAAAATCAATATATATTGAATGCCTAGCAATAAAAGGAGCAGTGAAATTTTGGCAACATTGGGTTATGGGAAAATCAAAAATATTTACATTTATTAGTGGATTACTTTACAAGATATGCGTTTATTCTGACTTCAAAGACTCAAAATTAACAAAAAATATAATAGAACACGATAAAATTGGCACAGTTCTAACTGACCAATATCCTGGTATAAACTCCAAAGAATTCAAAAATTTCTTAAATAAAAACGATACACCAATTATTTTCACCGCAGTAAATGCTCCATTCTCAAATGGTCTGAACGGGAGATTGTATCAAACCTTGGTTAGCAAAATAAGGTGCAAAATAAACGAGCAAAGACACACATGGACCACCATAGCATACGAATGTGTTAAACAATATAATAATACAAAACACAAAGTCACCAGATTCAGTCCTAACCATTTGTTATCAGGAACATACACTCACATAATAAACATAACATAATAAACTTTACGATAAAAGCAGAAAAGAGTACACATTCAACGAAGGAGACCTGGTGAACGTAGAAAATTGAAATGCTCTTAACAGGATGAAACTAAATGAAGTAAGGGTTGGACCATATAAAATTTTAAAGAAAATGTCAAACTCGATATACAAAAAGAACACGGGTCATAAAGAAATAGAATCAAACCCATTTCACGTATCAAAGATCTTACCCGTAATTAACATTGAAGATTGGAACATCGACGATGAACATTAATATTTATTACGAACATTTATTATTCATGAATATTTTCTCGCCTGGGGGAGGAGATTTAAGAAAATTGGTATTTTCTTCATGAATTTGAATTTCCCGCCACTCGAAATGGTTGTTGAAAGTGAAGTATGTAAAGTTGACATATAAAGCATATGACATATGCTAGAAAGTGACGGGGAGTGATAAATTGTCAGAAGAGAAGGAAAAAAGCGTGGTTCTTGCATCCATAAATGTTGTGAATCATTTAATAGAAAAGTGAATAATAAACTTTGATTTTTTTTATTTTTGCTGGTAAAACATGTACTATAAATATTAGTTTAAGTGAAAATTATGGAATAAACTTTTATTTTACAGTGAAAATATTTGGTTTGTCTACTCACATTGTGTCTGGAAAATTTAGATGAAAGAGACATTATACATATATACATATATATTATACACATATATAAAATTATCAAAAAATTTTTACACGATACGTACATACCTACAATATATTATATACCCAGAAATTTCTTTGTTTTTGTTTTCTATATATTTTTTTTTTGTTTGATTTAACCTTGTGAAGTGGTTTTTTCTTAGTTGGCTTTATCCCTTCATTCATCAATGTTGCCGTATAGAGAACTAGCTTTACGCCTTTTTTGAACTTTTAGGGAAATCGTTTTTTACTTTTTCCAAATTTAGTATTTTAATTTTTAAATTCATTTTGTCTTAAGACAGTAGTTTTCGGTTTTGGTTTTCTTTTCCTTTGCCCTTTTGTGCGTGATGGAGATAAATCGATTGATTCAGGACGAATGTAGGGGCTTGTTGCTTGACACAGTCGATCGAATGAGGAAGTCGCTACGAGCAGCACGAACGCTCGAGCGGAGAGGGTCACTCAAGTTAGACGAGTACCCTTTCTCGTTCGTGTCGAACGAAAGATTGCAGAAGTCGAGATGTTGCTGGAGAACTCTCCAGTCAAAAAGTCTTCGGAGTACTGCATGGTACTTACGAAGATCGAATGGGTCATTTCACGGGTTGAACGATCCCAGCCTACGACAGACGAAGAAGTGAATCAGAACAAAAACTTAAAACTGAGCTGATGCTTCTAATGGTCCCCCTTGAAGATAAAGACAACGATGAAAAATCGACGAACCCTTAAAAGGAGGACAGCAGGACTTTAGAACACCTATTCCCCCTCCTAGGTCATCTATTTGAATTTCACTCACTCCCCAACCAAGGCAGCTACCGACTGTAGTAGAGCAGACGGCAATTGAACACTGCTTGAAGCGAATCGGCAACTGGGATCTCAAGTTCACTGACGAACGGTGTGGTTCATTAGTGAACTCGTTGACAACTTTAAACTTAATTTGTGAACGCACTTTTTCACTAATCATCAAACTGTCACTGTCAATTTATTCAGTAAACTCAACACTTTCATCAGGGTAAATTACACTAACGAGCAACGTCTAAAAACATTCTCCGATTGCGTTCTGGAGAAGATGCGCCAAGATGATGAATTTCATCGCAAAGTCATCTTCAGTGGCGAAGCTTATTTTTGGCTCAATGGGTTCGTCAATAAGCAAAATATGCGTTATTGGTCTTGTGAAAACCCACATGTGCTTCATGAATCACCACTTCATCCATAAAAAATAACTGTTTGGTGCGGTTTGTATGCCGGCGGCGTTATTGGGCCATATTTTTTCGTCGACGATAACGATCGTCACGTTACTGTGAATGATCAGCGTTATCGCGCCATGATCACCGATTATTTTTGGCCCGAATTGGAAGATATGGACCTAGACGACATGTGGTTTCAACAGGATGGTGCCACAAGCCACACAGCACACGCTACAATCGATTTATTGAAGAGCAAGTATTGTGAGCGTGTTATCTCAAGACATGGGCCAGTCGATTGATCGCCTGGTTCGTGCGATTAAACGCCGCTTGACTATTTTCTGTGGGGCTACGTTAAGTCATTGGTTTATACCGACACGCCAACTACGTTGGAAGAGCTCAGAGCCAACATTGAACGCGAAATAGCGGCTGTTTCGGCCTAGACGTGTAGCCGAGTTGTTGAAAATTGGGTCCAACGAATCGACCGCTGCAAACGTGATCGCAGTGGCCATATGAACGAAGTCGGGTCCCATTCATAAATTTGATTGTACTTCAAGCCAATAATAAAGTTTTTGAGATATCTCAAATTGTTTGCCTTTTATTTAAAAAAAAAAGTTGGCAAGTCCTTATTAGAAAACCCTATAGAACGGGTCGAGCAGCGGCGAGAAGCGCGCAATGTGTCGGTGGATTACCTGTTTCGATTAGCTGTCGAACTTTTTGATGGGAAGGCGTTTCTCTGATATAGGACGATTAGGAAAATTTCTTGGCAGGGCTTAGTTAGGGTGTTGAAGCTGGAGTTCCTGCCTCCAAATTATTATGACGTTTTGTTGGACGAACAAGGACCCAAGAGAAGGGTCAGTCGATTGGAGTCTACGTGGCTATAATGGAAAACTTTTTCGGTCGGTTGTCGGAGCTGCTCACAGAGTGACGGAAGTAGGGAATAATCCAACGAAACTTGGCACCGCTCTACCAAATTCAATTGGGTTTGGCAGATCCGAAGTCTATCCCAGATTTGGTCGCTTTGGGACGGAATTTGGAGACGATCCGAACGAATGTGGAGACATGTGCGCCACCTCCTAATCGGTCACGCTACCTCTTGGAACCAGACTTAGCATACGTGGCAGTGGGAGGATCGAGGGTGGCGGAGTGTAGGTGGTCGAGCCAAGGTCAGCTCAATCACGATTATCCGTTCTTAGTATGGAACCTCAGCCGAATAGGCGGTTGAGTTGTTTCAATTGCCATCAGGAAGGTCATATTTCTGCTAACTGTTCCGCTCCCAGGAGCGTCGCATACCGTCATCGGTAGGGACGGGTGGACAATTTTACTAGGATTAGTAGGGTTTCTTTGGTGGATGTAGCCGGAGTAGAAGTAGTATGGAGCGTGAGTCTACCTTTTGTGTTGCAAAAGAAGTCAGTGGTGCTGGAGTGCCTGGTAATTCTAATGCTTCCACACGTCCTGATATTAGGGACCGACTTTTGGGTCCGAGCGGGCATTATCCCAAATTTGAGGTCAGGCGAGTGGAGGTTTTCGAGCCAAAAGGAAGTGGCTTCGATTTCGGCTCTTAAGGAGAGAACCGAGTAAGACGGCTGAGAAAGCCAGCAACTGACAGAGGTGCTGGAAAGAGTGTTGAAAAATATGCCGGACGGCATTGGGTGCACATATGTTTTAAGTAACTAATGATACAAAAAAAGGAATACAAAATTTCAAAACTACAATTCAAAAATACAACTCTACATTTTACATTAACATACTGAGCTAACAATTTACGATTGACGATCCGCGTTCTCCAGACCCAAAATAAAACTCATCTTCTATTCCACCATCAGCCTGCTTTTATTGTCATCCGCTTGATCGATATCCCATCAATCCAGCCAGTTTCAAACACCAATCGAATTCAACAACTTATGCCACGTCCACAGTTTCAGTACTAACCTAAACAAAACCCATTCGCTGCCTACCCCAATAAGAATGACTATACAGTGGAGTCATTGTAATATGAAGACAACGTTACTCATATCACTTTGGTTTTTATGCTTTTCCAATGTATTGTAGGTCAGCAAAAAATCCATTTATGACAAATCAAATGTTCTCCTCGTAATTCATCGAGAGTAAACAAACTCCGATCGTCTCTCGGTATTCAGCGAGAGTAAACAAACTCCGATCGTCTGCGTCAATAAACGAGCGGATGACAACTCATACTGTAACATTATTCAGCACAACTGGTAGTCGTTAATCGTAAATTTTTGAATAAAGAAATTACTAATTGGTTATCAAAATTAAAAGTCAGCATTTTCCACACTCGGTCATCCTGGTATTTCGACTGTCCTCAGTCGAATTTAACTGCTTCCTCATATTCTTCCTTTTCACATTCTTCATCCATGTTGGTCAGCCATAATTCACATAGTCAGCGGCGGTCGATGTCATTTTTTTTTTATAATACCGCGCGCGCACCAAGGGAATATGAATACCCTTTTACTGGCTTTTCTCCAGGGCACGGGCGGGTGGTGTAGTAGTTTGAAACTCAGGTGTGTTTGGTTTCGATATTTTTCCCAGAGGTGATTGTCAAACTGGACGGGACGAACCAGTGCATCGTCAACCAGTGTTTCTTAGCACGTGCTAGTTGTTAGTTTGTTACATTTAGCCCAGCCAGCAATCACTCCAACATCAGTATTATGCCTTCATGTCAGAGTTGACGTCGACGGGATTTACATATAATTACATACAAATTCTATGAAAAGACTTTTTCAAAGAATTGCCTCGCAAGGGATTCGAACCCGCGACCCTCTGCTTGAAGAGTCTGTGCATATACCACTACACCAAGGCCACCCCCTCATGCCCGGTCCTTCGTGTTGTCCCACCTTCCGTACATCATATCGATCGTTTTTTTTTTTTGCTTTTATTACCTCGTACTCCTAAGAACTTCGGACACAACTTAAGACCTACCTTGAACTGGGTGCGTTGAATTGCAACCAAGTCACCTACTACATACTTCCTCGGTTGTTTCCACTTACGGTTGAAAGTCCGTAAGTGTCCTCTTGAATTTTGAGTATTTCCTCTTTTGCAGCTTTTCTCATATCATCTCTCCTGTTCTCAAAATCATCTAGTAAGGCCTCTTCAAGCAACTTCTTGAGTTCAACATCACAATCTCTCCTTATAACTGCGCCGAACATCAATTGGAAAGGGCTTCCCTTGGTGCTTCTGGACACTGTAGGTTTCCAACAAACTTGAACCATTTAGTAGGGTCGTCGATTGTTAGCTTAGCCAAAAATTTAGTTATAATTCGGTTAATTCTTTCTACTTGTCCATTTCCTCTTGGAACCCCTGTCGTCATCAGTACGTGCTGCATTTTCTTCTGGTCACAGAACTCTTTAAAGCTATTGGAGGTGAACGCAGCTCCTCTGTTTCTAGCCTTTTAATTACTTCTTCGCTATTAGTTGTTTTAACGGGGTATATCCAGACCAACTTCGACAGCGTCGTAAAAGCGTCGACAACAACAAAAACATATCAGTACATTTTATTCGTAGACGGAAGCGGCCCCATGTGGTCTACATGGTACTTGTGTAGCGGCACTCTGAAGTTGCCAGATTCGGGATGAAATAATCTTGTTTAACTATCGTCTCTACCTTGGCAGAGCTTATGTGACCTCTTTCGTGAATACTTTTTATTATCTCTTTCTGCATACCTTTGGGGCAAGCAAATAGTCTCATGCCACAAACTTGTATAGAAGGTCATTCCTCATTTCAAAGTCCTTGTAACTTCCTGTAACGGCCAAAATATCTATTATTATTTGACAAGATTCATCCTTACCTTGCGCTCTTTGATGCTCCTAATAGGACCATCTTCGATACGCATTACGAATGGGTACCGACACAGGGCATCCACATGACGCATTGCCGTTTCAGCACGATGAAGAACTTCACAGCTGAATTCTTGGAGCATTATCGCCCAACTGGCTACTCGCGGACACAAATCCTTCTTCCTCATGGTTGCCTGGAACGCCTTGCAATCGGTGTAAATTTTAAACTGTTCTCCTATAAGGTAAACTCTTAATTTCTTGATACATTTTACTACCGCTAAAACATCTTGTTCGTAACTCGTGTAATTAATTTCGGCTGGCGTTGCCTTAAAGCAACGGATGAAAACCTGTATCATGTTTTTTCAGTAGTACCCCTCAGTAACCAACCATATTGGCGTCTGTATGCAACTCAGTTTCCGCTGCTGGCTGAAATTGTTTCAGAACTGGTTCTTCACACAATACATATTTCAGAGAATCAAACTGCACTTTGATCCGGTCCAAACTCAAATACCGGATCTTTCTTCGTCAAATCAGATAACAGTTTCGCTAGATTGGCGTAATTCGCGACAAACTTTCGGAAAAAAACCTGTCAATCCTAAAAGCTTTGAATCTGCTTCACGTTCGTTGGTTTGGGGAAATATTTGACTGCTTTCAGTTTCTCTTCTGAAGGCTTTATGCTTCCATCCTCGATAACGTGTCCAAGGCATTCCACTCTCCTGCTAAGAAAATTACACTTTTGCCATTTTATGATTAACCCATTCTCCTCTGCTATAGCCAACACTCTCATTAACTTTTTTAAATTCTCTTCCTCATCCTCTGCGGAAATTATGACGTCGTCCAAATAAAGCAGTAGATGACCTTCTCGGATTAAATCTCGGAAAACGGTGTTGATATAGCGCTGGAACATAGAAGGAGAATTGCATAAATTAAAAGGAAATTTATGGAACTCATACTGCCCATCTGGTGTCACAAACGATGTGTATTTTCTGCTGTTCTCGAAATGGAAAAATCCATTTCGTAAATCAAGCGTTGTGAACAACTTCGCGTTGTGGAGTTTTTCCAAAACCTCATCCATGGCGGGAAGGGGGTATCAATATTTAATTACCTTCACGTTCAGCTTTCGGTAGTCTACACACAACCTACAACTTCCATCCTTTTTCTTTACTAATACTATGGGACTGGCGAAATCTGAACGACTGTGCTGTATAATGCCATCCTTCAGCCACTCGTCTATCTGTTGGTTTACAATTTCCCTCTGCGGAGCAGCAATCAATCAATTGAAGAATCAGGTTCATTTCGACGCACGAATTATCCACTTTTTTAGGTGAATAGGATTAAATGATTTTCTCGATCCGCTCCTTAAAATTCTTGTTACTAATACGGGGGCTTTTATCATCATTTCCTTCCACTGATATGCTGAATATATCGTTTTCTTTTAAGTCCAAGGCGTTTAAAGGTTCTTTACTGGTATTTAACGACCGGATGCTGAGGATCTTACCTTTGCTGAATACAATCTTCACGTTTTCCAGGAAGTTCTTTCCTGTTCTGGTATCCATTCGTCACGCAGAACTTGGAATTTAACCTTGTACTCATTACGATCTATTTTGAGCGCTAACTCGCCAGATCCTAACACCGCCTGTGGTGCGTTTCCGAATCCCTTCAACATCAATCCAGGCTGCTCTGTCATTTCAAAATCTATTTCTTTTTGAACGGAAGCGTGCATGACTGATACGTCGCTCCTACTATCAATGAAGGCATAGTAACTTCTATTTCTGATGTTTACAATTATCTGACTACTCTCGGCTTGAAGCCCCTGCACTCGATTAACACCTCTTGAAGTCACTCCATTCCCTTGCTCATAATTGGTACAATACAACTCGCGGACATGTGTTCGAAACGATTGCACTTAAAACACTTTCTGCCTTTATTTTTGTCTAGACAGTTTTGTGCGAAATGCGCTTCAGAACTACAGTTGTGGCATCGTTTTGCTCTTTCAAAACGGCGTTCTTCACGCGGACAGCTTGTTTTACTAGACACACTAGATTTACTTTCGATCTTTTGCTTTGATATGTGTCGCTGAATTTTCTTATACAACTCCAACTTCACTTTAAGATCATCCAGCGTTCTTGCTTCGTACAATAGCATTTTGTTGGTTACGGAGTCTGGAATTCTATTTATAATATATTCCACTGTTGATGATTCGTCTACCTTGCTTTTTTCAGCGATGTGAGCCATCGTATACAAATACTCCAACAGGCTTGCTCATGCGTTCTTTTTTCTATTTGCCATCATTCGATGTACCTCAGCAGCAGATTGACCTCTTCCAAGCTCTTTCTCCAATCTTCCTTTCAATGTTTACCAGACGCTTCCACAGCTAATTTAGCAGCACCCTTTAATAAACCACAGGCATACAAATACTTTTGTATGTCGTTCCACTCATATGCCGTTGAGATGTCTTCGAATTCCTTGACCCAATCCTGATAGTTGCGACTTTCTTCCCCTGAAAATGTTTCTAGAGACTCCTCAATATCTCTGAACACGAAGTTGTTTTTGCTATTCATTCTGCGTCACTCTTCTGAGTTTACTTCTTTATGTTCTCCTTTTCGTCGGAATGTGCTTTACACCGTTCGTTCCCTTCTGCTTCATCTAGTGCCTCACACTTAGCTGCTTCTTCTTCGCGTTGTGCTAGGCACTAGTTAGTTTCATCTTTTTTCTGTCTTCCTTCGTTCCGACTAAGCTCTTTCTCGGTTTCTGTATCTGACGCGTCGTGGTTTTCCAGAACACCAGTCACGTCAGTTGCTCTTACTTGTATAAAATTTGCGTGAATTCGATCCACTCGATCAGTTTTTACCGAATATCTGTAGGAGAGCCCCTTTTTCCGAAAAAAATCCTTGCAATTGTCTCACCGTCAGTGAACTCAAATCGTCCATTAATCGCGCATCGCCTTAACCGTTTTCTACTTTCAATTAAAAAAAAAAAAATTATATATCACTAATTTACCGGTAATCCCGGTTGAGCCCCCATGTGGTAAATATAATATTTTTATTATGTAACTACTGACACAAGTAAAGGAATACAACATTTCAAAATTACAATTCAAAGTTACATTTTACATTAACAGACTGAGCTAACAATTTACGATTGAGGATCCGCCGTTCTCCAGACCCGAAATAAAACTCATCCTCTATTCCACCATCAGCCTGTTTTAATTGTCATCCGCTCGATCGATATCCCATCAATCCAGCCAGTTCCAAACAACAATCGAATTCAACAACTTATGCCACGTCCACAGTTTCAGGGCTAACTTAAACAAAACCAATCCGCTGCCTACCCCAATGAGAATGACTATTGCCCTCAGTGGAGTCATTGTAGTATGAAGACAACATTACTCATATCGCTTTGGTTTTTATGCTTTTCCGATGTAGGTCAGCACAAAATCCATTCATGACAAATCAAATGTTCTCCTCGTATTTCAACGAGAGTAAACAAACTCCGATTGTCATTTTCCACATAGATTCTTAAGGATGACATAGTTGAGAAGTCCAGTAGTCCTTAGGCCTCACCTATTGCCATGATCAAGAAAAAGGTGAGTATACCTAGACGACATTGTGATCGTCACTAATAACTCCCGACAACACCTGGAAATTCTAGAAGAAGTCTTCAACCGATTGAGTACGGCAGGGCTGAAGTTCAGTAAGAAGGTCTTTACTAAAAATTTTAGGATACGTAATGAATAGGAACGGGTTGCAAGTGGACCCGAAAAAAGTAGAAAGCATGATTAGGATTCCTGCACCGTGGAATGCTAGGGAAGATAGAAGCTTTGTAGGAACGGTTTCCTTGTACAGAAGATCTATACCCAATTTTGCAATTCTGGTAAAAGCATTGACTGATCTTTCAAAGAAAAGCAAGAGGTTCATCTGGTTTGAGGAGTACGAGGGAAGCTTTCTGAGAGTAAAGAAGTGCCTAGTAGCCGCCCCGATTCTAACCTGAACGTATTTTGAGCGTCCGTTTGTAGTTCAAAACGATGCATCGGACTAAGGGGTTGGGGCAGTGCTTACTAAGACTTTCAACGAAGGGGAAAAGGTCATTTGTTATCTAAGTAGGTCGTTGAATAGGAATGAAAGGAACTATTCAACCACGGAGAAGAAGTGCATTTCCGTTCTATGGGCAGTTGACCATGGCGTATATCGAAGGGGTTCAATTTACTGTCGTGACGGATCACTATTCCCTGGTATAGTTGAGTAATCTCAAAAATCTGTGCGGTAGGTTAGCTAGATGGGCAGTTAGGCTACAGCAATTCGATTTGGAAATCGTACATCGCAAAGGTAAAGATCAGGTGGTTTCCGGATATGCTCTCTAGGAATGTTGCGGAAGTAGCAGAACTAGGGGAGCAAAGCATGGACCCCTAGATCACCAAGATGATGGCGAAAGTCGTATCGAATCCCCTAGCCTATCTGTGTTGGAAGGTAGAAAAGGGAGTTTTCTGCTAGAGCTCTGTGCAAGGATCTGGAAGAGAATGTCCTCCTTATGTTTGGCGTACCGCTATGGATCATCTGTCAAAACGATCCCCAGTTCTGCAGTAAGGAATTGACTGCGCTTGCCAAAGCGTATGGGTCACAAGTAAAATTCATCGCCCATTACCACACTCAGGCTAATCCTGCGGAAAGGATAAACCAAATCATCAAAACCACCCTTCGGTCTTACGTTTTGGAAAACCATCGGTCTTGGAATACCCAATTAGCGAAAGTTGGATGTTGTATCCAGACAGCCCAACACGACGACTTAGGAGTCTCTCCGTACTTCGCGAACTTCGGTAGAGACATGATAGCGTACGCGTCCGGTCGATCTTATACGGGTACGGATAACACAACGAACAAACCTCAAAAGGCCAGGGTAAATAGAAAAAATATAGCTACAGAAAATAGAGAAAACGATAGGAAATTACGACAAGAAGATAAAATTGAAACAGTAGGAGATAAGGAACTTGGGTCAGAAGCTAGGAACCTAGATATAGTGCAGGGAACGGAAATGTTCGAGATAGAGCGTAGGTTTAGAGATCTTAGGAAAGATATTAGTTGAAGGCCTCTAAGTCATATAACCTACGACGAAGAGATGTACAGTATATCCCTAACGAGGTTAGGCGTAGGAACTTCATGATTTCTGACGCAGCCAATTACTATGCGGCGAAATTGGCATCAAAACACGTTGGACCATTCACTATTAAGAAGAGGGAAAGGACAGAGGAGTATGGCGACTGTACCGCGACGACCCCTAGGAAGCCGAAGATGACCTTAGGCGTGTAACGAAAAAGGGCCGTTACGCTAAAAGTAACGGAGAGCATTAGCTCGATGACGTAACCTAGCCATTACAAGATGAATGTTTACCCTTAACGTTAACCGTAGTCCCCTCTTTTGTGTTGTCTTACTTTTTCGGCTTCGCCCACTTTAAATAGGGTAGCAAGCCCGTAAGCAGAAATGCGATGGCACATTTCCGTTTTTTCGTTTTTAATGCATTTTTATTTAATTAAATTATTTACTCTTTCCTGCTAGATAAAAAAAAGGCTTACAAATTAGCTTAAATATTGTAACTTAAAAAATTATCTTATACTAACTTACTGGCCCTATGGGGGCACTCTATGTTATACATAATTCTTAAAAATTATATCTTTCGACGTTAGGACATTTCTTATTCTTATTCCTCTAGTTACGACAATGCAACTTAAATTAAGAAAACATTTTTAAATAGCAAAAACTTAGTACATGGACTCTTTCAATTTTAATTTTATAAAAAAAACTTAAAACTAAAAGCCTACAGACTACCTACAAATAAATCTTAATCTTCTTTATCTACTTACATCTAATACATTATACATACATACATAATATATAGATATATAATATAATAGATATATAATATATAAATATATGTATATAAAAACTATATATATTTTTTATCTTATTTTATTTTTTTTCTTAAATTTAACTTACTACTACTTAAAAGTATGTAAGGCGGCCATGGCTAAAAAAAATAGGCGACCCACTTTGGTTCACATGAAGTATTGGAGGAATTCGACGACGACGCATCCTCTCCTTCAAAAAGCCATCAAAATTGTTGGTACTGTTGAGTAAGATCCCTCACTGAACCGGAGACGCTCCGCACTGCCGTGTGCGATGTCTCTGTCGTAGTTAAGTCGCCTGTCCGCAGCGACTTAGGGTAGTAAACCTGGAGATCAGGTTGTTCTATGAGGTCCTTGCTCTTGCAATGTGACGAAATGACGAAATTGTCCACTCTTATTGGGCTCGACCTTTTGTACAAGACCACATTAGGATAGAATTTTATGTGCTCAGACTCTGGTGTACTGTATAAGTGAAGACAAGTCCTGAGTCACCTCTCAGACACCAGAATCTTTTGCAATAAACTTGCTCTCACGTTGAACCACACGGGATATTCAAATTCAAGAATGGGCCGTAAAAGGGCCATGTAGCAGGTCACCTTCACCCCCGCATCAAGTTGACTGTTATAAAACAGTCTCTTTGTAAGGGCAAAAGCACTTCTGGCTCTGTCCAGAGCAACATCTATATGTTTATTATACAGATATTGATCTAGCCAGACCCCAAGGCATTTGACTATATTTTTACAAGCAAAGTGTTGTCCATGTTGTCCGACGATAGAGGACTTTCTCCAATTCCTTCTAGTATTTCTAGAGGCCCTAGACAAAGGCGTCCTAAGCAGAATGATTTCCGACTTCTGAAAGTTGATTTTCAACTTCAAGTCGTCGCAATATCGCTTAATTTTGTCGAAGTCACGTTGCAAAAGTATATTAATGACCTCAATCTTTGGACCTGATCTGTACGCGATAAAGTCGTCTGCGTACGCTATGGCATGGTGAAGTGAACTTATCAGATCACTTGTGTAAATGTTGAATAGGATCGGCACATTTACCGCACATTGTTGCAGACCGTTTTTAATATTAAATGTTCCAGCAGAAGTCATTTCGCCATTCTTCACTGTGAACTGTCGACTGGAGAGCACAAAAAAAAGAATATACAGCAGTGGTTTACTAATGCCCAAACTGTTCAACCTGAAAAAGAGTCCCTCTAACCATACAGTATCGAAAGCCAAGTCAATCAGACAGGCACCAGTGCACTGGTTCTTGTATTTGTTTCATTGGATATCAGAAACCAGTTTATACCCGGCATGAATGACATCATGCCCCGCCTTAAAACCGAATTGATTATCCGGAACTATATTTTTGTCCTCAACGCACTTAGTCAGGACTCTATTGATCACCTTCTCGAAAACCTTACTGATGTTTGGAAAAAGACTAATCGGGTGCAGATTCACCGGATTGGAAGTATCTTTATCCCTTTTAGGGATGGGATGTACGACCGGAATTTTTTAATGCGCTGGATAATGAGCATTATTCATCGCATTGTTAAAAAGGGTGGTATAAATGTTCACCGCCTCTAATGGGAGATGTCAAAGCACAATGTTTTGTATTTCATCGGTTCCCACTGATTTCTTACTTTTTAGTGATTCGAAGAGCTCTTCCTTCGAAATGAACGGTGGGAGTACCATTTAATTGGTAATGACATTATTTGCCATATTCTTGTCACTCGGTGAAACCCGAGCTCTCAAATCGCCAATTCACTATTTCATTTCGAAGCCAGAAATCGTGCATAATGACCCAATTCTTAAGATCGTGGTTCGGGTCAGTGACATTCGCCTTGTACATTTCCTGGAAAGTCGCTCACAAGAAAGTTGTTATCATAAACGACATCAAAAACTCTTCCACTTCCGCAGTTTCGTTGGAAACAGTTATTTCGGTGCTGAGTCTACAATGGTCACTGTCATACACGGAAGTGCGTAGACAGTTTGTAGGTTGTTAGTAAGTGAACGTCATTTGTATTCGTGAGTCGAACAGCAGGATATCCAAATAGAACCCGTGTCTGGGAAACGACGGACTATCCGTTGCTTTAAGACCGAGTCGATACATCACACTGTGCTGACCCCACCAATTGAAAAGTAGGTTCCTTTTAATATTTGGTGTATTATTTCCCCAATCACTATGCTTGGCGTTAAAATCTTCACCGGTAATAAAATATTTGTCTTCCAATTCCAGCCTCAGGAAACGAAAAAGGTGGATTGAGTAGCCTCAGGTGCATGGACAGACACCATGTACAACCGCTTTCCACCCCGGAGAGGAATATACACGATACAGCTTCTATATGACTGTATACTCTTTTTAGCGTATTTGTTTTCTTACAAAGATCGCAACGCCTCCTCTCCTAACGGAGTTAGGTCGGTTTCTTCGTACTACTTTGTATCTTCTGTGCCTCATTTTGTGTCTTTTGGTAAGCTTAGTTTCGCTTACCAAAAACACATCAGGATCTTGGTCTTTAATCAACTTAAATACTGCTTCTCATCGTTCGAACTTAATCAGTGAATTAACATTCACTGCAAGGATCTTCAGGGTTTGCTCCGCCACGTACGTACCCATTACGACAAAAGGTGCGTTAGGCCAAGCAGCAACGCGTATATTTGATTCACCCGCGTTGCCTGTTCAGTTATATGGCGCTGGAGCTGAGCCATCTCCCCTTGAATAAAAAGCGAGATAGCTGGCATGTCGGATACTGGTCCCAGTGCTCTAGGCGTTGACGACCTGCGTAGAGGGTGTAGGAGTAGAACTCCGTCGTCGAATCCCTCAATAAACTTTTAATTTTGTGGTAGCGTTCCACTGTGTTACAGTGGATCGCATGCCTACCTAAGCTAAGTCATTTAATATAAAAATTATTGCCTATGGCCGACTTACATAATACTTTTGCTTCCTTTAGTTCCATATTAAATGTATTTATAGGTGGAACCCTTTGTTTTGAAATTTGTTTTTCTGCTGTTGTTGTTGTTGCTGCTGTGTTGTTTGTGCTGTTGCTGTTTTTGTTTCTGCTGCTGTTGCTGCTGTTTTTGCTATTGCCGTTGTTGTGGCTGCTGCTGTTTTTGCTGTTGTCGTTGTTTTAGCTGCTCTTGTTGTTGTTGCAAGTGTTTATTCAGTTTTTGTTGGTGTTGTAGCACTTGTGCTATTGTACTTGTTTGGTTTATATGTGCTTATGTGTCGGGTGTGCTTTTCAGCTAGCTGCGTCTGCTGTTGTTGTTAGGATTGCTCTTCCCTTTTCCTTCTTACCATTTGCTTTTGTTTTATGGCCAGTACTCTTTGCTGTAGCATTTTGATGCTGCTGTTTATTGACTCCATTTCTTCCTCTTTCTCTTCATCTTCCGATTCGGTTAGCGCCAAGGAAGCGAAGCTGTTCTTTCTTGGATGGTGATGTACATCTGAGATAAATGGATTGTCGTCAGTAACTTGCCCAGGACGATTCATTGCTGCTATTGTTGACGTTAAGTGCGCCTTCCCTCACTCCAACAAGCAGCTTTATAGTAGAAGTTGGTAGGACGGGACCTTGTGCCAAGATAGAAGTTGGCCTTCCCTTCGTCTTTGGTTCTGTTACTACTAGTGTTTGGCTTGACCCACTTGATGTCTCGCCTGGTTTATCTGCTGCTCCAGCTGTTTGTATAACGGACCGCTCTCCACGATCCTTCACGTAATGTTGCACCACACTAGCAATATTTTAATTACTTATTTTTTTCTTTTTTAAAATAATAATTGATAAAAAAGCGTCTGTTCCCCAAAATCTTTGTAGTTTTAAGCGAACACACTGCTACTATGCTGATTGGAGCCTATATACACAGATTCCGTCAAATGCCTTACTTAAGTGAATAACTTCGCATTTCACATGTCACAGGCTGGATTCATCCTTCATCCATCATCAGCTAAGCTAAGCTAAGCGAAGCTTATCGTCTTAGTAGCAAGAGCCCACAAAAAAGTAGAAGAAAATAAAACTGGACTAACACCAAAGGGACAAAAGACAACAAAAAAAAAAAAAAAACGAGTACAAGAGAAAAAAAACCACGAGAACAAAAATAAGAACACGAACAGCAAAATCAAGAAAAAACCAAACTAAAGACGAGAAACATACCAACAAAAAAAGGATAAATTACCTAGGACAAACCGAACAGTGATTGCGGCGGGGACAGTCAACCTTCCCCCCTGATGGAAACCCTACCGAAAGTACGACCTCGTATAGGCAGGAAAACTTTAAAATAGCTAAGAACTCCTTTTGCATTTTTAAAACTGATAAATATACAAATTTTTACCGCTAAGTTATGTAAGCCTTATTCCCGTTGTGTTATTTTACCGTACGTGAGACGGTTAGTTTCTTTGTTAAAGTGCGGACCCGTCAGGTTAACCGTTTCCGACAAAGCGGAATTATGGACCTCCCGTTGGCCGAAGTCAAGTCAATTCAAGCAGCAATGTTTTTAAGAAAAGGCATCGTGTTTTTTTTTCGACATACCCTATACCCCACTATTTTAAAGAAAATACATATGATAGTTCACCATAAGGGAAAAGACAATTCGTGCGTTTTCTTTTGCCATCTGTTTTCCCAATTTTAGCACTAAAAATAATAATAATAATAAAAATCGTTAAGTGTAAGGGAGTTTCGTTTCGTTTATTTGGCAGAAAGTGTCTTTGTTTTGTCCCAAGGTATAGGGTGATTCATCGCAAGGTTTGATATATAATGTAAAATAAAATACATAAATTTGAAAGCGAACTTAAAATTTTTATTATCGGTTAAAAGAATCATTAAGGCATTTTCTCTTTGAAAATGATATTATGTAAATGTTGGCCATGACTACATCTGAGGTGGTCCATTTGGAAGATTCAAGACTGGTATCTCGCGGATAGCACGAGTATAGTAATGTTGGCTTTCAAAGCGCCAATCGTAGTTTGCTTATTCCCGAATAACTCAGACTTTACATATCATCAGAGAAAATAGTCCTAAGGTGTGATAACGCGCGATCTAGGCGGCCAATTTGCCGTAGCAAAACGTGAAATTTAGTGCTCACCAAAATGATTTTTCAACAAGTCCATTGTTTCACGCGCTGTATGGCTCGAAATTCAGTCTTCTTAAAACCAGAGTTTACAGAAACTATATGCTTGATTTTTAGGAAGCACATAATCCGTTAACATGGCGCGATAACGGTTACCATTGACAGTAACATTCTGATTTGCTTCATTTTTGAAGAAATATGGACCAATGATTCCACCAGCCCATAAACCAAATAATACCGTTGTTTTTAATGGATATAATGGTAGCTCTTGGTACTCTTCGGGTTACTCATCAGCCCAAATACGGAACTTTTGCTAATTAACGTATCCATTGGGCTAGAAATGGGCTTCATCACTGAACAAAATTTCACGATAAATCACCGGAATTTCATTGAGTTCTTTCAGAGCCCATTCACTGAAAATATGACGTATAGTAGACTCAAGTCGCCTGGCTTCAATTCTTGCACAAGTTGAATTTTGTATGCTTTTGGGCTGAGATCCTCACCTTAAATACTCCAAATTGTCGAATACGCCAAGTTGTCGAATACGCCAAGCTAAGCTGCTGAGAACGACGACGAATCGATTCGTCACGGTCTTCGCGTACACTCTCCGCTATAGCTGCTATAGTCTCTTTACTACGTGATGGATGTGGTCTAACCGATCGAGTATCATCCACTCAAATTTGCGAATAGTATTGGCAATAGTGGTTTCAGTAGGAACCGTAAGTTCCTCGAATCGCACGAAAAACATTTCTCACAGAATGCTGATTTTCGTTATACAGCTGAACAATTTGGAGACGCTGTTGTAATGTAAGTCTTCCCATGACGATTTGCCAAACCATACTGAATAAAAATGACAAAGCAGTTTAATAGGAGTCACGTGTGATCTGTCAAAAAAATCAAACCTCACGATAAATCACCCTATACTTACTTGACAAATTTAATAACAAAATACCCAATGCATTACAATGCATGAATGAATTCGAAAAAGAGTGTTCATGACTCAGGGTTTTGCAAGACAGGAATAAGATTATGCTTTTAAAATTATTACTTGAGAAATCTTGCATGGACTGGTATTCAAGTATGCTAATTACATTATTAATAGATTCAGAATGGCAAAGGTGGAAAATCAATTTTTGTGAAACATTTGCAAATAAAGGTTGGAGTCCAATTAGCATTTAAATATCAAACTGGCACTTTACTGGAGTATGCTACCAAAAAATAAAGACTTTTATTAGAGGTTAGAAAATCTATTGATACTGGAACCTTAATTGACTTAATTGCTGCAGGCATTCCAAATTTAGCTTCAAACATGATAGACAGAGACATCTTAAAGGAAGCAAAAGACCTTTATAACGAAATTGGAAAGCTGGAACATCTAGTTACAAAAAGAAATTGGCGGGAAAAAAATAAAAACTATGAGCCCAAGGAAAAAACTGAAAATATGCCATGCAAAATCAACCTACTGGTTTAAAAATACTAAAGATAAAATAAAAAATATTAATAACTCCATTTTAGAAACTGAACTTAATAGTGCAGAGAAAAAAAAACTATTAGCTATTTATGACTCAGGCTCAAATGTAACACTTATAATTGCAAAATCAGTGAATTTAAAATATGACGAAAATAGCTATGCAGAGAAAACAAATTTAAGGACAATTAATGGTGTGAACAATGGTATGATTACCATTCAGGCAAAAATCATGGATATTGAAGAAACTATTAATGTTTTTTTTTTTTTTTTTGATAAATAATGAACGTTTTAAATATGATTCTTTAATTGGCCTGGACTGTATAAAAATATTTAAATTAATACAGGATAAAAATTTACAAATAAAACAAAACATTCCTGAGTTTCCTGCCGGTAAAACTGATAAAGAGGAGAATAACAGAGCTCAAAACACCCAAAGTTTCCGAATCAATTTTAACTAACATAAATACAGAAAATTTAAAAATTTCAGTGAATTATTTAGAAAGCTATGAAAAACAGTAAATACAAAAATTAGCAGATAGATATAACACCGTATTTGCCAAAAACAAATATGATGTTGGCACAGTAAAAGATTATGAGGGAAGAATAGATTAAATTGTAGATAAATATTGCTGCAAAAGACCGTATAGAGGTTCATGAGAAGACAAAAAAGAAATTGAAAAACAAATTGCAGAACTTTTAAATAAGAATCTAATCCATTTTCACTGGCCTATAAAAGAGACGATAAAAAGAAATCAAGGATGTGTTTAGACTTCAGGGACTTAAATAAAATAATTTTACCTCAATCGCAACCTTTCCCTTTAATTAATGACTTAGTCATAAAAACTAGAAACCGCAAATACATCTCAAAGCGTTTTGGTCAATTCCACTGCAAGTTGAAGATAGACACTAAACAGGATTTGTAACACAAGAGGGACATTACCAATGGACTTGCTTACCATTTGGTTTGAAAACCGCACCAGCAATCTTTCAAAAAATTCTAGGTAATATAATTAGAAAATACAAACTCTCTAATTTTGCAGTTAACCTCATAGATGATATTTTAATTTTCTCAAAATCATTTGAGGAACACATACGTCACTTATAAATGCTGTTGAATGTTATTCTGAAAGAAGGTTTCAGACTAAAACTAACTAAATATGCTATTGCCATGAGTTCAGTAATGTATCTCGGTCATGCCTTAAGCTATAATTCAATCTCACCGATCAACTTAATTTCTATAAAAAAAAAACTTTCCTGTATCGAAAACACAGTAAAATTTCAGACAGTTTTTTTTACAAAATTAATTTTTATAGCAAATTTATACCACATGCCTTAACCATATTGGAAACTTAGCATAATCTATTAGAGAAGAATCAAAAGTATATATACACAAGATTGTCAAGGAACATTTGAAAAGTTGAAAGAGTACTTATGCACTAAGCCAATCTTATCAATTTTTGACCCATAGTTGCTCATAAACATATATATAGATGCAAGTTTAGAGGGAATTGAAGCAGTACTAAAACAACCAAAAATAAGAAGAAACAGAACATGCAGTAGCATACTTTTCAAGAAAATTAAAAAGCACCCAAAAAGGGGAAAAATGAATACATATTGAATGCCTAGCAATAAAAGGAGCAGTAAAATTTTGGCAACATTGGGTTATGGGAAAATCATTCATAATATTCTCATAATTGTACATTACTATTGTATAAAACAGGAAAAAAAAACCTTCTGTCACATAGGTATAAAACAAATGCAGAGTATGATAAGCCCACATTATTCAGGAATAAACCTAAAAACGAACGTAAAAAAGTTTTGTATAAGCTGTGAAACCTGCAAGAAAAATAAATCAAGAGGTCATGATAAACTAGGTCTAATGTCTCAACTGGCCCCAGACACGATAAACACGATCTGAGGTTTCGGTGGAAGGAAAATATTTACATTTATTATTGGATTTCTTTACAAGATATGCGTTTATTCTAACTTCAAAAACTGAAAATTCATATGGTTTTATAAAATTAACAAAAAATATAATAGAACACGATAAAATTGACCAATATCCTGGTATAAACACCAAAGAATTCAAAAATTTCTTAAATCAAAACGATACACCAATTATTTTCACCGCAGTAAATGCTCCATTCTCAAATGGTCTTAACGAGAGATTGAATCAAACAGAGGCCAAGTACAGCCGCTTTCCACTGCGGAGCGGGACTTAAATGACGACTGCCTCCAACACACGGAACCTGCGCAATACTCTCTTGTACACTCTGTGAAATTTTATATCTTGTTTAATGAAGATCGCAACACCACCTCCACGTTTTGATCTGGGCCAGTTTCTTCTTATAACAATATAATTATTGTACTCCAGTTTGTGCTTATCGGTTAGTTTAGTTTCGCTAGCGAAAAGCACATCAGGAATTCGGTTTTGTAGCAATTTAAACATCGTGGCTCTTCGTTCGATCTTAATCAGTGAATTAACATTCACCGCAAGGACCTTCAAAGTTTTCTCCATCATGTGCGTACCATGGCTTCTTCTTGTACCTGCTGTTGCAGCTGAGCCATCTGCCCTTGGATTGCGAGCAGAACGGTCAGCATGTTAGGTGCAGCCTCCGTTGTTTTCGGCATTGGCACCGGAGAAGCAACAGTCGCTTGCTGTACCGTTGCCCCTTACCTGACGCCATTTGGGCGTAGGAAATTTGGGACGTGACGGCTGGTGTTCGAAACCTAACAGGTGTAGGTTTGACCTCCGCCCTCTGCTGCCGAGCCAGTTTTGCTTTTTATATTGGGTATATATTTTAATTCGTGCGTTTTTTTTTTTTTTTTTTAAAATTTGAACATGTACAATAGTATTATTCAAAGTATTCCCTATCTTAAGCTATGACTTTTTCCCATCTGTCTGGCAATTTGTGGATCACATCCCAAAAGAACTGCGCCGGCTTGGAAGCCAAGAATGTATCGAGCCAATTTTTGATATTCTGCTCTGATGTGAACCGTATTTCAGTGAGGGCGTTCTACATTGACCGTAACAAATGGTAGTCAGAAGGGGCAAGGTCTGGGCTATAAGGCGGGTGCGGTAAGACTTCCCATCCACTGCTTTCCAAATACTGTTTCTATAACTTATTATTCGTGCGGTTTGCTAAGAGATAGCGTAACTTGTATTATTCCATTGTTATTATTTCATTGGAACATCCATGGCGCGAAGGTAATGCTCTGTATTTGGTGCGATCAAATGGATGTGCTGTATTATGAGCTGCTAAAACCGGGTGAAACCATCAATGGACAACGCTAACGAACACAATTAATCAGTACCCGAAGAACGCCCAGAATGTGCGACCAGACACGAGGCAATAATTTTCCATCGTGACAACGCTCGGCCCCACATTGCTATTTGAGCAGTGCCAAGATCTACCCAGGATCAGAAGACGGTTCCAACTCCTTTAGCAGCATCGATTGCCGCTTTTCACACTTCGGTGTGAATTAGTAGTGCTCCGTCGTCATTTCCTTTATGAGCTCTTTTACTTTCGCGTAGCCCTCCACTGTATTACAGTGGAAAGCATGGCGATCGCTCCTCAATCTCTTAATATTAAAATTATTACCAGTAACCAACTTACACAGGTCCTTGGTTACACATATCTCTAGTTTATAAGTGTTGATAGGAGGCCCCTTTTCCTTCTTTTGCTGCTGCTGTTGTAGTTGCTGTTGCCGCTGTTGTTGCTGCTGCTGTTTTTTCAGCTGCTGTGGTTTTATCTGTGCTTGTTTTTACGGCTGTTGCTGTTTCTGCTGCTGTTGTTCTTTCTGCTTCCGCTGTTGTTCCTGCTGCTGTTGTTGTTTTTGCTGCTGCAGTTGTTTCTTAAGTTTCTGTTGATTAAGAAATTGCTTAGGATTGTTAAACTGCCGGCATGCAAACCGCACCAAACAGATATTTTTTGTGGATGAAGTGGTGATTCATGAAGCACATGTGGGTTTTCACCCGACCAATAACGCATATTTTGCCTATTGACGAACCCATTGAGCGAAAAATGAGCTTCGTCACTGAAGATAATTTTGCGATGAAATTCATCAACTTGGAGTATCTTTTCCAGAACCCAATCAGAGAACGTGCGTCCCTTCAAATGGTCCATCGGCTTCAATGCTTGAGTCAGCTTGATCTTGTATGGGTGTAAACCAAGATCCTTACGCAAAATACGCCATAATGTGGTCTGAGCGATGCCCAATTCTTTAGAACGCCGTGGAATTGACTGATTTGGATCGTTTGCTACGGACGTCTGAACGGCAGCGATATTTTCGACACTTCTTCCAACCCGTTGTCTCACTGACACGGCAAAATTACACAACGAATATATAGACTCAAATTTTTGCACTAAACTTGTTATTACCTGTCTACTAGGGCGAGAATTACGATCAAAAATTGGAGTTAACGCTCTTACAGTTGCAGCCACCGACTCCGAATATCTGTATAAAATTTTTATAATTTGCAGACGTTGCTCGTTAGTGTACTTTACCATGATAAAAATGTTGAGTTTACTGAATAAATTGACAGTGACAGTTTGATGATTAGTGAAAGAGTGCGTTCACAAATTAAATTGAAAGCTGTCAAGTCCCTATATATATATATACATCACATAGAAACAAAAAAAAAAAAGTTTTGAGTTCGGCTCGAGATTGAACCCGCTTCTTACGAATTGCTGACCGACGCCACTAATCGTTTGGTAACCAAGTCAATTAGTGAAACCGCCACTAATTGCACTTTCGAGGAAAACTGAATTACATACTTTCCCTTTTATTTATTTATTTTTTTCCCCCTTTTTTTATTGTTACTTATTTTTACTGCGACCGACTGATGAGAGATATTAGCAAATACGACACTGGCGTAATCCGACGAGCCGAGAGAGGAGTGCATATCGACTTTGTACTTGTCAGATTGAAAAGTTAAGAGCAAGTCCAGGTTGCTGACGGTAAGACCGACATCAACGTCAGTTAATCGCGTGGGCTCACTTTAATGCTGGTTTAATTTTTTTTCGAGAGCTCAAATCTCAACATACCCTCTTTTGAGTGTTGTTTGTCCACAATGTCGGAGCCATACAGAATCTTGCATATTAAAATCGCCCGTAATAACTATTTCAGTATGAACATACAGAGATACAATTATTTGAATGGAGTCAGGCGGAGTTTGATAAGCTACATCACTTCGCATGTAAATGGGGTGATCGCCTTGAGAAAATAATAATAGCACTAGTTCGTAGCCAGGTAACATCAGAACTAAGTGTGGGTGGGTTTACCTGTATCTCACTAAGTGCCAACATAGATGAACCTGTATTTACAGGCTTTTTTTTTAATACCGCGCGCACACCAAGGGTATATTAATACTATTTTAATGGTAACATTTTATATATTATGCGGGAACATATTCGGGTTGCTGGTGTTTACATCCCGAATTTTGTTGTTCCAATACAAACTTACAAAATTTCTGTAATTTTCTTTTATTTATGTTTGGAGGTTTTTGATCGACGACTTTAATGTCATGATCTCCGTTATGTCTGTCAGTAAACTGTCTATACAAGGCTTTTAGTCTTGACAGCAGTCTACTTTTATGTCGGTACAGTGCGTCAATAGGTGCGTTGCGAAATAAGTCTTCGTTATCAGGGTGTTGATACCGAGGTATCGTTTTGTCCATTGTTCGTTTAATTGTCTCGTCTATTAGTTTAAGATATCCGTCAATCACCATCGTTTGACAGATTTCTGTTGAACTGTTGAATGCTCTAGTCATTGTCCTGGAGAAGTGTGTCCAACGCACCTTACTATAGTTGTAGGAATGCCTTTGAACAATCTCATCCGATTCCGCATTTTCGTTCGGAACGGTTTTTTCGGTACTTAAACCGCAATGGACACTGTCATACACAAAAGTGCGCAGACAGTTCACAGTTTGTTGGTTAGTACACTTCAGTTGTATTCGTGAGTCGAATAGCAGGAGATCCAAATAGAACCCATGTCTAGGAAACGACGGACTATCAGTCGCCTTAAGGCTGCGTCGATACGTTATACTGTGCTGACCCCACCAATTGAATATTAGGTTCCCTCTAGTATTTGGTGTATCATTTCCCCAATCATTATGTTTGGCGTTGAAATCTTCGCCGATAATAAAATAGTTTTCCTCCAATTCCAGTCTCAGAAATCGGAAAAGTGTCTCGAGCTCTGAGATGAATAGGGTGGATTGAGTAGCCTTAGGTCCATAAACAGACACCATGTATAACCGCTTTCCACTACGGAGCGGGATATGCACGTTGCATGCATGTATATTCTTTTAAAACGTATACCTTTTCTTACCAAAACCGCAGCGTCTCCTCCTTGTATGGAGTTGAGTCGGTTTCTTCGTATTGTATTATTTTATACCTTCTGTGCCTCATTTTGTGTCTTTTAGTAAGCTTAGTTTCGTTAACCAAAAGCACATCAGGGGCTTGGTCTTTAAGCAACTTGAATATTGCAGCTCTTCGCTCAATCCTAATCAGTAAGTTAACATTCACTGCAAGGACCTTCACGCGCGTAGCTTGTTCGGTTATCTGACGTTGAAGCTGAGCCATCTGCCCGTGGATAGAGAGCAAGATAGTTAGCATGTCGGTTCCAGGTTCCGTTGCTTTAGTCGTTGGAGCCTGAGAAGTAACCTTTGCTTGCTGTGCCGTGTTCCCCCTACCTGCCGCCATTAGGGCGTAGGTAAATTGGGGAGTAACGGCTGGTATTTGTGTTTTAACCGGTGGACGCTTAACTTCTACCTTTTGCTGCCGAGACAGATTTACTCTTTTTATGTACTGGAACTTGGGACAACCCCGATAGTTTGCGGTGTGTCCCGTATTCTTACATAAAACGACGCTCCATCCCTACCCAGAGCGCATTCCTCTGATTTGTGGTTCTTACTGCACTTGACGCATCGAGGATGCATTTCGCAGTTCGACGCGGAGTGCTCAAACCTTTGGCAGCGAACACATTGCAACATGTTACCGCTCCGTTTTACTTTTTCCTGGTGTATAATCTGGTAGTCTAGGACTTTGATACTCCTTAGACCCTCCAGTTTGCTATCGGTAGTTAGCTGAACTAGGAAGAACTGTAGTTTCTGCTTCTCCCTTTTGGCTCTGGCTGTGGTGAACGGCTTGACTCCTACGAATTTAAGTCCATAGCACTTGTTCTCTATGAGCAGCTTTAAGAGCTCCTCTAGATCAGTAGACGGTTCTAATACACTCAGCAGCAATGATTGCAGCTTTTCCCCTTCGGGGTGTAGGAAAAAAACTCCGTCGTCGTATCCTTCAATAAACTTTTAATTTTTTGGTAGCGCTCCACTGTTCGCGTGCCTATCTAAACTAAGTTTTTTAATAAAAAAAAATATTGCCTATGGGCGACTTACATAATTCAATAGTTTCCTTCAACTTCATCTTAAATGTGTTGATTGATAGTACCCGTAGCTTAGTTGATTTCTGATATTGTTGCTGTTGTTGTTGTTTCTGTTGTTTCTGCTGCTGCTGACGTTGTTGTTTTTGCTGTTTACTTTTTTGTTCTAGTTGTGCCTGTTTCTTTGTAAGCTCATGTGACGGTTTATGTATTTTTTGTTGTTGTAATACATGTCGCTGGGAGTCTTAGAGCCGTTCTTGCTGCTCCTTATTTCTCCTTGCAATTTACTTAGCTTTGCAAGCACTTTTTGTTGTAGCTGTCTGATGCTACTGGTCTGCGCTTCAACCTCATCCTCTTCATCTTCTGATTCAGAGGCTGCCAGAGATGCGAAGCTGCTACAATCTCCCATATAGTGATCTTCTTTACCATCAGACACATATGAGAATTCGTCTTGTTTGGTCTCTTGTCTCTTTGTGCTGCTGCTGCTCTTGCCTCACATGCAAAACCTCACCACGGAGGTCTGTGAACGACTGAGGAGTCTATGGATATACCACTACACCACGGCCACCTCCGTACACGTACACAGCGATTACTTTTTAGCCCGCGAGTTCCCGAGTGACTGTAATAAGCAAACATAAAAACACATACATTGACGATGCAAAATTCTTACCCATCCTCGCGGTCAATAGATACTTCGAAATAATCGTATGTAACATAGTAATAGTAAATTAGAATAAAGTTATAAGTTGCATCGCACTATCAGACTCTGTTGGTTAAGATGGCATACCATTGCGTTTTATATAGCTTTACATTATATCTTAATTGACTACAATATAAAATCGCTGTATTTTAACACCAATTTTCATTTAATTATTAAATATTGCTAGTATTATTATTATACTAATAGCTATAACAACTCATCTATGGTAATTACTGCTACAGATTTCTTGTTACGAGAGATAATCATAGAGGAATACTTTTATTGTAATAAATAGCTTTAAACGCAATGTTGTTTCAACGCAAAACACAATGCTGTGGTCGAATCACTATGGAAAATAAGGCAAAACTTCGAAAGAAGATATATTGCGACGTAAAATTCGATGATAAAACGATTTGCTATTCCTGTTTTTTATTCATCACTCTTTTAAATGAAGTAAGATATACCACCAGGATTAATTCTTAGTCCTATTCTGCTTTTCTTGTTCGTTATTGACCTACTATACTATCTCTATGTAAACATACTTCGATACATCACATAATCGTACATGTTATATTGACAATATTCAATTCTGCTCGGCTGGATCATTATTTATATATTATATATGTATATATATATATGTATATCTAACTATTGAAGTGCTAATAGACTTATGAGTTAATATATTGTATTAACATTGAATATAATAAAATTAAGAATATGAATGAACTTACAACTTATATTTAAATTAAGAAATATGGAATATATATTTGTAAATGTCGTATTTTTGACAAGAGTATAGGATCTCCAACAAATACTATATCATGAACGGTGCGTTTAGAGTTCAGATATCAGAATTTCAAACGACAAATGATGAGGTGTAACAAGGAATGAAAATTTATCATACAGTCAACCCAGAGCTTTTGCCTGTGCATGTCATCCCGTACTGACTTCCTAAACTATGTATATAAGAAAAAAAAATTAAAAAAAAACAACTAAAATAATAAAAACAAAATAATTTATTATATTATTTTATTATTTTATTTTGAAGAATCTTTCAAAAAAGAATTCCATGAAAAATTACTGAAGGCATTGCAATGTCTACCGGATAGTGATACCGATAATTTGGACGAACAAATTTCGACAAAACTAAAGTTAAAGTGTATGTGTCTCCTATTTAACTCCTACAAAAAAATAGTGATTATGTGCATAATTTGACAAGGTCTTTAAATATTACAGACTATTGCATTAAAAACATCTCAATTTGCATAAAAATTATATGCAATTTTATTGAATCGTTTGATTAAATAATCAATAAACTTAAAAGTGAAAACGGACCCGCTTTTGTTAAAAGACAAACTAAAAAGTATTGGTCTTAAGTGGATTTGTGTTAAACAAAAAAAAAATCGAACAATATACTGACACAATTTATTAAGTTTCTTTAGAGAACGGTTCTATTAAGTTGCAAGACCTAAAAAATATGTTCGATTTATCTGTCATACGCAAGTAAGTTGGGACTACCGAAAGAAGTTTAAAGGCAAGCTTACTCAATGCCACAATTGTCAGATGTTTGGACATGGAGAAAAACATTGGCATGTCAAAACGTTCTGTGCTAATTGTGCTGGTTCTCACATAATGGCTGAGTGTAAAAACGCTTCGCCGTCCAAATAAGCAAACGGTAATGAATTTCATAAATCCACCGACGCATCATGTATGAGCTGAATAAAATATTTGGAGCTCAAGGAGAGGTTTGCAAAACAAAAAAAAAAAAAAACAAAATCTAAACGGGTGTATGTCCCTTTGTCTTCTCACATTAAGCAGCTCTGTATTTCCATTGTCTCTTTGGTAGACTTTCCATCACTGCTGCAGTGACGTCCGCTGATTCCCATCTCCCATAACGTTCCAAATGTAAGCAGCAATGTTTCTAACACTGCTACCATCATCCCAAGCATATTAGTATTTCCAACATATTGTTTACAGCTGAAGAATTAAACTCATTAGCAATGGAATTAATAACAAATTTATCTACTTGTAAAACTAAATTTGAACAATTTAATGCTATCACACATTTAGCTACTAAGTTTTTATGCCATGAACTTAAATAATAACATAGACAAACATTTAAATATTATAACATGGAATGCAAGGGGTATTGCCACAAAACTTCAGAATTCATTAATTTTTTGAATACAAAAAACATAAACATTGCTCTGGTAACAGAAACCTAGCTTAACCAGGATTTACAACTATCCACACTCGTTTTTAAATGCTACCGATGTGATAGAGTCGGAAGAGTTGATCTTCGTATATTGTGTTCAATTAATGCAGAATTTATAATTGGTGGATACCTTAATTCAAAACATAGAGATTGGGGTTGCTTAAGAGCTAATGTCTGGGGAAACATTTTGTTTAATTTGCGTCTTTCTGTAAATATATCAGTGCTATTTCCTTCTAGCCCGATCCACTTTCCTGGTTCTAATCGTTGTCCTTCCTTAATTTTTTTTATCGAATGTTAAGTAGACCCTTTTCAATAAGTGATTTAAGTTCGGATCATAACCCAGTTTTTTTGTCGACTTCTAGAGTGGAAAAGGTGCAATATGCACTCGATTTAAAAAATGACAATTGGTTTTTTTTTTTCGGCCTGTAAAATAACCAAATAAGCTTAACCAACAGTACATGTTCAGGCGATGTTGATTCTGTTGTCACTCGATTTACTGAGCAAATGCTTAGCGCTGTTGCCAGAAGTGTTTCCAAAGTGCGTAAAAAAGTTTTTCTTGTTAAGTTACCTTCCTATATTCATCAAGATTAGAAATGCTTACCGAAGGCACTGGCAAGGATTTTTGAACATCGCAACAGATCAGAACAATACATTTTTCATGGACGTAGAAAAATCAAATGCACTTTCTGCAAGCTTTGCTAAGAACCACGAGATCTCAACAAATTTAAGAGATTCCGCAACCATGCACTCAGTTAACAGTACTATTCAAAGATTTTTAACTAACAATACCAGTCTATCATCGCTGAGTGCTTTTTTTTACTTTGGAAGATACTGAATTCATGGTCAATGATTTTCAACTTCGAAAAGCTGGAAGTATTGACTTAATAAAAAACATATACCCTAGGCAAATGCCTAGATCTGGTCTTGCGCGCTTAACTTTTATTATAAATGCTTGCATAAAATAGAAATACTTCCCAGATGCATTGAAAATTGCAAAAGTAGTACCCATAATTTAAGCTGGTAAGCCTTCTGAAAGGACTAAAAGATATAGACCAATAAATTTACTAAGCAACCTCAGTAAAATTTTCGAAAGAGTTTTAAAGTTAAAAATTACAAAGCACATTACTTACAACAGAATTTTTCCTAACGAATAGTTCGGTTTTAGGCACTCATCACATCACATCTCATCAAGTACTTAGGGTTTGCAACCACGTGAAATCTAACCGTGAATTAGGCAAATCAACGGGGATGATATTTCTTGATATCCAGAAAACTTTTGACTTGTTCTGGCACGACGGACTTATATTTAAAATGATTAATTACAACTTCTCTCCGCATACCTGTAAAGTTTTTTATTGTTTCCTGTCAAATCGCTGTTTTAAAGTGCATGTTAATAGTGATGCTTCTAATGTAGTCTGCTTTCATTTCGGGGTTCCCCAAGGTCCAGTCATTGGGCCTATCTTCTACAACCTACACATATCTGATTTTCCCTCTTTTCCCAGTTATGAAACAGCCATTTTTGCCGATGATACTACCATATTATCTTCCCATGAGTTTGCTCTCGACATTGAGAACAATCTAAACGCTGCGATAAGTATGTATAATTAAAACGCATTTCCAAAAGTGGAAAATTAACTTAATCACACGCTATCTTTTTGTTAAGTACCTAGGAATGTATTTGGACACCAAGCTGACATTTGAAGCCCATGTTTCAAATACGCTTTAAAAAATTGAGATAGCAATCAGAATGTTATACCCCTTTTAAATCGCAAGTCGCATCTATCAAACGCTAACAAAATAATTATTTTTAAACTAACTTTCCAGACTATTCTCCTGTATGGTTGCCAAGTGTGGACGAATCATGCAAAATGTCATATTAAGAAATTACAGATTTCACAAAACAAAGTCCTTAAAATTATGCCTAATTTACCGTGGCATTATTCAACTTTGGATATTCATGTTAGGGCGAATGTTGAGTTTATCTCTGAAAGAATTCAAAAATTAACTAAACGTTTTTGGACTCGCTGTGATTTAGTTGATAACCCCTTAGTAAGTAATTCAAATGTTAATAATTTTCAACACAGTTTTTGGACTCGCTGTGATTTAGTTGATAACCCCTTAGTAAGTAATTCAAATGTTAATAATTTTCAACACAGTTCTTAGTCATATGTATTAAGAATGTTTTTTGTATTATGTATTTATACGTTTTATTTTTTTCCCACTTTACTTATTTATTTGTTTATTTAATTATTTATTTATTAACACTATTTATTTATTTATTTATTGTATTAGTATATTTATTTGTTTATATTTACGTATGTTATATATTTATTAACTTTTTGTTAATGTTTTTTTTTTTTTCCTACATATCGTTTCCATTTTTTTATTTGTTCCTAGATTATTTAAGTAATTTAACGTATTTATTTGATTGTACATATTATGTACAGGATTTTACAATAATGACTTGACAAATCTTTTTTTAAATAAAAGACAAACCATTTGAGATATTTCAAAAACTTTACTATTGGCTTGAAGTACAATCAAAACATTTATAAATGGAACTCGACTTCGTTCATATGGCCACCGCGGACACGTTTGCAGCGGTCGATTCGTTGTACCCAATTTTCAACGACTCTGTCACATTATTCGGCCGAAACGGCCGCTATTTCGCGTTCAATGTTGGCTCTAAACTCTTCCAACGTCGTCAACGTGTTGGCATAAACCAATGACTTAACGTAGCCCCACAGAAGACAGTCAAGCCGCTACGAACGAGGCGGCCAATCAACTGGCCCATGTCTTGAGATAACACGCTCACCATCTTACTCTTCAATTAATCGATTGTAGTGTGTGCTGTGTGGCTTGTGGTACCATCCTGTTGAAACCACATGTCGACCAAGTCTATATCTTCTAATTTGGGCCAAAAAAAATTGGTGATCATGGCGCGATAGCGCTGACCATTATTCACAGTAACGTGACGATCGTTATCGTCGACGAAAAAATATGGCCCAATAACGCCGCCGACATGCAAACCGCACCAAACAGTTATTTTTTGTGGATGAAGTGGTGATTCATGAAGAACATGTGGGTTTTCACCCGACCAATAACGCATATTTTGCTTATTGACGAACCTATTGAGCCAAAAATGAGCTTCGTCACTGAAGATGATTTTGCAATGAAATTCATCATCTTGGCGCATCTTCTCCAGAACCCAATCGGAGAATCTACGTCGCTTCAATTCTTAAGTCAGCTTGATCTTGTGTGGGTGTAAACCAAGATCCTAACGCAAAATACGCCATAACGTGGTCTGAGCGATGCCCAATTCTTGAGAGCGCCTTGGAATTGACTGATTTGGATCGTTTGCTACGGACGTCTGAACGGCAGCGATATTTTCGACACTTCGACCAACCCGTTGTCTCACTAACACGACAACATCACACAACGAATATGTAGACTCAAATTTGTGCACTAAACTTGTTGCGGAGCTGCGGCGTTCTGCAGCTCCTCACTTGAGTACAACATACTAAAGAAATCTGAATGTAGTGCTGTTGAATATCTCCTACTTATAGTTAGTGACTGCAACTCAAAATGTCTGATTGGTGTTGCGTATAATCCAAACCAATGTCACTCTCCAGAGCTACTGTTTTCGGCATTCATTGAGTTCACTGCTCTATATGACGATACTATTATATGTGGCGATGTCAACGCCGACCTTATTCGCCTAAATCGGGCTGAATATTGTTAACTCTCATTCTACCCGATCCGCTCCAGGGGTTCTTCCTAGTCTACTCGACGTTATCATGGTTTCAAATCGGTCAAACTTGCTACTTGACTTATCTCGTTCTTCTAAACCATCATCTTTTCAATTAAGAGACTTTTCCCCTATCGACAAGAACATGTTACAACTAAATGCTAGTCTTCTCCCTTAGAATTATTGCTATTATGCCTCGAATGTCAATAAAAAATGGACCAATTGCAAGCATGTTCCTCTAAAAACAGTTGCTATTAAAAATACAAAGTGCCCGTTTCACAACTGAGGTTCATAATGCCATGAAAGTTCGTAACAAGTTGTACGTTAGATGGAAGCTTAGGCCCTCAAGTCTTAATTGGGAGTTTTTTTTGTCGTGCTCCCAAGCACTCCTCTTTTGTGACTGAAGAGCGAAAAAAAGCTATTTTCTATCTGAGAACTGATCAAACCTCTAAGAAGCTGTGGAGCAATCTACGATCCATTGATGTAGGAAAAAACGCTGTTGTCGACAGCGTTCCGAAAAACGACTTTAGCACGGCGTTTCTTTCGAGCTCTCCAAATTGTCCGTGCTTTACTCTAGATAGCCAACTGTTTTTTAGCTCTGAATTTAACTTTGAAGTCGTCTCGGAAGTTGATGTGGCAAATACCATTCGCTCTCTTAAGTCCAATGCTATAGGTGAGGATGGTGTACCCATTTATATAGATGATATTACCGCATATCATAATCTCTCTTACACACATAATCAATTTTTGCATGACGTTCTCTACCTTCCCTGATAGTTGGAAGTTGGCTAAGGTTATTCCGAAAAAACCACAGCCATCTGCAGCTTCTGACTTTCGCACAATAATTATTTTGCCTTGTTTGTCCAAATTCTTGGAGAAAATTCTCGCTCGCCAAATTTCAAACTACCTAAACCAACACTGCTTGCTATCCCCTGTACAGTCTGATGTGCTCGAAACATCATAGCTGTTCGATAGCTATGATTAAAATTCTCGACGATATAAGGGTCAAATATGATGCAGGCGAAAGGCCTTTGACAGCGTGGATCACAAAGTACTATGTCACAAGTTAAGACTATATTTTGGTTTTAGAGCAAGATTTGTGGGCCTGATAAGTAACTATTTAAAAAATCGCTTTCAAATGGTTGTTATTGAGGGGAAAAAATCACAGTTTAAAATCTTAATGGCAGGAGTACCGAAGGGATCAATTTTAGGACTAATACTTTTCTGTATTTTTATTAATGACCTACCCAAAGTATGGCTGAATGTAAACACTCATATCTGCGCTGATGATGCTCAGATATACTTGTCACGACCGATTGGGCTCATTGAATAAATGAGCAATATACAACTGTTCACTATCTGCAATGGTCTCAATCTGAATCCTAACAAATCCCAGCTTATTCTTATTTCGAAGAAGCATTACGATACATATCTGCTGCCGCCAATAAGCTACTCAAATTTGTGGATGCTGTCACAAATCTCGGCTTCAAATTAACAAACTATGTTATTGGACGAATCTATGCTGGGCTACGTAAACTTCAGATGTCTTCTAATTTTACTCCGGTTGAAACTAAGCTAAGGTTATTAAAAACGTTATTTATGCCTATAATTGATTATGCCACTGTTGTTTACTGCAAGCTCGACTCCCTTTCTCAGCACAAGTTGCTGTGGCGTTTAATGATATGGTTAGGTACGTGTATTGTCTCCGTCGGTATGAACACATTTCACACTGTCACAATCTGGTTCTTTGTTGTTTGCTTTAACAGTTCCAAAAAATTCAATGTCTTGTTTTCATGCACAAGGTCATAAACAGCAGATCCCCCAAGTATCTTTTTGATAAACTTCAATTTGTTCAGTCCTCCAGAACATCTAATATTATAACGCCCTCTTTCAACTATTTGAACTCGTCGCGTCTCTTCTTTGTGTATGTCACCAGACTCTGGAACCAACTTTCGACAACAACAAAGCAAACAATTGAAGCTTTTAAATTCAAAAGTGCCGTATTGGTAGACACTTTATAAGCAGCACATAACTACTCTCTTTAAAGTTTTCTATCTTTTATCCCTTATCTCTATTCTGCACTATTCTTTAAATCTTTTCACTATTCCTTTCCCAACAACCCTTCTTCTTTCATTTTTATTTTTAAGTAATTATCACTAATGTTTATATTAAATTTAGTTAATTAATACTTAATATTGTAATACATCTGCTACTTTATATGCTATAAAAGACTAGGCCTTATTTGTACAATGTTTTTTATAATAAATTGAAATTGAATGTCCAGTGCTAAAGGAATTCCGTCTAAGATTCTTCTGCGCAAACGTATTGGAGCTAGACCAAGTGATCAGGATTCTGAATGGAGAATATGGATGGGACGTGTTGTTTAAATACACCATTAAGGCACTATGTTATAGAAAACAAATTATTCTTCAATACTGGCCGCTACACTACGGCGGCTACTTTTTCTTCATTTCGCATCAATCTCTGTCTGGATGGTGGCTCAAATGTACTCACGCTTTAACTTTTCCAACGACCTCACGTTGCGTATTTACAACTGAGACAGAGCTCAGCATGAGCTGGCAAACCTTACTGAATATTTTGGCAGCTGCTAAAACATAACAATTGAAAAAAAACTATCATTGCTATCTGGTCACCCGTTAGCTATACCTGTATACTTAACTAGACGTCTCACCTGAGTTCTTCTCACAATCATTGGATATATGATGCTAAAGACTTCTCACCACAACAAGGCAGCCAAAAAAAATTAGGGGGATAGTATTGGGTCTATAACTTCGTGCGGTTTGTTAAGAGATGGCGTAACTTGTATTATTCCATTGGAACATGTGTTGGAAAGCTACTGTCATTGTACGTCATTTCAGTATATGTCATTCATTTGAAGCGTAAACAACAATAATTTTTTTTTCACTCAAATATGTCGAACTTTGTGCCTGAAAAAGTATTTTTGCGGGGAGTTCTTCTTCATTACTTTAATATGAAAAAAACTGCCGCCGAAAGTCATCGTATTTTGGTGGAAGTTTATGGTGAACATGCTTTAGCTGAGCGAACGTGCCAAAAGTTATTTGCACGATTTAAAAGTGGTGATTTTGGTTTAAAAGACGATGAACGTCCTGGGCAGCAAAAAAAGTTTGAAGATGAAGAACTGGAAGCATTACTCTATGAAGATTGTTGCTATACACAAGAAGAGCTCGCAAAATCTTTGGGTGTAACTCAAGCAGCCATTTCAAAACGTATAAAAGCAGCTGGATATATTCAAAAGCAAAGAAATTGGGTTCCACATGAACTCAAGCCGAGAGACGTCGAAAGGCGGTTTTGCATGTCCGAAATGCTGCTGGAACGCCACAAAAGGAAGTCATTTTTGCATCGGATTGTTATTGGTGATGAAAAATGGATCCATTAGGACAACTCTAAGCACAAAAAATCATATGTGAAACCTGGCCAACCAGCCAAATCAACGTGAAAGCCGAATATCCGAAGGTAATGCTCTGTATTTGGTGGGATCAGATGTGCTGTATTATGAACTGCTAAAATCGGGTGAAACCATCAATGGACAACGCAACCGAACACAATTAATCCGTTTGAAAAGAGCAGTAGCCCAAAAACGCCCGGAATATGCGACCAGACACGAGGCAAGAATTTTTCATCGTGACAACGCTCGGCCCCACGTTGCTATTCCGGTTAAGAACTATTTGGAAAACAATGGATGGGAGGTCTTACCCAACCCGCCTTATAGCCCAGACCTTGCCCTTTGTTCCGCTCGATGCAGAACGCCCTCATTGAAATACGGTTCAAATCAGAGCAGAATATCAAAAATTGGCTTGATTCATTCTTGGCTGCCAAGAATGGGATGGGATGCAATTACCAGAAAGATGGGAAAAAGTCATAGCTTCAGATGGGCAATACTTTGAATAATACTATTGTACATGTTTTTCTTAAATAAACGTTCAAATTTTGAAAAAAAACCGCACGAATTAAATTACATACCCAATATATATCATGTTAACTGAAATAACTGTTTTACTAGGTTTCTAAAACAAAACTTTCCTGGTATCAATTCGTGTTTCGATCGATATCGCATTTTACAGCTTATGGTACGATACATGGAATCATAAAACACGAGTACAATTTCGAGTTCTACCGCAGTAAGTATCTAACTGGTACATAATAATTATACTCGTACGAGTATATTAAACAAACAGTTATACAAATTATGCAAAGTATATTAAACAATAAATTATTCCAAAATTAAAAATTTTGGAAATTGTATTGTAGGTACACATAATAAAATTTAAAATAATGTCACCTAAATGTGGCTGTGCACACTCGCGTAACTTTTCTAATCAAGCACTGCGCGAGACCTAGCTTTGACAATGGTGGCTATTTCTTAGCGAATTTTATAGATAAATAATTAATTAGTGAATAGTAATGAATTTGTATATAAATATGCGATAGGCGCATGTTTTTATTAATGTATAGGCAAATTTTATATTCTTTAATTTTCCAACCATTTTCATTAAAAGTAGAATATATATTTATAACGAGGTACATATCATATGTATGTATGTACAAACACACAAAAAATATATGTATATCGAAACACATATTTTATATCTGAATTTGCACACATATCTTTATATCCTTTTGTACGTTCATACATTCATATATATCATACATTATCAAGGGAACACAATTGTAAATATGGAATACGAGCACCTTAGTGTGTACCTGGGTGCTGTGTATGTGAATATGGTGCACATCCCATTTGATTTTACGTTCCACTAGATCTGGTTTAGCAAGTTTTCCACCAAGTCAACCGAACCTGGCTGAGACGTTGTACTGCACAAGTTCACTATACCATAAACTGTCACAGCAGGTGATTAGACTTTAAGCAGACATAAGAAGAAGGAGATAAGTGAGGGACAAATGCTCCAACTTGGTATACAGTATACAAGTTATAATGAAATAAAATTTTGTAAGAATATTTCTATGGAATAAAAGAAAATTCGGACCAATCTCTTCCTAGCGTATTAAAGCTTCAGTATAAGATGGTACATAACAGCAAAACACCTAATAAGAATAATGAAGCAAATCTTGAAGATTTGTGTTCATTAAACCTTGCAAATGAGAGCCACATACAGGCGTTTGCATATACATATTACAAACTCTTGTATGGTAACTAGATGTATGCTTACAAAGTCAACTACATTGGAATGTTTGTAATTCTTACCAGGAAAACAAAATTATTCGATCCCCATCCTTGTAATTTAGAGTTGGTAAGGATGAATACTGTATGGTATACTGATATGAACAATTGAACGTAAAATAATAAAAATATTCAAACAAACAAACCAATGCATGGACGTATGTATGTATGCATATATGCGCTTGGATAAAAGCATACCCATCTTCGAATTTGACATTTTTTTTTACTAATATGGTGTGGTAGATACATACATGACTATTTATCTGGGGCGACGGACAACATATTTGTTTTCTACCATTGGGTTGTACCAATTGTGTTCTTTTGAAAAGAGGACTGTATTCCGGGGTGCTGTCATGACCACGATATTGTATTTCATATTTTACGACTTTGTATCTGACAGACGTTTGTATTACATTGTTAAGCAAATAATTGAAAGTTTATGTCGAGTTGTTTGCAACTGTTTTTGATATTTGTAATTAGGTCACAGAGCACGAAAAGTTTGTTTTAATTTTATTTATGGAAAAGGAAAGAAAGATGAATTTTATATTGTATGTGCATTGTATGAATTGTATGTGCATTTATCTGTTTATTTATTTTATTATTTTTTTTAATTACTTGTTTCTTTCGAAATGAACCGTTACCGTTAATGGCCTCTGGTAAAGAGCATTGTTAACTGACTTTCTGTGGTCAAAGCTCGACAACATCAATATATCCGTGCTGCAATTCCAACGGGATGGCGCTACATTCCATACAAGCGATGCAACGTTCAAAGTTGTCAAGGAGAAATTTGGCGACTTAGTCATCTACGTCGCGGTCATGCGATTCGACACCACTCGATTATTTTTTTTGGGGTTACGTCAAGTCTTTAGTCTATGTTAAGAAGTCAACCACTTTGGACGAACTCGAGGCTCGTTTAAAGCACTGCCAGAGAAGCCAAAGCGGTCATTTGAATGATGTACTATTTCACACATAATGGCATGAACGTAGCTTCAAAATAGAGCTAGAAACAATTTTATATCAAACACCGTTTTTTTTTTTTTTTTTTTTTTTTTTTGTTTTTCGTTCTTATAAAGTTGTCCTTTAGATGTGAGTTAATAAGGTATGCTACTTATATCATTGTTGAATCCTATTTGTATGGTTATACAAATTTCATGTTTTTTCGCTAGGATCCTACCTGTTGTCTCTTAACTTCCAGCGAAACTTTTTGGCTTTATTTTTTCGAGAACCAGAGTTACTACTAATATATTGATGTAAGATGGTTGCTAATAAGGACAACATTATCACGCTAGTGCCCATCAGTGCCCATAACATTGTTGAATATTGCGAATAGTTCTTGATATTTTTTAGCATTCATAAGAAATATGAAAGTAATCAAAATTCCATAATTTAATGTATGAATATTTTTTTACCTTATGTTGATCAAGCACATATTGGAATATATGGTCTCTGTTTAAATTTGAGGAATAAAATTTCATTTTTGTCTGCTGTAGAAAGTGTAGGCTTAAAATGTTGGGATTTACTATCGACTTAAAAGAGTTTTGGTATTGTCAGTGTATGATAAGATAAGAAGAGATTAAAGCTTTGGCCAATTAAAAATCCTTAACTGGCGCCCGAGCAGGGACCGGCTCTTAAAACGCTCCCTTGTCTTCTTGGTGAGAAAAGCAAACATCCTTAACCAGACAAGTCTCGATATACTCTTTCGGGTGTGTGTGTGTTTCGGTTAACACAATGATAATTTCAAGTTGCTCTGTTACGTACTTTGCACCCGTGGGAACACGTTGGAGATCACAAAAAAACTTAAGAATACGTGTGAGCCCATTGTACCTCAGTAGGTCACTTAAGCGGACAAACATGATCCTTCTAGAAAGGTTCTATCACACATCCAAAACCGAACACGATGTTACCATGCTGACCGCCGACGATGGATGGTTTCAAGTCCGATATTCACAAAATAAATTCTGGTGTGTCCCAGGGCTCCGTTTCAATGCTTCCAAAACTCAATACTGTCTGCTGTCACTAAAGCGAAATCCAACCACTCAACCATTATCCATGGATGGAAATTGCATAGACGAAACCGCAAAACTTTCCACTCTCGGTACGTGCGTCCGTGACAACCTACTTTGGAATGACCACATATTCGATGTTTAATACATTTAAGATCAACGTACATCGTTATTTCTCTTTTCTATCTCCCTGATTTTTCTTCGCCCGCGCTGTATTTAAACATTTTAAGGGTACTCAAACCCCTTGAGCACGCGCTCATTATATATATAAATAAGCTCATACACATAATGTTGTGTAGTAAGTTTAAATAGAAATCGAAAAAAAAACTATTAAATAAAACAAAAAAGCAAAATTAAATACAAAAGCTAAGACCATTTGAGAACTAAACAGTGGTGATACAGTAATACCATACTGCCACGAATAGCAACTAAGTGCATCCAGAAAATTATTAAAATAGTAAAAAAAGGATTTGTGTGTACGAGAATAGTGCACGATCTGTGCGTTTGTAATAGAAATACAAAGCGCATTTAGAAAATAATAAAATAGTAAAGAAGCATCTGTTTGTATGAGATTAGTCCGAAACTTGTGCGTTTGCAATAAAAATATTGTACAAAATTCTATAGATAGGTGCTCGACAAGTGCGTAATAGCATTATTTTGTAAGGCGGGAATTGTGCCATATTGTGCGAGCATTTTTAAGATAAAAAAGAAGAATCGGTAAGAAATCGTACATTAAAAGGTGTAAGAAAATAAATAAAAAATAAATAAATCCGAGGTTTAGTGAGTTCAGAAAGAAAGATCATATTATAGGTCAGCTAAAAGGATTCAAAATTCGTCTTTAGCAACTCGAAGTCAGGGCTATAGCAAAAAATACTTGCACGGCATGCAACCCGTTTCGTTATATGGCTCGAAAACTGAGGCAGACCTTTGAAATATAAATAGGTCGCCTGACTGTGTAAAAGAACTACAAGTGTTTGATGGGAATCTAACACAACGCTTGTCCCTGCATTCTGCAGACAAACGTGATATAATAAAGCTGAAACACCAGCTAAATCAGTTGGTACAGAGAGGCTCGTGGCTTGATGAGTTTTACGCTACTGTTAAACATCAGACATCAGTCTGAATATAAACAAGGTAAAAACCGAATCGTACTCTAAAGAAACGGTAACAGATTTAGTAGAAACATACCACAATCACGCTTTAGATGTCTATATATGTGACTTAAATGGAGGTCTATCAAGAATGCTGATCATCCAAAAGCCCAAAACTCTTCCCAAAGCCTATACGACATGCTTAGAAATTCAAAACTATAATTTCAGAAATCACACTATCCATATCCCACTTACATCTTATACTCTCCCTGTCAACCAATCATTTAACAGCCCCCACTCTATAGGCATCGGAAGTACAATCATAGGTTCGATACATTTCATCATTTTTCCGCGACCATTTGCACCCAAACCCCAAGGGAAGATGGATGTGAACAAGTCAATGCAAACTCAACAGGTTGAGGAGATAATGCTTCGAAGAGGGGCGCCCAGTTTGACAGGATGCCGCGAAAACAGCAGAGGCTTTTCCACATGGTTCTATCAAAGGAAGAGACGTCTCAGATGTATACCAAAAAACAGCAATGGAATAGGTGAAAGATAAATTAAATTTTATAAAAGACGGAAACTAGTTACTAGTACGTTACTAGTGAGGAAAAAAAGGAGTTCCTGGTAGATACCGGGATAAATAAGAATTTCGTAAGTCCATCTGCAGTCCAAAAACGTATTTGTCTACCTAAATCCAGGTGAAAAGGTGAATGAGGCGTTCTTTAGAAAAGTAGGTAATAATTATATCATAGTATTTTTATTTATATTATATTTATATTATATTTATTTTATATTTTTATTCTAACAATGACCCCTGGTGTTGACAAAGAAATTAGCATACTTTTAAGGGAAGGTATTATTCAACCATCCTTACAATTCCCCCATTTTGTTTGTCCCTAAGAAGCCGAGAGCCTGTGCGGAGAAACAATATCGAATGGTCGTTGACTTTAAGCGCCTTAACTCGGTTACTATCGCTGATGCCTATCCTATCGCAGACAGTAACATCACCATAGCGAGCTTGGGGAAGGCGAATTATTACACCACTCTAGATCTTACCTTAGGATTTTCCAAAACCCAAAGAAATCCTCAGACATACCGAAAACAAATTTTTCTACCATGAATGGAAAACATGAGTTCTTAAAACTGCCATTTGCCAAATATACGTCCGCCATATTTCAAAGGATGATTGATGACGTATTAAAGTAATACATTGGCAAAAATTTCTATGTTTACATAGTCGCCATCATGATATTTGGTAACAGCGTAGGAGAACTTCTCGAAAATATCGAGATCATAATTTCCACCATACTTGAAGGTGTATCCGGAGAAAACTCAGTTTATGCAGACTTCAGTTGAATTTTAAGTCATATCTGCCTGATCCGAAAAAAAGTTCCATTTTTGGGCTTAAGTCCTATTATCGCAAGTTTATGCGACATGCTAAGCCCCTGACCAATCTCACTAAAGGTTAAAAAGCGCAAGTTAAAACAAGTCTATGGAAGCGAGTTCCGTTAAAATTAAATAAAGAAGCACTTCAAGTATTCAATAAACTGAAAATACTGCTGCTCGGAGGTCCTGGTATTTCCGGATTTTGAAAAGACCTTTAACTTAACCACTGACGCATCAAATTATAGTAAGAAAAAGGAGCAGTATTATCACAAGGAGATTTTGGGAGCGATAATCCTTTTGCTTATATTTCACGTTCTTTTAACAAGAACGAAGAGAACTATCCTAGGAACGAGAAAGAAATGTTGGCAACAGTCTGGGCATTGGATAACTTTCGTTCGTATGTATATGGAGCAAGAAAACTACGTATTTTCACAGAAAGGGTGGAACATGGCTCAGCAACGCAAACACCAAGCGAATTTGATCAGTCGACGGAAACTGTGAGTAGAACCATATCCGGGGTTCTCCAGGCCCTGTTGTTGCTTTGTAATGTGTAGATAAAACCAATCGGATGAAACCCTTTGTTAAATATAAAATTCGTATAACGCAAAGTATAGTGGAGGATATCAAGAACGAGGACCGCATGTGGAACCTCATAAGCAAGGAACACAGAGGAGCTTACAGAAATCTCAGAGAAAATAATGAAATAATTCACATTAGGAACAAATCCTCGCTTCATTTACGAAACAATGTCATTAAAATTTTACATTATTTCTCAGTATCAAAAATCCTGGAGACGGACAATGAGAGGAGCTTCCTGAGTCCAATAGTACTGAATTATAGACGGAAATTAAACATTCAACTCTATCTAGCACCAGTTCATTGCAGTGAAGTAAATGCTCAGGTAGAAAGATTCCACTCAACAGTTCTTGAAATGATAACCGCGCGCATATTATTATCATACAATTTATGCACATTTTTACATAACTTTAACATGAGTATGTATAGTAAAATTTAATTAATAATATGAAAACAGAAAAACAGTAAATATATTTTGCAGAAATATTTTACATACAAGTTTATACATAAATATAGATATCTATACAAAGTCAAAATAAGAGAGGATCGAGGACCTTTAACCAAAAAATTAATTGTTAAAATGAAATTATAAAGTATTATAATTGATAAGTCTAAATTAGCCACAATTGTAAGTTATTTTGTAATCTAGGAATTTAAGCTTAAATTAATATCAAATAAAACTATTGCCTATGTTAAGCATACCTTTCCTATACTCTTCACATGATTTTACAATGTATTACAGATTCCCGCAAAACGATCAATTGGATAGGTTCGGCATTGCAATAAATAACGGAAAATCCTGATGCACTTGATTGGGACAAAATAAGAATACCTTTTCAAGCCTTGCTAGTACATCCCTACAGACTCTACATCTAGTTCTCATTAATATTACCTCAACAGGGCAAAAAATTGACATATGATATGTCAATACTGTTAGTCTTAATTACATTCGTCGCCTTGTAAGTTAAAATAGTAGATACTACTACCTTTGGTACTAATTGCTGGATTCGTCGTTTGGCGTAAGATCATTAAAAGGATCAAGATACCGCCTATTGAACTTCTGAACAAAATGGCGGATCCACAACGTAACTAATTTCACGGTTTAAAACTGTTTTTAGATTTACAGGACGAAGATGTTTAAAGGAGAAGGAGCTATCACGACATACATTGTATCAGAGTGTCACAAAACAAAGCTGAACTTTGCTTAGTCATAAGCTTTCCACGAATCTCGAGCCGACCATAATGTTGTGTCTGTACACGTTCATCCATTGAATACCTTGCTGACTTAGCGGGTCATGCATTGTTAATGCATATATTGAAATTGAAAAAAAAACTTGTGGCAAGGGAAATTACATTAGGAAAGATTTAGTTCTAATTAAAGTTTAGCGGCGAACGGCATCAAATAAACTTATTTAAACTATTGAACCTAGTGTTTTCTTGGTACGAACAAGTTGGGGCGACTAATGTGAGTCAACGTTCGTTTTTTTTTTTTTTTATTTAAAAGCATTAAAAATCCTTAAGTGGCACTTAGATACCTAAGTCACTTGTTGTCTTCCTATTGTAAGCAATTTAATAAATAACTGAAATAAAGTAAATGATATTAAGATCTAATGACTCTACCCGAAGTCTGTATGCGTAATGGGCTTCCCACGTCTGAAGATTATAGGTAAGGTAAAAGAATAGTCAGCTTTATGCCACGCATAGCAGCACCACATGTATGAAAGAGACTAGTACAAAATTACGGCATCTTGAAAATGAACGTAAACTGTGCTAAACTTTTCAATAGGTATTAAGCTTCAAACTAACAGTTAAATTGAGCTGCTAAGCTTCATTTATTTTTATCTCTTAGTACAGTTTGACATTTCTTTGTGGAAAGATTGACGCCACAGAAAGGATTTCGAATTGTTTAAATTTATTTCCAAAAGCGAAGCTCTTTCGCGAAACCTATTTTACAGTAGACATCGCCGGCCATGTGAAGGCTTTTTATCAAATTGTTGAAAAATGTTGCACCGAATCAATGCTATTGCGTACTCACAGAACAACAAGAATGAGAACAGTGAATTAGGAAGGAAGGTTGTAGAATCTTGTGTTGAAGAACGTCTAGAAAAAATCATTAATCGCGATAGATTAATGGCAATAAAACCGATGACGGAATATAGACCCTAAGTATGGGTATAAAACGGGGACCTCGGATTCAAATGGCTCGTAATTTTTTTAATGTGAGCTTTTTTGTTGCACTGTATACAGGCAAGGGCGATAAAAGAAATTCAAACTACTACCGATCGATGAAAGGAACACATCGCGAAGTTTTGAAAGATCTACATACATACCATTTTCATTGGTTTAAATAAGCAATATAGCTGCCAGACCTCTTATTTGGACTGCGATAGATTCTCACAATGTACCCGAGGCGATCTTTATAACGACGTCAAAACGAAAGTTAAATGCACAGCAAGAATAACCGGAGAATAAAAAAAAGTTGAAGTACAGTTGCAGTTCTTTAATGTCATGTAAAATCTTTCATTGAAGTAGGGCAATTACGAGTCCGGAACGACTTCACTTCTCTCCCCCTGTACTAAAAAAATCAAAACGATGGTGTTTAGGAGAACACCAATTTAGGAGAAAAAGTGAATTTTATTTTAAAAATATTCTTCTTACTCGTATATGCTAATTTACAAAATTAATACCGTGGGTACGAAAATGGGATTAGGTGTAGGAGTTGGAATTATCATGTTGTTTGTCTGATCGTGACGTCCGCATGACACCTTGACATCTTGCATAAAAGCATCATTACATTAGAGTCGTCATAGGAACTGTTTATTTATTATTGTTTTTATTTAAGAACTTAACATTTGAGTGGATATGAAATACACTTATAATGCCTCAGCATTTAATGGAGACACTTAATTTAGTGTAAGTTGGCTTGTCAACTATATTAGTCAACTATATTACTCATCTTCCTTGACTTTCGTTAACTTAAAAAGTTAACGTTTCGGGAGGGGTTGGGATTCTAACACCGCATCTTACGATTTAGAAACCAGTTTACTTCCAATTAAACCACGGCCACCCACGAGTGTCTTATGTTACGCACATCTTGCAAAACTTCGGAATGTATCTATGTCTACCATTCACGCGTATAACGTTCGGGTTATCAGTGGGCTAGATTACGGGAATAGTGATGGAATATGAGTTTATCTTTATAACTTATGCGAGCTCAAGGGATTAAAGTCTCCTTAAAATGCTTATACACAACGCGGGCGAAGGAAGCTCAGGGAGGATAGAAAGAGAGATACTGATCAACGTTAATTTAAATGTTTGGTTAAAATTACTAGGAAATAAAGAGCTAGGAAGGACATTCCATAAGCGAGTTGTATGGCTGAGGAACGAATCACGATTTCTAGAGTATGTCCATTCAAAGCGAAACGAGTGTTACGGTTAAAAGTTTGAAGGGACGGAATTCTACTGGCGATTTCTATGGAGTGAGACACGAAACATTGCGTCGGTGTTCGAGGGTGTCCAATGTCTGAGTGACATTTGTACCGTCTATGGATTTTCTCGCACGGTTTTAATCCTATCTATCAGGTACAGAGATGTTTTAGAAGCACCTGACCAGATGTGGGCATTATACTCCAATTACGGACGGATAAATGACATCTATATTTAGACCAGATCAGAGGAAATAAGGTATTTCTTTCATCGCTTGAGCAATCCTAAACATTTTGCAGCTTTTTTAATGACGTAAATGCGGTCATTTCAACGTAAGTTGTCATTGACACGCATACCGAGAATTGAATGTTTTTCGGTTTCGACAATGCAAGTGCCATTCATGGATAATCACTAGATTTATAAATTTCGCTTTAATGACAGCATTGGGTTTTGGAAGCATAAAAGACTACTCTGTTAGGGGTTGCTCTATAATTTATGCTGTAAACATCAGAATTCAATGAACTTAACATACGCTACCGTTCCCGTTTTACAGCCAAAGAGCAGGGACGAGAGCCAAAGAACAAATATAAAAAGCAGAGAGTACTATCGTCAGCAAAGGAATATACTGGATTAAAATGATGAAGATTAAAAACACTGTCGGTGACAGAACGGGTTCTCGGAGCACACTAGCGTTTATTTTATGAATATCAGACGACTTGAATTGTACGTTCCGATCGATCCTAAATGCACGGATTTTCAACAAAACAATATGATGCCAAACTCTGTCATATGCATTAGAATTATCCAGTGCAACTATCTTGCTTTCGCCAGACTGATGTACGCTTTGGTTTCACTTTACGGTGAGACATGCTTTCAAAACACTTGTGGACCTGTTGCTACGAAAACCATACTGTGAGTCATTAGCTACTTTTTTATAATTCCGCGCGAGCACCAAGGGGATATGAATACCCTTTTTCTGGCTTTTTACCATTGCGGGTGGTGTAGTAGTTTGAAACTTAGGTGCATTAGGTTTCGATATTTTTCCCAGAGGTGGCTGTCAAACTGTAGAGTGGATTGATGGAAAAGCTTACGCAGTGGTTTTGCCAGCGAGGAATAACACCTCTTTAAAATAACGGGTGATATACCATCTGGACCAGCGGAGTTTTGAATCTTAAGATCTTTAAAAGCTCTGGCTACTACAAGAGTGCGAATGTAGATTTGTCCCAATGAAGATTGAACGCACTCGAATATAGGTGGAGAAAAAGCAACTCTGAGAGTGTTGATCTGGGCTCAAAATGTGCAGCAAACAGATTGGCCTTGCCCAAAGAGCTGCCAGCTGCAATGTCATTGCAAATAAGCGTTTGGATGGAGGATGGGGCAGAATTTCTACTTTTGACGAACGATCAACATTGTAGTATTACTTGCCTCAGATTTTGATTGAGGTTAAGCTTGAGAAAGACGTTGCAGTCATTCCTGGCTCGCTTAAACTTTTTTCGGTTTTCCACTATCGGTTTAGTCTTGAAGGCCCGAAAAACATTTCTCTACAGAGTTTGAGTCGCAACATGCCTTTTTTTTTTTTTGTTTGATACTCTTCATTCGATGGGAAATAAAGGATCTAATTTCAAACAAAATAGTGATCATATCAACAGCTGCCTCCATGTCGTTATCGAGGATCATTCCGCTTCAATTGGCTTTCTCGTATTGCCATACGGTTTTTTTAGGAATCTTTTCTCAACTGTGTGGCGGGTGTACGAGAAATTAGTTGATATAACACAATGGTCCGACAAGCCTAGAGTGGAGAGCACATCAACGGTGTACTTATCAGGGTAAGATGTTAAAAACAAATCCAGAACGTTAGCGGTGTGACTATCAACATCCGGTTTTCGTGTGGGCTCGTATACAAGCTACATCAAGTAATTTTCCGCAGCAAAGTTCTCAACACACTATCCTTCGGGTGTTGTCTTTTCAGGATGTTGAAGCCAACCAGAATTGTGTATATTGAAATTGCCCGTAATAACGATTTCAGTACGAGAATATAGGCGTACAATTCTTTGTTTGTAGTCAGACAAGGCATCAAGTTCGTTAAGGCTCGAATTGCTGTCCAGTTTGGGGCTTCTGTTAATAAAGGAATAGTGGATAATTTGCTTACGGAGGTGAAATGTTAACCAAAGGATATTGAATTCCGGATTGAAACAGGAACTATATCATCATCACTACATCATAGCTAATGTAACTTTCTCTTAGAATTGCTATGATTCTCCCTGTCCCCTCCTTCCTGAGTTCCTCCGTGTTTTCTCATCACTGTTGGAATATTCTATCCTTGTATCAAGGCCTCGTACTTTTTTCTCTTTATTTTATTATTTTCTTTTTTTTATAGGCAATAAAAAAACCTAGCGTATTTACTTTTCGTTTTTTTTTTTTTTTTTTTTTTTTTTAAAATCTTTTCGTAACTTTTTGATCGTCAACCAAGAAGTGATTAACCCTATACCATCGATATTAGCTCGAACCGTAGGTCTCACCTATATGAACTTTCATGCATCCGTTCAGATGAGTGCAACGGGCCAAATTTGGTCTTTGTGTGCAACGCTCCGCAATTTTGCTGAAGCGTGCCACCGTGCTTCCACTTTACACACACACATTCGTGTTTCTCTGGGGAAATTTCCTCCAAGATTGAGATTTCCCTTTGGACAGAGCTAATATTTCTCTTTAGGATCAGTCATTGGGGTTGCATTCAATCTGAATGCAACACCAGTCCTTCCCAAAAGATAAAAAAAGGGAAAAGATAATTTGACAACAATATAAGACCTACTCGCATTTATAATTCCTAATCATTATCCGTATCTGATAATGATCGGGTGGCGTACAGTGTGAGCGAAACAAGAAACTAATCATGAGACGGCACAGGAGAAGGAATTCTATAACTGGAGTGCTGTCCAATGAAAAGTTAAACAAAGACATCCCGGAGAATTATCTTGTCAAGAATTACTTAAATGAGGGGCGCGCAACTAGAGTTCCATTCTCTACAACAATTTTTTTTTTTTGTTACAATTTTATCAATATTTTTTTTTTAAGGTGGTGACCGTCTGTCACAGAATACGGCGTCTGTGGCAGTCCGCTTGGCTCTGTGGCTTTGTGTATTTATTATACGCAGAGGATTCCAGACCGTCCATCTGGCTCTAGACGTACAGGGTTGGACTTAACGCGACCGTACGTCGCGCCACCGAGACTCCTGTCTCTTCTTCTTGTGGATCTATTGGCTGTACCCCTCCGACAAGCATAAAAGCAGAAAGACAGAGTTCAACAATCCACCAATTCTTCCCGCTAATATACTTCTCCGAAGAGACAACGGTCATAAAGTGAACGGGTGAGACAAAAAGCGGATCGAGCAGGAGAGACCGTGATGGAGCGGAAATGCTTTCTAAGGCTAAGGAAACTACTCGATAGGAAAGACAACATCACGTAAGGGCAAGAGCCGACAACTTTGTGAATGGGTCTTTTTCATCAAACCGTTGGACGCTGGTCTCGTGCCTTCCTCGAAATAGTTACTTCCACGGTCCATCCGTCCTACCTGCTGTGGTTGATCCTTCAAGATACTAGGAGGGTGCAACAATGGCTGATGGACCCATGGCTGCCCACCACCCTTCTAGGATTTTAAAGGACTAACGGAAAAGAAATTTTGATGAGTGAGGCCAAGAGGAAAGGGAAAGAGTAGAAATTGTTGTGGTAAATTTTACCGCAACAGTGTGGGCGGGGATCTACCTGTGTTTCAACAAGTACCCTTAATTCCCGATTCATTATAAAATCACAAATAGAAAAAAGACAAACACTGACGAAACTAAGCACAACTGTGAATTGAAAATTCAGAGTAAATTTACCGAATCAAATTTTTGTAGGTGTTATGCCCTTACAACAATAAGAAACACCATACCAACAAAATTCATAATCATAACCCGCTATCCATTAGTTGTTATCATATATACAATCAGTCACTGTCCGTGCTGTATGACAATGTAATACAGCAACGGCATTGACTGAGTACAAGTAGCAGTATGACCTGCCTGCACTGTAGGTATTGATTGCACTCGCGCGTTAGTTTTTTTGTTTTTGTTTTTCCGCTGCTCAAGTGAATTTTTTTTTTTTTTTTTTTTTTTTTTTTTTTTTTTTTTTTTTTTTTTTTTTGTTTACTCACTCGAGCGAAGTAAATTATAATACACTCAACAGAGATTTGTTTACTGCCATTATTTCTGCTGGTTGGGCTGATGGTTGTAATTCAACTAACTTAAAATCTAAAAACGAATGTCAGAGAAAGTAACTGAAGACCTTGTATTATTTTACTATTGCGACATACTATATACCATTTTCAAGCAAGAAAATGAGAATATAAGTCATTATCGATTTGCTTGTGTAGTCCACAATAGTTGCTGAGGTAACATATTCAAGTGGTGAACCCAGTACATTGGTTCACTTACAATCTATGATGAATTTACATTCTTAAGTGGTGAACACAGTGCATTGGTTCACTTATCCATCTATGATGAGTATACATTTTCAAATGGTGAACCCAGTTCATTGGTTCACTTTTGTTATTTTTATTTTGTGTTTATTACATTAAATGGAATACAAAGTAAAAGACCAATACTTAACTCGCGCCCTGTTATTTTATTTTTTGTTTTTATTAATATGTTTTTTTTTTTTTTTGTTATGTCTCCACGTGAGGAGCGAATTTTACCAATGCACTTGTGCGTGTGCACCCGTCTATGGGCAGCTCGGTACTCAAGTTGAGTTAGGCATGGGAAAGTAATATTTTATGCTGATAGTTACAATAGGGTGTACAAGTATGTATGGAAATTAAGTATGTGAACTAATGTACCGTAATAGTTATATGAATCCTAACAAGAGGCAAGTCTCAATAATTGTACAAAGGCAACAGAAGATATCGTTTTACGAATCGGTTGTAGGTACTTAAACCGAATATCTGCATTTTTCCAAACCCGCATTTTTAACTCCTAACATATATGTATATTCATAAGGAACCATGATATCAGAAAATTAAATTATATGTTGATTCATTGTGAGGGTTGATTTATAATGTAAAATAAAGACATAAATTTGAAAGTGAAATTAAAATGTTTATCATTGGTTAAAAGAACAATTCATGGCATTTACTTTTTGAAAATGATATCATGTAAATTTTGGCCACAACTACGTCCGAGGTGGTCCATTCGGAAGGTCCAATTTTAGGCGACTCGTTCAAGCATAGCGACGGGTAAATTAAGTGCTCACCAAAATGATTTCTCAACAAGTCCATTATTTCACGCGCTGTATGGCTCGTAGCGCCGTCTTGTTGAAACCAGAGCTCACCGAGACCATGTGCTTGAATTTCAGGAAGCACATAGTCCGTTAAGATGGCGCGATAACGGCTACAATAGACATTCTGATTTTCCTCATTTTTGAAGAAATTTGCGAATTTCTTATTTTGCCAATAAGTGGTTTCAGTAGGTCGATTATGCGCACCGTAAGTTCCTCGAATCGCACGAAAAACATTTCTCACATCAACGCTGATTTTTGTATTACAGCTGAACAATTTGGAGACGCTGTTGTAGTATGAGTCTTTCCATGATGACGTCACGCGTGATCTATCAAAAAAGACCTGTTGAAAATCAAACCTCACGATGAATCACCCTATACTAAGTCATTAACTGCCAACAAAGCTTTTTTTGACATTCTCTGATTTAGTGGGAGTCAAGATATCAGAAAATTAAAGTACTTAGTCGTTAACCACGAATGAAGTTGCGATGATAATATTGTTTAAAGCTTTTTTATGACAATCTCTGATTCGAAATTTATTCTGGGATCAGGGTGAATGAAGTGTGGATCTCCGAATCTATAGACAACATTATCTATAAGTTGCTCTACAATAACCTCTGCGGTTTGCTTAGATATAGTTAAATAAACAGGCTATTTGGTGAAATATTCCGTAACAACGACCTCGAACTGATTTTCGATTTTGATTTGAGTGATCAAAGAACATCGTTATCCTTTGAAAACTGTGTTCCCCAAATAAGTAACCCTGGACTTTGTTTCAAGTTGCACTCAACTTGTGCAAACACAAGTTCCAAGCGCTCTTTAAATCTTCGGGATGTTTTGCAATCGTTGAGTCGTAGAAGTTCATGAATCACTTTATCCACCACCACCACCACCCCCCCCCCCCCGAACGTCGCCGGTGCATTACAAAGTTCAAATGGCTAAATATTAAATTGCTTCAGTGCGTTTCCATTTATACTTTTTTATCCTTGGGTCCCATTTCAAGTAGGCCAATTGTAGAAAATTATTTTGCTCGTTCTATTGTTGAAAAGGGTCACCCATGCGAAATACTTATTCTGATCAACCAATCCTATGCCGCCAGCATTAAGTACCGAATACCAGTGGCAACGCAGCCAATTTACAATCAGTAACACCGCAACTGAGTTGGAGCCATCAAACGTATTTCAAAACATCAACAACCTGAGAGCAAACTATGTACTATAAGTGATTTATCTATTAAAATTAAAAATCTTACATATAAACCTGATGATCTAAGAGAATACTATAATAGAGTAATGTAGATAGTTTGTTGGTAAATACGAGTACATTACAGAAATGACCCGGGGTATATTATTAGATCAAATTTATGAAGAGGCAGATTTAGGGAAAATAGTCACTATAATGAGAAAAATAAGATTTGAGAATTCTACATAAGATATGAATTTCGGAAATGAATTTCTAAATCTAGTGCTTGAAAACAGGAAAGCAAACAAAATTTAAGGCAGACAAGAAATGAATAATCAAGGTCAGGAAAATTCAGGACAGCATCGATAAAAATATCAAAGCCATGGTAATTTAGGACAGTCGAGGCAAAGTTCAGATACGACAATGTTGTAATAATTTATACATATAGATAAGTGTTTCAGTATTTTTATAACAGTATAACAACGGCATTTATAATAGCATTAAAATTAAGCTATAAATGTGATATAATTAATAAGTGATTTAAGATTAAACTAAAATTACAATTCTTTTTTCAATAAAGTAAATTTTATATATATAATTTATATATATGTATATATATATAAATATAATCATCTCATTGAAATTAGTTTGAGTACCAAACAGTTTTTATAAGATTTTTTTCTTTCTTTCATACAATTAAATAAAATATATGTATGGTTTCAAATTTATATTTAGTATTCCTGCTAGCTGTCTGCTATATGTCGAAAGAGAGTTTCACTAAAACTATTTGAATTATAGAGTCGTCTTATATAGGGTAATTCATCGTGAGGTTTGATTGATAATGTAAAGTAAAACACATAAATTTGAAAGTGAACTTAAAATTTTTATTACTGGCTAAAAAACAATTCATGGCATTTACTTTTTAAAAATCAAATCATGTAAATGTTGGCCACAACTACGTCTGAGGTGGTCCATTCCGATGGTCCAATTTTAGGCGACTCGTTCGAGCATAGCGACTGGTATCTCGCGGATAACACAAGTAATGTTGGCTTCCAAAGCGTTAATCGTATCTGAATTATTCTTAAAGACCTGAGACTTTACATATCCCCAGAGAAAATAGTCCAAAGGTGTGATACCGGACGATTTAGGCGGCCAATTTACCGTAGCAAAATGTGCAAATTCACATTAAAATGATTTCTCAACAAGTCAATTGTTTCACGCGCTGTATGGCTTGTAGCGCCGTCTTGTTGAAACCAGAGCTCACCGAGACCATGTGCTTGAAGCACATGAATAGTCGGCAACAGTCGGTAACATTCTCATTTGCCTCATTTTTGGAAAAATATGGACCAATGATTTCACTATCCCATAAACCACACCATACCGTTGTTTTAAATAGATGTTATGGTAGCTCTTGGTACTCTTCGGGTTGCTCATCAGCCCAAATATGACAATTTTATTTGTCAGTATCCATTGAGCCAAAAATGGGCTTTATCACTGAACAAAATTTCTCGATAAAACACCGGATTTTGATTAAGTTTTTCCAGAGCCCATTCACTGAAAATATGACGCAAGTTCAAGTCGGCTGGCTAAAATTCTTGCACAAGTTAAATTTTGTATGCTTTTAGCCCGAGATTCTTACGTAAAATACGCCAAGTTGTCGAATACGCCCAGCTAAGCTGCTGAGAACGACGACGAATCGTTTCTTCACGGTGTTCGCGTACACTCTCAACTATAGCTACTATAGTCTCTTAACTACGTACTGGATGTGGTCTAACCGGCCGAGTATCATCCACTAATGTAAACTGGGACTAAAATTTGCGAATAGTATTGGCAATAGTGGTTTCAGTAGGTCGAATATGCGCACCTCGAATCGCACGAAAAGCATTTCTCACAGAACGGTGATTTTCGTAATACAGCTGAACAATTTGGAAACGCTGTTATGGTGCGAATCTTTTTATAATGATTTGCCGAACGATAGTGAAGTAATTTGATAGGAATCATGCGCAATCTGTTAAAAAAAGCCTTTTGAAAATCAAACCTCACAATGAATCAACCTATATTAAAGGGGAATGAATTCCAAAGGCGAATGGCGTGAACGAAACACTGTCGCTCATTAACTTAATAAGCAACACGAGGTACACTTAAACTAAAAATCTACTTGAATGCGAAAACCTTAGTTTATCATATAAGTATTGGGGCTGTTGGTTGATTATAATCCTGTGTAAATATTTGATTGTGCAATAGTCAAAATATCGTTCAAGTGTGTAACCAAGAATATTTATGGCATAAGCCGACACATGAGCAAAACGATTTAGGCCGTATACGTATCGCACAACATTGTTAAATGAACGTTGAGCTTACGTCTGGCAAACGCACCGGTGCAACAAAAAATTTCGCAGCCATACGTTATCAGAGGAACAAATTAATTTCAATTTCATTAAATTTCAATAAGATCATTCTCAGAGCTTAAATAGAGCTTTATATCGTTGGCAAACATGTGAAAATTTAAACTTTCAATGCTTTTGAGAAGATCGAAATTGCGAAAATTAGGGGACCTAAAATGAATCCTTGTGGAACACCTTCTAAAATTGCAATATAGTCTGACACAAAATTGCTTACATGAACTACTTGTTTTCCTTCAACATATCAGTTTTGATACAAGTAGCTCATGATCAACGGTCTTGTTCAAGTTGCTCCACATTTAGATTTTTAAAGTTCCTGAATGTATAAACCGGTAGCTAGACTAAAAGTGGCAAAAATGACAACATTTCTTGAAAAAGCAGGATCAAAGCACTTCCTGGGTAAAGAACACTTCCTGAGTGTCACTGGTGATAAAAATGTCCCAGACTGTACTGTTGGAACCAGTAAAGTGCGTTGGAATGGGCGAATTTATAACATCAAGTTCAAGCACATTAATGTTGACGATCTCATATATTCGAGAATATTACAATTGAAATCACCACATACAATAGTTCGCAAGTATAACGACAAATAATTTTCTTATAAGTCAAAGAGGGATGACAGGTCAATGTTGTTGTGGGGTGTATAAGCGACACCCTATATAATAATACTGAAAATTACTATCGGGGTTGAGTCAAACATAGGATTTACAGTTAAACTTTCACGAATATAAATAGTAACGCCACCACCGATTCTGTTTTCCCTATCAACGCGAAAGATCTTATAACCGCACATGGAGTATGACTCGTCACTTACTCTCGGATCAAACCAAGTCTCAGATACACACACAACATCAACGCAGGAACCAATAAACAGATATCTAATATAAATTCGTCAATTTTCCCCGATAGACTTTGTGCATTAATGTCACATACCCTAAGGCCTTTTTGCTGTTCACAAAAGATTTTAAGAAAAATGCGCAGGTTATCATTTGAGCCATTGCCTACGGATAGATTTCCGCCGATATCACCGATTAATGGTACCAACGAAAACTTGCCCTCTCAATAAGAGACTCAAACAACAAACAGAATTGTGAACTCTCAAAAGACCAACAGACAGTGGAATAATAAAATATAAGAAAGGAATAGAGAACAGACTTATTTTGGAATATATAATTACACTAGACAGTATAATAAAAAATGGTAATATAAAGGAAGAAAACTGGAATTGCAGCTTAAAAGTGAAGTTGATATTAATCATAATATAGCTTGTCTTCGATGGCGGCAAATGAATCCAAGTTGTGTATGGAATTTACCAAAAAATCTTCTTCGTTTGATTTCACATGCACATAAACACGAGCACCTCGGGTGAATACAGATGCCAGCTCCTTTTGATGTTCTAATTGGAAAGCTTCCCGATAAATTTCGTGATTGGCTGCAGAAAGACTTTCATTGAGGTAGATTGACACGTCAGATTGCAAGCGAACATTATGTGAACAAGGCGCCTTATTTGTTTTCTTGTATGCAGAGTTTACATCTCAGCAATTTAATTTTATCAGCTGTTAAAGAAAATTTTAATATAATTGCTGGGCAATCTGTACTTGTTTAGGTTTTAGTGAGAAAATTTCCTTTGGCACAGGTGTTGGTGTGCAATCGACCGAGGTACACAATGGAGTGAAAACACGACAGAGTTCTTCACATTCGTTTGCTGGAACACTACGCAAAATAGCACCACTAGACAACTTTTCGCGTTCCAAATCATCAATTTTCCCTTCTAGAGAACGAATAACATTTTGTAGCTGGTTACAATAAATAGACTCTGATGTTTGTTTGAGTACTTTGATGCGTGCTCTGAGGGCTGCAACAAATCAGTTGACATCCTCAAAGCGACTGTTGAAATCAGTGATAGAATTCAGCTCCCATGCGCCGGGTGCGCTGTAAAATTATAAGTTGAACACTTTTGGGACTATAATTAGACGTTTACTTTGTGAACATCTGCGTTGTCTATTTACCTGTCCACCCGGAAAACTCCCTCTATAAGACAAGGCGACTTACTATACATATATTTCATTTGACTTAAGTCGATCCGATTTTAGACAAACGATTTCCGTGTTATATTTTTTCCCTTGAGCTTGCGTATACAGGGTGAGTTTTTTAACTTGAGACATCCAAATTACTCGAAAAGTACGAAATATCGCGAAAAATGTTTCAAACAAAAGTCACAAGGTTCTGAAGGGGACATAAGATGGTGACCACGAGTTTGACCTTAAGACCCACTTTCCTGATTTTCATTGCTCAGTCGTATTGCTCGTAGGCTTGTCATTTGTCAGAAACAACAACGTGGACGTAGCAGTATTTTGTTTCCTTCGGGCTGATTATTTAGAGTCGGCCCCCTTGCCTCCCATTGTTGAATCATTGAATTCTTCCCATTTCGACGTTTATTTCCAGAGACTATTTCAAGAAAAGCTCGAAAATGTGAACATTCACTTCAATACACTTGTCTCTTCGCGCTCTAAATGAACCAACAGAACTGAGAAGTATTTCTGGCGTAATCTTCCGGCAAGCTTCAGTTATTCGTCTTTTCATGTCCTCACCTGTTGTTGGCTTTTTTCTACAAACCTCACTTTTTAAGTAGCCCCACAAGATTAAATTAAGTGACATAAGATCAGGTGATCTAGCAGGCCATTGCCTCGGACCTCCTCGTCCGATCCATCGTTGATGGTAAACATTGTTTAATACGCCCCGGGCTACTTGGGAATAATGGGCTGGACAACCATCATGTTGAAACCACATTGTTTGTCGCGACTCCAATGGCAGTTCTTCTTGTAAGAATGGAAGATGGTCCCGCAAGAAGTTTGCATACTTTGCGCCATTAAAGTTGCCTTCAATAACATTCCAGGGGTGCGTTCAACTTGTTGCAACCAAAAAGGGTTTTCGGTAGCCCAGTAATGCATATTATGTCAATTGACCGTACCGTGATTGGTGAATGTCGACTCATCAGAGAATAACACCTTGGCGAAGAAAGGGGGTCTCGTTCAATTTGCTGAAGTGCTTATTGACAAAAGGAAACCTGGTTGGGAAAATCCTCACTAGAAAGTTCTGAATGCACTGAAACATGATAAGGATGGTATTTATGCCCATGTAATATCTAACAGACAAATGTTTGAGAAATTCCAGATTCACGACTTATTTGGCGAGTGCTAATGTAAGTATCGTGTGCAGTGGCAGCTAACACTGCTATTTCATTATCCTCAACAGCCACCCTATCTGACCGATTCCTTTTCTTTGGTTGCACACTTCCTTCACCAGTGAATTGTTGGATGGCCCGATAAAAGGAAACGCGCGATCGTATCTGGTCTGGGAAACGTTGGGCGTAAAGAGCAACAGCATCATCGATGTTCCTTCCACTTTCTCCATAAATCAATATCATTTCAATTTTCTCTTGAATTGAAATAGCATGCATTATTAATCTGGAAAACGTTACTTATAATAGATCAGTTCCTCAAAACAAATATCGAACTTCTAAATGAAGTACAGTTCCGTTGAAGAAGAAAAAAAGGGCAGAGTGCACATCATACACTCTCAGATAAGTTTAGGACAATTTGTACAATTTGGACACCCTAACAACTTTGGAAACCGATTAATGATTTAGGCGTGCCAGTGCAGTGGTATCTAGCACTGAATGTATAAGACCTTTGAGACAATGTCTTGTGCCCCATTGAGGAATACGACTGAGCAATGAAAATCAGGAATTATAATTTGAAAAATCAAGTGTGACCTTCGTTTGACCTTGAAAATGAGTCTAAGGGTCAAACTCGTGGTCACCATCTTACTTCCCCTTCAGAACCTTATGACTTTTCTCTGAAATGTTTTTTGCGATATTTCGTACTTTTCGAGTAATTTTGATGTCTGAAGTTTTAGGGCGCCATCTGACGGGAAAAGAACGCATTTTGGAAAAAGTGTTAATGTAAAAGACTTGTAATTTTTCACGCAGATTACGAATCTGTCAAAAAATAGAGGTTCCCATTAAAAAATCAAAAGTGACCTTCGTTTGACCTTGAAAATGGGGCTCAAGGTCAAACTCGTGGTCACCATCTTATGCCCCCTTCAGAACCTTGTGACTTTTGTCTGAAACATTTTTCACCATATCGCGTATTTTTCGAGTAATTTGGATGTCTCAAGTTAAAAAACTCACCCTGTGGATATCAAAAATTAATTCATACTTGTTTGAATTCAATACATGCCGAATATTTTCTTCTTCTGTTGACTTAGAAAGAGTGTCTGCTATCGACCATTCAGTTTCCAGTTGAAGTAAAAAACCCAGTCCTATAAACCACCTGTTTATTTGACGCTTCGTAACATCATCGGCGACATTCCGCTTATTTGGGATCCAGTTCCATTCCTTAAATAAAAATAAGTAGAAAATTGGCGTTATTCGAAACACCGCCAATTGGTGGTATTTTCGATGATCGGAGTTTAGCCAGTTGAGCACCGTTTTTGAATCCATCAAGGTGTATTTTTTGTTTATTTGAATACTGTATTTTTCTGTTACATATTTGGCAAAACGGGCAACTATTTAGGCCGCCATGAGTTCCAACCTAGAAATTGAAGTTATTTTCATCTGTGCCACTTTGGTTTTTAAACCAGCAAGGCAGCAGATAGTAACATCTGGCATATCCATCCCGGCTTGCATCAACAAATAGGTAAATGCAGCTGAACTTCGACCCCATCATATTTTGGGAAAAACTGCAAACAACTGAAAGAGACTCTTATATTTTGTTTATTTATTTTTACTTATATTTTCACAGGTACAAATACAAATAAATTTGTATTTTCCGGAATATAAAGCCGGGGGACTGTGCCCATATGGCTGTTACTTAAATATTGTACGATCTACAATTTTTACACGAACCTTAAGATTGACTATTCTTATACATATAAGAATACTAGATTTAGATTTGCTTTCAAATTGAATTTAGTTTATGTTTAGTCAATAATGGAAATGATTTAGAATTCTGTGGTGGTAAGGAGGGATCAAGCTTGGGATATTATCAGCAAGGTGGTCTTTAGTAAGTTGGCAGCTTTGAAGCACATGATGTATTGTTAAATTCTCCTAACAAACGTTACAGTATCTGTTGTACAAGTTGGCCTTATTAAACAGTGCATGTCCCAATCTCATTCTACAGAGTTTAACCGATTGTAGTCGGCTCAAGGATTCATTGTAGAATACAGGCGCTAAAGATGGCATATGTGTTCTTAAGAAGGAACTTGACAAGGTCCATCGGTCTTCTGCTTCTATTTGTATTTCTTGCACTTTTGGTCTCCATATTGCATTTTGCGAAGCCATCACGGAGCATAGAAAATGAAAGACCGGCGTTTTGCTATTATTGCTTTGGATGCCGTGTATTGCGCTGAGGGAGTCGGTGCATATTGCTGTTTTTCCATTAAAAACTTTTGCAAAGTTGAACGCTTCTACTAGTGCCATTACTTCACCAATGAAGGAGTTTTGGTTGGGAGTAGTAATTTGTTGCGTGATTATACTGTCAAATTGATTGTCTAGCCTGTAGACACAAAATCCTGTGGTTCCTTCGTGACACGAAGCGTCTGTATATAAAATACAATCAAAATTACCCTCTGACAACAATTTTTCGATTTTTTTTTTATAATACCGCGCGCGCACCAAGGGAATATGAATACCCTTTTACTGGATTTTTCTCCAGGGCGCGGGCGGATGGTGTAGTAGTTTGAAACTCAGGTGTATTAGGTTTCGATATTTTTCCCAGAGGTGGTTGTCAAACTGGACGCGACGAGCTAGTACATCCTCAACCAGTGGGTCTTAAGTACGTGCTAGTTGTTAGTTCATTACATTTAGCACAGCGAGCAACCACTCCAACATCAGTGTTATGCCTTCATGTCAGAGTTGAAGCTTACGGCATTTTCATAAAAATTCTATGAAAAGACTTTTTCACAGAATTGCCTCGCACTGTATTCGAACCCACGACCCTCTGCTTGAGGAGTCTATGCATATACCACTAAACCACGGCCACCCCAAATAGACTACCAGCTGCGTGTGTCCTTTACGTGAAGCGCTGAGCGAGTCGGGGTCGTGGTGGTGTTGTCTGATAACTCAGTGGTTTCGCAATAGTGACACTTACTAGATTATTGCTGCGAATGGAGTTGAAGAGTGCACTTTTGTTTTTCGATTTTTTGGCATTAAGACAGCCAATGATGCATATATTGAGGAGTGGGTGTTTAATATCATTTAAGCTTTTTGCAATCAATTTAACTTGGGTTGTGGTTCTTATGTCCACGAAGCGCATGGTGTTAGATTCTGTCAACAAAGAGTCGATAGGTGTCGATGGTAATGCTCCTAAAGCAGTACGTAGTATTGCGTTTAATTTTGTTTGTGTTTGTTGGTCGCATCTTTTCGTTCAGTTTGAAAATAAGGAGAGACCATGGTGTATAGCGCCTCTTATTAGCGTTTGGGCTATATTGATGGCTGTGTTATGTTGAGGTCCTTTATGTCTATTGCATATTATTTTGAGCAGGTTGTGAACTTTTGCTAGTTTCTCTCTGACGGCTTTTGCGTGGGCATGCCATTTCCAAGTTTTGGTACAGATCAGACCAAGCATTTTACCTTTTTCCAAAAGAGAAAACCTGATATTCTCTATGTTTATTGCTGTATTCGTACAGCTGCGTTTGCGGCAAATGTGTAAGGCTTCCATTTTTCAAGAGGCAATTTTGATCCTGAGTTTCGACACCACAGTAATGATTTCGAAAACATCCGCCCCAGCGCTTCTGCCACTTCCTCAGGTTTACCAGATGCTAAAACAAAGATGTTGTCGGTATATGTTAAAGTAGACTTGATGTGTTGGTTACCCGCTTCTATCTCCATAAGTAACGAATTGATATAGGCATTATACAGTGATGTCGAAATTGGAGATCCTTGAGGGAAGCCGTTTTCGATTGGTGTTATTGTGGATTGGTGACCATTGACTTGGACAATTATAGCCCTATTAGACATGAATGAGTAAATTATTCTTAAAAGGTCCCTGTTAATTTTCCAATTTTCGAGTTGTCTTATTACTCCCCACATAGTGACCCTTTCGAAGGCTTTCTCCAAGTCCATGGAAAGCAGGACGGAATGTTTGCATAAAGCCAACTCTGTGTTCACTGCTTCGTCCAGCTTATGGAGCAGAGTATGTGTCCCTCTGCTTGGCCTGAAGCCATGTTGTCCACAATTAAAATGTATTTCTAAGATCCATTTGAGCCTGTTCCCAATTATTTTTTCAAATAATTTCGACAGGACTGAAAGGAGGGAAATCGGTCAGAAACTATCAATAGAATGATGGTCATGATTTGACTTGGGGATTTAGATCAAGGTTCCTTTTTTCCATTCGTGTGAAAAAATGCCTTTATCCAACATGCTGTTACAAAGTCCAACTAATCGCAACATGACTTGAATTGGTAATCGTTTGATCATCTTGAAAGTAATTTTGTCTGAACCCGGTGTTGAACCTTTTGTCCCTTTAAGTGATTCCATGAACTTTGCTAAAGTAATGGGATCAACACGTTTGGTGGTAACGCTGGGAACTGAGGAATTAAAATCCATTTGAAAGGCATTCTTTTCCTGAAGGATGAAAGGGGAATATTTTCTGCCGGAGCAGTATCCGGCCCATTTGTCCGCGAAGCGTTGTGCTATTTTAGCTGGGTCTGTCACAGAGGTGTTGTTCTGTTTGATAAAAGTAATTCGGTGATGTGCACGGTTCCCATACATCAATTTAACCTTGCTCCAAAGTGTCCTGGAATCCAAAGAGGGTTTGAGTGAACCCAAGAAGTTTGACCACGCTTCGGCGTTGGCTACCCGTACCGTGCGTTTTATTACGGCGGCTAAGCGGCGATAAGCAATGGCATTCGCGGTATTTGGATGCATTTTTAGCTAAAGCCATACCTTTTCTTTTTCCTTGGTCAATCGTTTTATTTTCGAATTAAACCAAATAGGTTGCGAAGACTTATGAGGGGGATGCGAAGAAGGAATGGATGTTGCCGCTGCTCGTTTGATTATTTTCCTTAAATTTGCTGCTTCTTTATTGATGTTTTGTGCAATTGGTGTTGAAGAAGCTAGATGTTTAGCATTTGTGGCAAATTTATCTCAAATGGCTTTCTTTTCAATAAAACGAGAATGAAGTATTCTGCCATATGTGAATGATTCTGCGGTTTCAATTCTAATTTGAAAGTGATCGCTGCCCAATAGAGAATCATGGACTTTCCAGCTGGTGTTGGGTGCGATTGCAGGTGATGCTAATGTTAGGTATATGGCAGTAAATGTATTCTTGGTGGAAAATAAAGTCGGGATTCCACGATAGTTCCTGCACTGGTGGTTTTAGGCGAACCCCAGATGGAGTTGTTGGCGTTAAAATCACCTAGGATAATGCTGTGCGAGAGCTGGTTCCCCGCCAGGTTCAGATATTCTTGCTGACATACAGTTGTTTGGGACTGTCTGTAAATGTTTTGTATTGTTATTGGTTGGGATAGGTTAACTTGTAACGTTTGGGTAAGAAGCGAAGATGGCGAGCTCGTATATGAATGTGAGATGCCTGATTTTATCAGTATGGCCGTGCCATCTTTGTTTCTGTTGTGTGGGTTATTATTAAAATAAGCGACGTAATTTTTATATGTAGTGGGAGCTTTATTTACTAGCAACTTCGTTTCTTGCAGCGCAATAACCGTAGGTGAATACTTTTGAATAAGAATTCCAAATAAGGCAAGTTGTTGAAAAATCCTTGAATATTCCACTGGAGAATTGTTAGATTAATCTTTTTATTTTTATTTTTCATATCGTGATTTAAAATTTAAGTTTTATTTGTAAAAATGTTTTTATTGGTGGTATGATTTTGGTAGTGCAGGAATTGTTTGTGAAGAGCATGCTGTTGGGTTTTCTAAGTAGTTGTTAAAGTATTTTAGAAGTTATGCAGTTTAGTTTTTCCTTGTTCTAGCTTTTTGTCAGATTCTGGAATTACATATTTTAATGAGGACATGAGGTCTTACTTATTGCGACAGGGCTAGGACCATGGTAGTCCTGGAATGTTTTGAGGCTAACTTAGTGAGATGGATGCATTTCCACACCATTTTCTGTAGTGTTACTTATGATTTCTGCTTGTATGTTCTTTTCTGTAAAGATAGTAAAGAGGTAGTTTTTATCTTATTATTGTCCTTGTTGTGCTGAAGCGTTACAAGTATTGTTTTGGTAATTTGATTAGTGCCTGTAACATTAGTGTATGTATTTGTGTTATTTGCGGTGTGCTTTGCTTTTGTTACGTTAGTAGTTTCTAGGGTGTTTTTGTCAAATTATTCAATATTGCTTGTGCTAGGGATGGTATTCGTATCAATTGCTTTCTTATTACTTCTGCCAGTCATCGGTTTGTTCCCCGCGGGGTAGTTTTCGGTGCATAAAGGTGTCCTGATTTATTTTACTCCTCCCTTGCTTCTTTAGTCGTACAACGTTTCTTTGTTTTTATAATCAGAACAGACTTTTCTCTCACAAATGTAGGGCAATTCCTATCTTTAGATGTATGACCATCCGCCATACAATTTACTAAGAATGTTCGTATACATCCTTCTTCGTGTGGGGAAACTTCGGCACAAACTGCACATATGTTATTTGTGTCCCGGCAAAGGTTTTTGATGTATTCTATTTTTTGGCATATACTGCAAAACATGGGGTTGGGGTAGTAAGGGTTCACTTCTAATATCTGCCACCCTAGTTTTATTTCTGTAGATGGTTCAGGGGCTTCGAACGTCAATATAGCAGCTCCAGTTGCCTTAAGAGTTTCTCCTTCGTTTCTAAAGAGTTTTTTTACTGCAGTAACTTTGATTTTTTTAACCCTTCCAGGATAGCATTTTCTTCGAGAGAAATGGAGTTATAGAAATAAAAACGGCCTTGGCAAGAATTAAGAGATAGATGGTACTTTATTTCGACTGGACCATGACCAAGAGACTTGCACTTGACAAATCTGTCGGCGACTTCTTTATTATTTATCTGGATCAGTAGGTCACCATTTCTAAGAGCTTTGACATCTTTATAGTTAGTGGAGACAGCGTCAATGCCTATACCTATGATTATTGGGTTTCGGTTGGCAATTGGTGTTTTATCACTATCCATTACTGAATTAGTAATAACCAGGAATTGCGTAAAATTAACGGGTATTTGCGATTTACAGATTAGAATTGGCCATTATTCACTTTGTGCATGTGCTCTTCTGTCTGTTTTTTTTCTTTTCGTCCTATTGTTGGTTTGCATTGGGTCGTCCGAGTTCAGGCCATCAAACCGGTTTGTTGTTTTTGCCGCCATATCGGCGGGGGCAAATGATAAAACATTGATGTGTAGTTTCTTTTTCTGTAAAGTTTTTGTAAAAAGTTATTTTGTGTAAAATTGCTTATAAGTGGAACTGTTTAGGTTTATTGAACAACAGTAGCAACTAGGTCGGTAAGTTTTGTGTTTAACAGGTGGAATAATACTTTTTAAACAAAAATACACTGCCTCTCAATGTATGATATAACGAAAAAATACCGCGCTTCACTTTAAGTATTTGTGTCACTTAGAAGAGTTTGCTTGGTACTGTTATATTTTATATTTCTGGCAATATATTTACCCATATACCAGATCTTTCTGGCAATATATTGACCAACAATTCATCTTTTGAGCCCAAGCTGTTTTCGATTGCCAGGAGCTCTGGTAAAGTAGTGGTAGTAAAACTTTGACGTGCATAATAAAATATTCGATGAAGCCAAGAGGACCTCAAATTGATATTACTAAAGGTAACAATTCGCGTTTTGTTGGTATTTTGTAGCAAGAGACTAAGTACTTTTCTTACGCCGTATTGCTATTTTAAATGTTATAAAATCACGTTTATTACCCAAAAAATACCTAAGACCTTTTCAATTTGTTTCTCTTTGCCCAGGTTTAAGCATTAACTTAGTTTAAAGTCACACTGAGAAAGAGATTTTATTACCATTTTATCACGAGAAATCCAGCCTCGCATGTTTCAATCAGCTTGACGGTGAACAAATGAAATACCAGCAATTAATTTACCAGCTTGCTTGAGGGTATCAATTGAATAAAGAAGATGATCCATGTACTTATTCAATTCTCTGTCACAAATTATTCTTACATCCCACACTTCACTAGTGAAAGAAATAGGCTCATCACAGATGAAGTAGTTTCTTGGAGGGAAGGTAGACGTTTGTCAGAATAAGTTATCGCTGACATTAAGCTTAAAACAGTTTTGCTTGCGCAATACCGAAAACTTATTTAAGTCATCTTGCAAACATTGGGAGTTAGAAGGCAATGAAATGATTTTAGGAATTCTCATGTCATCAGCGAAAATATTGTAAAAAGACTAGAATTCGTTGCAATGAGATTTATATTAGGCCACAAGGCCGGACAAAAATCATCTTTAAATTTGGTAATGTTTTCTAGATATGTACCAAAGTTGTTAGATTTACTGAGATGTATGACGTCCCAGGAGAGTTTTTCATACAGTTAAAGTAACTAGGACCGCATTCAGGTGTTTGCTTTGAAAAAAATTTGTTAAAATGGCTGGCAAAGAAATTTTAAATAGCTTTTAGGCCCGCAGAAGATTTACTAATAAACTTGAGGTAAAAGCATTTGCGGTCCAAGACTAAGTTAAATTCCATCCAGAAAAGGTAAAAATCATGGTAAAGAAACTCACAAAGATCAGAAAAACAATTGTATACAAATAGATAATTGCCATAGTCAGAACCAAATCGAGGTTTTAAGAACTTGTGCCATAACTTGTTTCTGTTATTACGGAGAGAGCGCAACTACTTGTTGTACCAGGTAGGAGCTGATATGCAGTCCTTTCGGAAGGTATGCGGAACTGATTTTGCAAATCAGAAGAAAATTAATAAATATAAAGTTAATAGGGCAGGGTCAATGTTAGTTGTCTCAGCAATTAAGTCAAAGTTAATGTTAAGGCTTTTAGGTTTGTTAAAGTCGGTTCTTTGGAAGTTAAGTGAAACCGATTTTTCCGAATCGACACATGTGTTACCATTTTCAAATAAGTATATAATTGGTAAGGGGGAATAAAGGCGGTTTGGGTTGAAAGAAGATAATGACACTTATAAACAATACAGTTGTCTTAATCGGATGTGAAGACAAGGTCTGTTTATTGTATAAGATATTCTACTAATCTAATATAGACTTAAGTCGGTTAGGCAGGCGACCAGAAAATTTTCTATTTGAGAGGAAAAATTAAGAGAGACGAAATGAAGTGAATCTTCCGAAGGCGCCCATTTTAGGTGAGAGAGGTTTAAATCCCCTGCTAGGATAATGCTTTCTTTAGGTTGTACCTCATCAGTCAAAACATTCCCAGTTCGATAGGATTCAATTGGTTGAGATGGGTGAATGTAACAACAAAGTACACAAAGGCAACGTTTGGGGAGCGTAATGTTGATACACACTAACGCAAAATTGTCAGTAGTAAAACACCTCGGCCACAGGAATTTTCCGCTCATTCAATTCTACCTTTTCGAAGAACGTTTACATTTGCAGCTCATGGTTTCTAATGTCAGAAACTAGATTTATTTCAGTAGGAGCAATTAAGTCATATAGAAACTTTTGAGAATTGAGACATAAACCGGACATTTTAGAGCGCAAATCTCGTACATTTTAACATAAAGGTAAATGAAGAGGCTTTTGAAGTCGCTTTTAAAATGTGAACGAGTTCTTTGCAAGTGGGAAAAACGTTTAGAGTTGACACGCGAAGACAGCGTAAAGAGATCTTTATTAACTTTTTCGAAAGAGATGCCGAAGTTCTAATGGTAATGAACGAAAATTTGTATCACTTCCTCTGGCTTGATAGGAAGACCTTCTCGTTGCATCGAAACCATAATGTTGGTTTTGGTTATGCCATCAATGCAAACGGAGTCGGGTTTTTTGTGCAAGTAGGCAAGGTATAGCTCTACTACACAACGACTGTCATCAGTCGAGCTTAAGTACCCTAAATCCTGTGGAGGAAAGGGTTAAATCTTCCAATATTATAGTAGCAATTATAATTTCCTTCCTAAAACCTCCGCAGATTTCATACATACAAACTGATTTACCCAAACTAGCCATTGGAGCGATGTGTATAACTCAAAGTGAATTCCAAAATTATAACAATAAAGAGACAACCTGAGAATTATAAATGAAGTTTTATTTGATTAGTTGAAAACGCAATAAGACCATTTTGGTGTTATTTCACTTGGCCTTATTTCACGGCACCCAAAGAATCGAATTTCTATATGTAAACAAGTATATCGATCGTCGACTGTGTATATCATACACTCTTCGAACAATTATCTCTCAAACCCTTGTCGCACTCGTCGAAGATGTATGTTTAATACATGCAGCTATCTAACACTATCGCAGCAACAAGTCGCTCTTCGAGACATCAATAACATAGGAAATCCAATTGATTATCCAAAGTGTAGCAAAAGATCAGCATTTAAGAGACTTGCAGCGTGATTCATCGATCGACAGCTTTAATCACATATTCAGCAATCCATACTGGAGCAATCCATGCTCCAAAATAATTATAATTATCTATTCGCCATAACATAATCGCAAAATTTGTGCATCATTCATCGAAATTAAGATGCAAATCAATTCCGCTTATCAGACCCCAGAGCCCACTGAAGCCACTAAGCGCAACGTAAAGGAAACAACAAATCAAAAAAAAAAAAAAAAAAAAAAAAAAAAAAAAATGAAAACCGAAAGCAAAAATATCAAACAAAAAAGAAACAAAAAGGTTCAATTCTTAATAGTTGCGTGAATATCTCATAATAATAGGTGGAATATGGAATACAAAAATAATTATAATAATAATAATAGTTACAATTTTCATTAGTCTCGTATTATACATGAATGTGAACAAATATAACCTTTCATTACATATTAGGTGAAGATTGATTCATTATTTCCGTCGGTAACACATTATTCACTTTTTTTATCCGGGCAAGATTATCTTCAAAATTTTAAAACTATGTCTAACCTAGAAAATTTTAGCTCTGCAGCTGATCAGCTTGTAGAATTTCAGCTTTTCCAAATATTCCGGTATTTGACTTTTCACTTAGTTTTTTAGAAGAACATAACTTTCTCCGGTTATTCTCGCTGTGCATTTAACTTTTGTTTTGATGTCGTTATAAAGATCGCATCGGGTACATTTTCAGAATCTATCGCAGTCCAAGTAAGAGGTTTGGCAACTATATTGCTTATTTAAACCAATGAAAATAGTATGTATGTAGATCTTTCGAAACTTCGCGATGTGTTCCTTTCATCGATCGGTAGGAGTTTGAATTTCTCTTATCGCCCTTGCCTGTATACAGTGCAACAAAACAGCTCACATTAAAAAAATTACGAGCCATTTGAATCCGAGGTCTCCGTTTTATACTCATACTTAGGGTCTATATTTCGCCATCGGTTTTATTGCCATTAATCTATCGCGAACTTTTAACACCATTTTGATTTTATCTAGACGTTCTTCAACACAAGATTCTACAACCTTTCTTCCAAATTCACTGTTCTCATTCTTGTTGCTTTGTGAGTACGCAATAGCATTAACTCGGTGCAACATTTTTCAACAATTTGATAAAAAGCCTTCACATGGCCGGCGAAAATGCGGGCACTTTGAATCGATGAATCGCTGCTTCAATGAATTAGAAACTACCTTTTGGAACGTTCAATTTAAGTTGCCTTGGATAGTTTCAAGTCTGATGTCCACAAATTAAATGCTGGTGTGCCCCAAGCTCCGTTCTGTCTCCGACACTATTTTCAATCTTCATTATTGATTTCATGTCTGCTACTTCTATTCCAATATATTCCTTTTGCTAACGACAATATTCTCTGCTTCTCATAATCTCAATTATCAATTGGGGAGCAACCAACAAGGTGGAATTTAATGCTTCCAAAATATAATAGTGACTGCTTTCGCCAAGGCGAAATCCAAACACCCAATCATTATCCATGAATGGCACTTGCATTGCTGAAGCCGAAAAACATTCAATTCTCCATATGTATGTCAATGACAACCTACGCTAAAATGATGTCCCCAAAAATGCTGCAAAATGTCTAAGTTTCCTCAAACAATGTCATCAATATATAAAGCATACATCCCCCCCAAAACTGGAATACAATGCCCATATCTCTTCGCACCTGCCACATAGAACTCAAAACCGTGTGATAAGACTCATACGTAGTGATGATATCAGCAAGCCAATTAACAACCTCGAACACCAACGAAATGTCTCTTGTCTCACCTTGCTCTATCGCTATTTTCACCATCAGTACTCCATTGAAATTGCCAGTAGCATTGCCCTTCAAACCTTTTACCGTAACATCCTTCTTGCTATGATTCTCATCAGTTTACCCTAAAGCAACTTTTGAAATATCGTTCTTATCGCGCTTATGGAATGCTCGGCCGAGTTCTTTATTTCCTGACCATCAAGCATTCAAAACGTGTGTACATCCGTACCTCTCTTTCTTTTCTTCCTAGTTTTCGTTACCCCACGCTGTGTAGAAATATTTTAAGTTTAATATTTAAATAACGTCACGAATCCGTTATCTGAACCAACAACAATACCAGATGCAGCATAGCAACAACATAGACAACACGTGCGATCCTTAAAGAAGAAAAATCACCTTAACAACAACCTGCGAGTGGAGTTAAGCGTGGGTTCGATAAGAGAAGCTTCGCTTGGCTTGTGTACTAGTTGTATTCATAACCTCAGTCACAACTCCCTCTCTACCTAACATATCTGAGAGAGCAGTTATACGAATGCAGCATCGCGTTGCTATTAAGTCTGCAGAGAGAAGCACCGTTATGGGAAGTGCGAAGGAGTTAATTGGATGAAGTTTCGAGGAACTAGTTCAACTATTAGTAAGTTAGTTGGTAACAATCATCAAGAAAAGAATAATAAAAAGAGAAGGAAAAGAAAAATTTGTCTCTCATTTTAAATTGATAAAAATCCCAATTACGTTACTCTCGCTAATAAAAAAAAACTAAAGTATATGCTGTGAACAAAAAGGGACAAACAACATCGACAAGACAGATATAATTTTGAGGTAGTTAGGAACATTGTCTACTTTGGCTCTGCTATCAATTCTGCCAACAACACCTCAGTAGAAAGAAAACGAAAAATTGCTCTTGCCAATTGCTGTTTCTTTGTGCTGAGAAGGCAATTGAGTAGTGAGGCCCTACCTGAGCGACTAAGGATATTCTATACAAGACCTTGATCATCTCATATCTATTTTATAGCGTTGCAGCATGAACTCTTTCAAAAGCAGATGAAAGTATCCTCGGTCATTCCGAGAGAAAAATTCTTCGTTAAATATTCAGTCCCATTCGCGTACACGGGCTTAAGAGAAGAAGATTAAACGATGAACTACTCTATACGAACTCTGTGATGGTATCGATCTGATTAGAAAACTTCGTATCAGTCGCCTAAGATGACTAGGATATGTAAAGCGAATGGACACCAATACCTCGGACCGCAGAGTTTTCGAATTTAACCCGGAGGGATAATTCAGAAGAAGAAGAAAACTCCTTAGAAGGTGCGCTCAAGCAAAAGAGGACCTCAACCGACTTCGCGTGCGCATCTGGAAGCAGTTAGCTGAGGTACAAATTATTAGAGAGGCTTGTTAGTTAGTTAAAAGGTTCAAAACGTCTCTTCTGTTTAGCTTGAACTCCTGTCTTAAAGGCGTAATTTCACGGGGTACCCATATATCCATGGGAGCAATAATACGCCTTGCCATCGCTCACCGTCAATTCTTTGATACCATAGCGAAACTCGTGTTGGAGGCAAAAAGTTCCATTCTCGTTAAGAGGTATAAAACCTCTTACTGCTCACAGCACCCAGTATCTTGCAATTCTACATTGGGTCAAAGATCCTTCCCGAGATTTTGGATTTAAGCCACAGCCACCATGACGCTCCCACAAGGGGGCCTTCATCAACAAGTTAGGCCAGGACCGAAATCCTGGAGGCTCCTTACTCACATGATACCGTTTTTTTATTCCTGGTAGGGACTACCGGTGTTACTGCCACCCAACAGGACGGCTGACCATCCGCTTGTAACTGGTCAAATCGTAACAGCATTCAAAGACGTAAGTACCGAAAATCTTTACGATAAGACCAGTACATTTGCTCTACCCCCGCTTTTTGTTACACAACGTCATTGATGGGCAAAGCCTTGATAATCTGACAGTCCGAACTGTAGAGCCAACTTAGTAGGTAAGCTGGTTGATTCTCAAAATCCACGTAAAATTATTATAATTTTTTCTTTTTTTTTTTTTTGTAGGAAGTGTACCTAAAGGTGTTTGACACTTTATGTTGCAAAGCAGTGATAACATTTTTTTTTTTTTTGATAAAAAAATTCGCCGTTACCATTCTTTAACTTAATATTTTTTCTTCGGAAATAACAAGCGTCGGATCAAATATTTCTCTTGGCAAATAATAATTAATTTTGTTTACTTTTCTATATCAATTCATTTGCACCTGATTCGAACGAACACAATAAATAAGAGTTCTCACCGGCATTGTCTCCAAGTACACACGCCGAAGATAAAATAGCTGAACCCACAAAAGTGAAATAATATAGGATACAGAAATGTTGTATTTGTCGTTCATTGATCTCCGCGGAGAATAGACGTGTTTCGGCTTTTTTTTTTTTTTTGTGTGTGAAATAGCGAATCAATCAATTTGTGAAAGATCAAATAAGTGACAATTTTCCTAAGTTATTCGGTAACCTGGTGGTGGCAGTGAGCCGAGAAAGCTTAAAGTGCTTAAAAAGACAAAAAAACATTATTATCTACATAAATAAAAAAGTGTGTTCAAACGATGAGTAGCAATAAACGCTCCGCTATGCCAATAGCGGGATTAGAAGATGGCGCGATGTCATCTGATAATCAGGCCGTTAAGCCAGTTCAAAAGACGTCAACAACAACAAAAACAGCAATATCGGCAATGACGATAAAGAGGAGGAGGATGTTGAAACCAACTCTGAACTCAGCAAAGCGCCCTTCCCTTTCAACCTCTCCCAAAAAGCTGCCTGCTCAAAGAGAAACAGTGCGAAGAGCTCAAATTCGTAGGAGTCAAGCCGTTCATCACAGCCACAGCCAAAAGGGAGAAACATAAACTACCGTTCTTCCTGGTTCAGCTAACTCCCGATAGCAAATTGGATGGTCTAAGGAGTATTAAAGTCCTAGACTACCAGGTTGTACACTGGGAGAAAGTAAAACGAAGCGATAACATATTGTAATGTGTTTGCTGCCAAAGGCTCGGGCACGCCGCGTCGAAGTGCGAAATGCAGCCTCGATGCGTTAAGTGCGGTAAGAACCACAAGTGTGAAGAATGCGCTCTAGGTAGGGATGGAGGGTCAGAAAAAAGCCAACTTTCTTGTGTTTTATGCAGAAACAAGGAACACACCGCAAATTATCGGGGCTGTCCCAAATTCCAGTATATAAAAAGAGTAAATTTGGCTGGGCAGCAAAAGGTGGAAGTTAAGCGTCCACCGGTTCAAATACAAACACCAGCCGTTACACCCCAAGTTACCTACGCCCAAATGGCGGCAGGTAGGGGGAACACGGTACGAAGCGAATGATTCTTCTCAGGCCCCAGCGCCTAGAGCACCTAAACCAGCAACCGACATGCTAGCCATCTTGCTCTCTATCCAGGGGCAGATGGCTCAGTTTCAACGTCAGATTACTGAACAAGCTGTGCGCGTGGATCAAAACTTCGCGCTGCTGCCGAGCCTTACTCACCTCCAGTCTTAATGGGTACGTACATAGCGGAGCAAGCCCTAAAGGTCCTTGCAGTGAATGTTAATTCACTGATTATAATTGAGCGAAGAGCCACACTGTTCAACTTGCTTAAAGACCAAGCCCCTGATGTGCTTTTGGTTAGCGAAACTAAGCTAAACAAAAGACACAAAATGAGGCACAGTACAAGATTATGCGAAGAAATCGACCCAAGTCCATACAAGGAGAAGGCGTTGCAACCTTCGTAAGAAAAGGTACACGTTTTAAAAGAGTATACAGTCGTGTAGTGCGTAGGTTTCAGGTGCTAGAAGCATGCATCATGTTTATCCCTCTCCGTAGTGAAAAGCGGTTATACATGGTGTCAGTTTATGCACCTAAGGCTACTCAATCCATCCTATTCATCTCAGAGCTCGAAACACTTTTTCGATTTCTGAGACTGGAATTGGAGGAAAGTTATTTCATTATTGGCGGAGATTTCAACGCCAAACATAGCGATTGGGGAAATAATACACCAAACACTAGATGAACCTACTATTCAATTGGTGGAGTCAACACAGTGTGATGTGTAGACTCGGAGGAAAGATCAAGACGACCTTTCATGTCTTAAAATCGCCCGAACGACAGACAATGAACGCATACTCTCAACAGCAGACATAGATCCAAATGAGGCTATTGATAATGACGACTTCTTTGTGATCGAAGATCCGCAGAAGAGATTCGAAGCTATAGGAGCGGCTTTCCAGGAAGTGTACAAGACGAATGACACCCTTGGCCCGAACCACGACCTGGAAAATCGAGTCCTTGTGCACAATTTCTACCTTCGAAATAAAATAGTGAACTGGCGAATCGAGAACTCGGGTTTCACCCAGTTCAGTGACGAGAATATGGCAAATAATGTCATCGCCAATGAAAGGGAACAACCGCCGTTCATTTCCAAAGAAGAGCTTCAAACGATCTTCGACACAATTAGAAGTAAGAAATCAGTCCCCACTAGAAGCGGTGGACATTTATACCACCCTGTTTTACAATGCAATGCTGGTTTCTGATATCCAATGGAACAAAGCCAAGAAACAGTGCACGGGTGCCTGCCTGATTGATTTGGAGAAGGCTTTCTATGCCGTATGGTTAGAGGGACTCTCTTACAAGTTGAACAGACTGGGCATTAGTAAGCCCTTGCTGTATATTCTTTTCAATATGCTCACAGATAGACAGTTCAAGGTGAAAAATGGTGATGTGACTTCTACTGGTACATTCAACATTAAAAACGGTCTGCAAAAATGTGCGGTCAATTCGCCAATACTTTTCAACATTTACACAAGTGATCTGATAGGTTTACTTCACCATGCCATAGCGTACGCAGAGAACTTAATCGCGTACAGATCAGGTCCAAAGATTGAGGTTATAAACATTCTTTTGCAGCGTGACTTCTATAAAATTAAACAATATTGCGACGACTGGAAGTTGAAGATCAACTTTCAGAAGTCGGAAACCATTCTGTTTAAAACGCCTTTATTACCAGAAAGAATTGGCGAAAGTTTCAGATCGTAGGACAACACGGGCAGCCACTTGCTTGTCCAAATGTAGTTAGATACCTTGGGATTTGGCTAGATCAATATCTATATTTTAACAAACATATAGATGTTGCTCTGGCCAGAGCCAAAGGTGCTTTTGCCCTAACAAAGAGACTGTTTTATAACAAGCAACTCGATGAGAGGGTAAAAGTGATCTGCTACATGGCCCTTATCCGGCCTATGCTTGTATTTGGTTGCCCCGTGTGGTTCAACGTGAGAGCAAGTCTTTTGGAAAAGATTGGGGTGTTTGAGAGGGCTTGCCTTAGGGCTTGTCTTCGCCTATACAGAACACCAGAGTCTGAGTACATAAAATTCTATCGCAATGAGGTCTTGTACAATAGAGTGAACAATTTTATTATTAAGTTGACTCGAAGGCACATTGCAAGAGCAATGACCTCGTCGAATAACCTGATCTCTGGGGCTTACTACCCCAATTATATTTGTCACAGGAAAGTTCGCTTTGACTGCTTTATTCCTCCAGAAGCGTTCCTCTACCTCGACATGAAAGGTCTGATCCAGGAAAAATTAGCGGTGCCGTTAATCTTTCACATCGCTATTACAGCTATTACAGAATCGCGACAGCACCAACAATTTTGGTGGCTTGTTGAGTGAGCGGAATCTACGTCGTCGCATTCCTCTAGCACTAGTTAGCTTCGTTAAGGCGAAGGGTAGGCAGCCTAATTTTCTAGCCCTGGCCGACTTACATAGATTTAGGTAGGATTAGTATAGTTTTAAGTTGGAAAAAAAACATGTATATATATTGTATATATATATACAAAAATACAAAAAAAATTATAAAACAACAAAGAGATGGGCAACCTTTGGGAAACTTCTTCTCACAAAAAATAATACCTAAATGATAAGATAATTTTAAGTAGCTTAAGTAGCCTAAGTAGATTAAGAATAGTATTGAGGTAGTTTTTACGTTTTAGTTTTAAGTTTTAAAATATGATAAAAAAAAATAAGTCAATTTACTAAATTTTTGTAACAAATTTATTTTCTTAGTTTTAATTCTGTTTAATACAAAATAACATCAAAATCAAATGTACGAAACGTCGAAAGACAAATTTTAATTGTTAGGTTTAACTTAGAGTGTCCGCATGGGGCCAGTAAGTTAGAATAAGATAATTTTAAGTTAATTAAGCTAATTTTTAAGCGTTTTTGTTTTTTGTAGAGCATATAAGAGTTATTGAATTTAATTAAATAAAAATGCATATTAAATGAAATGAATGGGAAATGTATTTTTAGTTGTAATGACTAGTAAGTAATGACTAAGCAATAAAGTAGTTTTTTCTTAAATTATAAAAAAGAGGTTTTTTTTTAATTTTTTTTCTAAACTGAAATTATAAGTGGCATAGTCGGTAGAGTTCCTTTTACGAGTATATTTGAGGAACCCAGCAAGAAATAAAATAAAATCATGTACCAAGTGCGGGAGTGTAACTTAAATTCAGATAAACGAAAAAACCCTTCACCGGACCCAAAGTACAAAAGTACAAAAAAATTTTACTTTTTACATCAATAGCTAGTGAAAACAAAATTTTTCGACATTGTTTAATACCGTATTAGCTAAAAATCAGCTAAGCATTTAATATCGTGCAACTTACTAAGTCCATCGTACTTGTCCTTCTTTTACAACAGAATTGATCTATGGTAATACTCTATTTAGTTGATTATGTTTTCTTATAGTGAATGACTGCCCTTTCTTAAATACGTTTAACGTTGAATCACTGATTGTGGTTTGATTTTTCATTAACAGAATCATATGGTCTTCATTTTCTTTCACTTTAACTTTTTCTTGTTTTAATGTAATCGTAGCTAATTTATGGATTGGGTCATCGTTTGCGTGTAATAGGATTATCTCATACTGTTTGTTAACTGGCATAGCAGTGATTGTGCTTATCAAATCTGTTATTAATCAAATCCATAATGGTAGGCTGATTCTCCTCTTGCTTTTATTGTCGTAAAGGCTGCGTCTACGTCTGCTTTGTAGTTTTCTTCATTGAGGTTTTCGTATATGCAACATTTACTTGAACTGGTGTTTCAAGTTTTGTAGAAGCTGGTTTCAGCTCTTGTTGCATCTCATTATTTTTAATAGGAATGAGGCACAGTTTGGTAACGAGCCTCTTGGAGTATTTTTGGTTACTAAATTCTTAAGCAGCGCAAATTTCGTTATCCTTTCTGGGAGTCTGGGGTGTACATCCGTTATGATGCTCATCGGCTATGTAGTTAATGGTAATCGATCTTCTTTAATTTATACAATATCGCGAAGGTTATTGTTGGGCTCTTTCTTTTCCATTTGGTTCGTTGTTGGAGTTGTGAGAGGTATTCAGATGACCAAACCTTTCAAAAGTCCTGAGTCATCTTTTGTTTATATAGTCAACGGGAACGATTATCTTTTAAATCTTTCATGATCTGTTGGGGGACTGCGATAAGTAATAAGCTTACCTAATCCAATAAGCTTACTTTTTCGGTTAAGTAGTTTTCCATTTCTTAAGCATGACAGTTCTTCGAGAACTCATTCTTGCTTTGATGGGCGTATAAGCACCTTGCGGGCCTCCTCCAATTCATCTATGCCCAAATCTTCTATTTTCCTCGATTTTTCTTTTCGCCATTTTTTTGTGCAGTATGCAGTTACCTTCAAGCACGAGAATCTTTCAGTAAAATCGTTAATTTTGTGCACTGCAAGATTCAAAACGTGTTTTTGTTCTGGAATCTTTATATCATGTACCTCTTGCTTTGGCCACTTAATACGATCGAGCTGCCGCCACTGGGGATCATTTCACCACAATTGTTTGTTTTTCATTTCTTCTGATAAACACCCTCTAGAGGCAGAATCCGCAGGGCTATCGAATGACGTGATGTGCCTCTATTAAGTTTATTTGGTTACTTCTCGTACTTCGGGACAAATGTCTTCTAGGTTGATGGACATTTTTAGATACAGGCAAGGGCGATTATAAAGTTACTCCAGGGTAATACTACATCTACTTGCGAGCCAAATATCTTTAGTATTTTTGCCAATGTTGTCGAAAGTAAATGTGCTCAACAAAGTTCAAATTTGGGAAGAGAAAGTTTTTTCCGGATTGAAGCCGCCTTTGTTTTTGATGTCAACAACGTCTTAGTGTAAGCTCCATTTCCTTAGGGAACTCTTAAGTCTGATGCACCACAGACTCTATGTAGTAAAATTTTTGGTTTTTTCTTACTTTTATTTATCTTGGAATCCTAATGTCCTCCAGAGTCACAAGATTTTTCTTGGTTTTGTTCTATTGACTCCTCAATTCAGCTGAAAGCGGTTCTCTCCGAGTAGATGAAAAACAACATTTGTCCAACCCATCCCCAAAAGAAACAAACTTCTTTTATCTCGTCCAATAGACCCATTGTACTTACGTCCCATTTTCCAAGGTCATAGAAACGCTAATAAGTCATCAGCTCATGAAATATCTCGAAACACGAAAACTTCTCATTAAATGGCAGTATGGTTTTCATAGCAACAGATCCACTGATGATTTGATGTCATGTCTCACCGGAAAGTGAAACCAAAGCGTACATTAATCTGACAAAATCTAGATAGTTGCACTTGATATTTCTAAGGCATTTGAAATAGTTCGACGACTCTCTTCTTCAGTGGATTAGAAATTACCTCTCGAAACGTTCAATTCAATTTGTTTTGAATGGTTTCAAGTCTGATATTCTCCGTTATGTCTTCAAAACAGGTTTAGGTTTCATCAATGATCTCTTGTCGGCTACCTCTGATCCAATATATTCATTTTTTGACAACTGTACTCTCTGCTTTTCATATTTGTTCCCGAACTTTTGTCCATATTCTTCGACTATTAAACAGAAACGGCAGCGTGTGGTAAGCTCTTTAAATTCCGATACATACAACATCGGAATTTAAGCAAAATCTAAACACCCAGCCATTATCCATAAATGGCACTTGCATCATTGAAATCAAAAAACTTTCCATTCTCTGTATGTGTGTCAATGGCAACTTACGTTGGAGTGACCATATATTCGATGTCCCCAAAAATAATGCGAAATGTTCAAGTTTCCTCAAGCGATGTAAGAAATACTTTTCCCCTTTAGATCTTTTCTCAATATAAAAGGCACTTATCCGCCCAAAATATGAGTAAAGTGCATCATCTCTGCCCCGCGAAGTTCGTACTTAAGCATTTCCCCACTGACACCTTCGGGAAGGTTGACCGGCTTTTTGATAACACTTTCTGCTGCTTACTTTCCTTCAGCATAGTCATGACAGCCTTTTCGTCCCACCGGATCTTAACACTGCTTTTGAAGATGTCCTATTTTATTGAAATTTCGACAGCGTAATCTTCGTCTTTTTCGTGCAGTATCTTATTCCTCGGCACTAAGCCTTGCGCATGAGCATTCAACATTTGATACTTCCCTGGCGTGATGTGTTTCTTCGTAATTTTGTAAGCCTCCTGCATGTTGCTATCCCCAAACCGTTTCCCGATAGCCTGCACAAAAGCCACATAATCTTTATGCTCCTCGATTTCAACTGTTTGCAAAAATTTTACTGCAGAACCGTACAAAGCCATTGTTAGGACAAAACACTTCTCCTCATTTTCTCAGTCGCTTGCACAGGCAGCCATTTCAAACTGCTTCTTAAAAGTTGACCATGGGGTCTGACCATTGAATGAGGAAGGCTTCAGCTCTTTTGTCTTTTGACTGTTTAAAGATCATTCTCGCAGTTTCTATTTTCGCGCTGTTTCGACTCTTTTGTCAGTTGCTTAACTTTGCTGTCCATTTATTCGAATTGTTCATCAATTTATTCGAATTTTCACTGTAGAATGTTTTTTGGTTGTTCCAGATTTTCCTTTTGTTCGTCCATATTTTGTTTAAGACTATTCTTTTGTTCGTCCATTTTTTGTTCGAGGCTATTCTTTTGCTCGTAGAATTTTTGTTCACTGTTGTTTATCTGAGCGTCCATTTTCTACAAGAGGAATTGCATCATCGCAACCATGTTGCCGCCAGTACTCATTTGGTCTTCCTCGTCAACGTCAAAGGAGAATGCCCCTCGTGTGACAAGGCGTCCTGAAGTCGGAACACCAAGTCACTTTTTGCCACACTGGCGCTGAGGTATCTCTTGTTCAACTCAGATTTGAGTAGACGCGGTTCAACTGCAATAGTTTTTGACTTTTCAAACAATCACTAAACACACTTTTTCTACACACAATAAGTCATATCCATCTTCTGACACCAATTGGGTACAAATGATAAAATTTATTCCTTTCTATACAATCACTCTATTCAATATAATCACAATTTACAATTCAATCGCTTTTCTCAACCCTTTTTACTTTTCTTTAGTTTTTACTTAAGCCAATTTATCACTGTTCGTAATTCACACTTCAAATTCCACTTTAGAACTGCCTTGCATATCTTGTAGGATGCTGATATTTATATTCCCCCGACATCTTTCGAGAATTTTCTGTACCGTCCAGCGTCCTATAAAAATTTCCATTTTCCAAGAAAATTCGATAGTTAAAAATCCCCACTTAATGCTGGAAATCTTCTGCATTTCAAATATAGATGACGCTGTTCACATTCAAATGGACTTCACAATATACTGAACTTAAAATGGTTTGCAGTTTATTAGTATATATATATTCGTTTTCGATTACAACCAACCTGTAAATTTTTTCATAATAATAATATAAAAA